>CM038678.1:598057929-598369387 GCA_021605205.1 Aegilops longissima | reverse complement strand
AAAGCTACGTCAGTGTTCGGTGGTCTCTATTCGAGCATTATACATTTTACATACCATCCCGCAGCTTACCCCTCGGAGAAGGACATATTAGATAGTCCATCCCTTGCTTATAGCACTATTTGTATCATTCTGCCTTCATTGCAATACCTTCTTGAATAAACAATAAATAGCTTTTGCCTATTATTGCAGTCGTTTCTTTATTTATATATATGTTCCTTTCATGACATGTAGCACCCGTACACTTTGGTACGGCCAATACACCAGGGGCTTAAGTACCCCAAAATTATGGTGTGATAGGTCCGAACACTTTCACAAGTGCGGCACCCCAAACTTATAGCATTATATGAATCGGCTCTGAATCATGTCTTGGGTCAATAGTTGGGTTTGCCCGGCTCCCGTGTTTTCGTACCTTGCGTTCCGTTATATCGGCTAAGGTAGCACCGGGAGAACCACTGCGATTGTGCCCCAGTTGAGCTGGGTCGAGCACCTCGATGGAGAAAGCTAAAGCCGGCCGTCATGATAGTGCGAGAGCCGTCATTCGAGAGGTTTTTGTCACAGCCCTAGAATTGTTTGACATTAGTTGCATTAAGGCATTCATGTCATCATGTTTAATTTTTCATGAAATTTGAAATGGGGATGACCAAGCCCTAGCACTAAAACAATGCAAATAGGTTCAACTTCAAAATATTTTCAAAGAACCCAAATTGGTTTGCAAAAATGTTCATGATTAATGGAAAAGGGTGAAAACCATATCCAGAGATGATGGATATTTTTCCAAGACATTTTTGGATTTTTGAATAAACCATATTGTATTTGAATTGGGGCATTTAAATACTATTAATTTTTTAAATGCTCCAACAATTCTGAAAATAGTTAAGGGCCTCTGTAATAATTCAGTTAAATGCCCACAATTATTTTCAGGATTTATTTAAATGATTTGGTTTATAAACTAAATCAAAAGCAGAGGCAAACAAAATAGAAAACAGAATATAATTAGGAAAATAGAAATAAAGAGAAGCCCAGCCACGTGCGGCCACTTACTCCGCAGCCACCTAGCACCCCATCGGCTGACCTTGTGGTGAGGCCCACCAACTCCCACCGTCTTCAACCTCTGCCCGGTGGGCGTGTCAACGTGCGGCCTTGCCAAGCCTCCACCTCCTCCTCCCAGCCTGCACAGCTCCTCCTTGGCGCCCGGAGGCGCCACGCGTCTCCCGACCCCCTCGTCCTCTCCTCTCTCTCCCTGGACCCCATTCCCTCCTCTGCTTCCCTCTCGCGCGCACCACCGAGCGGCCCCGTCGCCACCATCGCCGTTCACGCGGCCACCGCCTCCCCCTTGCTTCCCCGACCAGCTCAAGAGCTCCGCCGTGCCACCCTCGCCCTCCCTTGCGTCTGCGCTTGACAGGGAGCCACGCATCGCCCATAGCGCCGTCTTCCCCATTCTCGGCCACCGAGGATCGCCGCCGAGATTCCGCCGCCGTCCGGACATCCCCGAGCTTGCAGAGCCGCCCTACCGACTCCATGTGAGCTCCCGGTCACCTTCCCCCTCACCCCGTGGCCTATTTCTCACCGTTGCCGCTGATTCGAAGAAGCCCGAAAGTTCCCTTGCCCGGCCATGGCGCCCGCCGTGTGAGGCCACCCGGCTTCGCGCCGAGCACGTCACCAAGTTCGCCGCCCTCCTAGGAGCCCGCAGCACCTTTCCGTTTCTCCTATAGTGCACCGCAGCGTCGAGCCCGAGCTCGCCCGAGCTCCGGCGGCCGCCTAGGTCGTCGCCGGCGCCGATTCCGGCCGCCCCGAGCACAACCGACTCCACCAAGAGCTTGGCTCGTCCCAGCTCCTCCTAGATGCCCTCCGCGACCCATTTGGTCGCGGGGTGTAAAACCACTCTCGCCCGCGTCGCTTGCTTGGCTAGACGCCAGCAGCCGACTTTGACTTTGACCACGGGTGGGCCCGGTTGACTCTCTGAGTCAATGGCGGTGGGGCCCAGCCACATTAACTATTTAGGATTAGTTTTAATTAATTTTAGTTAAGCTAATCACCTGCGACACGCTGGGACCTTTGTCGGGTTTGACCGGACCGTGTCCGTTGACCATGACGTCGGTGATGCGAGAATTGATTTTCTGGATTTATTATAATTCAGGAAATTTCAGAAAATACCCCAAACTTCTAAAATTCATAGAAATTCAACCGTAACTCCAAATTAAATAATTTATATATGAAAAATGATCAGAAAAATATGAAGAATCTGTTTATGGCATAATCATGCATGTTTGAACAAGTTAACCTCACTGAATAGGATGAATCATGATTAGGGCAAATTATGAAATAACATTTGGAGTTGGAATTTGTTCTTGTTTGAATTCCACTTCAATTAACTTGGCTAGATATTGCGTTAGGTGAATTCAGTACCTTAACATGACATGTCATTCATGTGAATGTGCATTTCATTGATTGAGTTCTCTCTTGTTTGCCGGTAATTGTCCCCTCTCGGTGAGCGGCGTTAAAGCGATTGTTCGATGACACGGATGAAGAACTATATTATCTTGAAGTGCCGGGCAAGCAAAACCCCTTGTTCATTCGATACAATCCCTCTCTCTCGCTCCTGCTCTCTTTTATTGCATTAGGACAACATCGATTCAGCTGTTACTTGCTGCGGTAGTTGAACCCCTTGATCCTCTGCATGACCTGTCATTCCACAGTAATTAGATGAAACCCACTAGCATGAGTAGGAGTTGTTTGAGCCATGTTGTGCCTACTCATTTATGCTTGTTTGTCATGCTGCTCTGCTTAGAGTTGAGTCAGGTCGATTCATCGAGGAATGAATCGAGGCGTGTGAACATGTCCTCTTGTGCGTGAGCTAAGTGTGTGAACACGATTTGGTAAAGGTAGCGGTGAGAGGCCATGTAGGAGTACATGGTGGGTTGTCTCATTGAAACCGTCCTCGGGAACTGAGTTACGTGTTTGTGATCCATGAAGCAGTTACTACCACGCATTGGGATCCTTAATTGACCCTCTAAACTTCTTAACCACCTTGTCCTCGGTCAGGGAGTTGCAAGTAGTTTCGGTGTTTGTAGCATCTTTGGGGGCCGCATAGCGCTGACCTTAGGGGTGGGTTGTGTTGCGGTAGAACACCAATGTTGATGTACCGATTCGCCCGTTTGGTGTCTGGGAACCCTGCACACATCGTTCGGGCTGTATGGAAACCTCGGCGGACTCCTGCGGATGGAACCGAATAGGCGATAAACACTGGACTAGGGACTTGAGTGTTTAGGTAGGTCGTGGCCGACACCCGTTGGGCTTCCGCTTGAAGGTTGCGAGTACATGTCGTAAATGGCGGTAAGTGGTGAGCGTGTGTGAAGAAGTACACCTGCGGGGTTAATATGATCTATTGAATAGCCGTGTCGCGGTAAAGGACTTACAGGTTGCCTATATCAGTTCATAGACAAGTGAAAGTGGATACTCTAAAATCGCAAGATAAGTGTGAGTGCTATGGATGGCGTTCTCGTGAGGGAGGCGGGAGGCGGGTCCATAGTGGTGTATTGATATGGTGAATATGTGGACTCGTGTGCGCCACCTCAAAAGAGTTACTTGCGATCGTAGTTCGGGATAGCCACCGAGTCAAAGCTGGCTTGCTGCGGTCAAACTCCACCACCCCTTTTGATAATGATGCATATGTAGATAGTTACGATGTAAGTCTTCTTGAGTACATTTGTACTCATGTTTGCTTATTTTATGTTTTGCGAGAGGCGTCGGTCTCGCTAGTAGTTCCGCTTGGACTTGACGTTTAGCTTGTTACCTCAGCTACGATCTTGTGCCCTCGGCGATCTCGGTAGATAGTCGGGCTTCTCAGCCCTTTTCATTTATAATTATGCGTACTCAGACATGTTTAGCTTCGCTTGTGCTTTGACTTGTATGCTTTGAGTGTTGGGTCATGAGACCCATGTTTGTAATATCTAGCTCCTCGGGCCTAATGAATAAATATTTGAGTCGTAGAATTATGTTGTGATGCCATGTTGTATCTACACATATTGAGCATATTGTGTGTATGTTTGAAATGCTTGGTATGTGTGGGATCCGACAAACTAGTTGTTTATCCTTGGCAGCCTCTCATATGGGTAAATGTAGTCTCGTCCTTCTAGCGATAGTAGTCCGCTACAGACCGGTTCACGGAGTCCTGCTAGCCCACACTCTTTGCTTGGACACTTGGCTGGCGGCATGTGTTTCACTTCGTTCCTATATACATCCCTTGAAATGTCACGCTGGTGGTATTGAGTCCTGCCTAGCCTGCTACAGCCCGAAATACGGAGTCTGTTAGCCAGTGCTACAGCCGAATATATCGTTGATGACCGACATGCTCGATGTGATTCATGTATACTGTCCCCATGGGTTAGTGCGCTTTGGGTTCCACGACTAGCCATGTCGGCCGGGTTCTTTGTCATATGGATGCTAGCGACACTATCATATCGTGAGCCAAAAGCATAAGCGGTCCGGGCCATGGTAGGCGACACCGTGTGGGAATACCGTGCGTGAGGCCGCAAAGTGATATGAGGTGTTACTAGCTAGATCGATGTGACTTGGAATCGGGGTCTGACAGCGTTGGTATCGAGCTTTGACTGCATCAGTAGGATTACCAAGCCAAACTGGTCGAAGTTGTGTCTAAAAATGCTTTAGTTATGTAAGGGAATTGATTGTGGAAGGGAACGTAAGGCTCTTTTTACTCCTTATATCTCATGGCCTTCTGATCTGAGTCAACCTCTTCTCTTCTACGGGGTTTAAGAACTAGGTTTCTCATCTTTCTATCAGGGTGACGTGTTACTAATCCATAGACCTTTAAGATTGTTGGGTTTAAGCCCCAGTTCAGTTCGTACTAATTCTGTATGATTACTGTTGATCTCGGAACCTTGTTATTGTGATGTTGAGTGGTTATGCCACCATTTTGCATGATGTCTCAAATCTTTTTGAGCATTTACAGCCGTTATGCTGTCCGAGTCACCCCAGGTCTCTAAATAGTCTGATGCAATTGCAAATCCCTTCCTCCAGTTCCTGATGCCCTTTTGGTCAGATTAAGCACATTAACCGATGCGTTGAGGTAATTTATTGCCTTGACATGTATACTGGAACTATTATTATGACCCTAGGTGTTAGGGAGTCACCTAGCAATTTAGCAATGCTTTTGTATCCCCGGTGTGATTCTGGCCATTATTCTTGAAAGCATCCCGTGATGCCATTTAGTAGTAGGTATTCTACTCCTGGGTTTTGAGCCCAAAATTTACCCTACCTACCTCATGTTGATAGTGTTTGCTAGTTCCTTTAGGATATTACTAACCTATGTGATAGTCCTCGAGGTCCGTGGTATTTCCTTCTTCCAAATGCTATGAACCGCTTATGGTAGAAGTTCCTCGCCGAACTAAAGGATCACAATCAGAGTACTCCTGAGGAGTTCTCCATTCATAATTGTGAATCTGCCAGTTCTACTTTCCTGCATGGGTTATCCGGAAGAAACCTGTTGAACTTGATTCGACATACTAACCTATGCATCCACAACTCAGAAAGTTATATGCTCCTCGAGTTGTTCCTCTTTAATTGTTTTTTGGCCCTCGTCTATCGATTGATAGTCAGGAGTAGTTATGCATTCGTGTTCAACGATGCCACTACTCTTGTGGCCCGTCAAGCCATTCTAATCCGGAATGACTAGGAGAAACAAACTCCAGTACCTCATCCATATCCAGGATTGGGTCAAAGCAGTTGAATTCCGCAGATCAAAATGCCAATTCAGCTTTTGTTCTGTTCTACCTTGGAGTGTTACCATCTTTATGTCAGGAGTGTCATGAGAATTGCACCAACTCTCATGAATTTTTGACGTAGTGATACTTTTCACCATCATCAGTCATTCCTCGGTCCCGTGTTGGTGTAACCGGAATGCCGACAAGTGAACTGTGATGTGTGAAATTGATACTCCTAGCAACCTCGTTGTTTGGTAGTTAATGGACAATAATCTCATTCTTAGTGTGTTGGTTATTAAATCATCACCCTAAGAGTGATCGTGCTATCTAGTCCTTATTTCTGGTGCACACCTCGATTGATGAGTTAGGATTGTGTCAAGTCCTCACTCATTTGATCATATCATCCTGCCCTCAAAAGCAAGATTGTTCTCGAGCTTAGTAACATACCGGTGGTTCGTGACTTTCCAAATATCTTCTTGGAAGTGTTACCGGGTTGTTTCCTGACTGTTATGTTGAGCTCGTGATCAAGTTGGTTTCCTGTGAACCACCCTTTCCCCAAGAATCTGTGTTGGATATCCCTGAGCTAGTTGGTTAAGCTAAACAATAACTTGGAGAGTTGGAAGATAAAAGCTTGTCCGACTTAGTTCATCACAAAGGGATATCCTTAAGTATGTGTGTGTTGAAGAAAGATGGTATCTTCATCGAATGATCCCCGTGATCAGTTGTTGGATCTATTGTCTTATCAATCCCTTGACTTGAGTGTGGGCAGTCGTCAATTCAAATCAGAACCAACGATGTTCGTAATGTTGTCTTACTCGTGGTTGATTGCTTGAGCATACACCATTACATCTTTGGTCTGACCAATGCTATCGCCGTGTTCACATGATGGTGGAAGTCCGGTGATATGGAAATTCGATGAGTTCTTTGTTGAGCCCATCGGTAGCATTTTGTCTCCCCATGAGTCATGTTGAACATCAACCTAGTGTTGGAAACTTGTGTAAGCATTTCTTCGTGTGCCGTTCATGAAGTTTATGCTTGGATGGTTGAAGTGAATTCCTCGAATTCATGTGCTTTAGGTGTAAGTTGCCGCCATGAATTTGAGGAAGGTTTGTTTTGTTTCCTTTGGAATCATCCCAAGTCAGTCATGCATGTGCGAAGTATTCTATGGTCTGATAGACTGATCATCTTCATTCCATATGAATTCCATAGCACACCAAGCCACTGATTGATTTGTTCAAGGAAAAGGAGTTGTTGTGTAAATCCTAGGTCTTGCACAAGACTTCGTTATCCTTGATGATGGTTCCCAACCAGAACTTGGTAGTGTTGTATTATAAGACTACTACGTGGTCATACTTGTCTTGGACAGCGTGTCCACGGGTTTGTAGCAGAACCAGCTCATGTCTTGGAGCTTGCTATCTTAGATCACTCCCCGAGAATCTCGCAACGTCATCTCGTCGGTTTTGTGTTGCAACCTTTCCTTTTCAGACATGCTGAGTCTGAAGTATCCTATCACCAATCGGATCTGAATCTCAGGCAGATATGATGGTTGGAACATTCCAACAGTTGCATTTCGTTCCCAGCTTGCACCGTCCTTGTGCCATTTTCACTATGGGCTGCCCTCCTCGGCAGTTGTTGTTTAGGATCATCCTCAAAGGTGGACTTCCATGGGTCCCATCCATTTCCGGTGATAAGCAAAAATCATCCATCGCGTTGTCTTCAACAAGGTAGTCCACATCATCCATTCTAGTCTGGGTGTATCATTCCTTTGCACCCCGCCAAACGATCGATGTGAATTGCCTTAGGCTGGTATGAAGAGTTTCAATGATCTCTGACTCAAAAGTAATTCTTTTTGCCACTTAAGGAAATAGTTCCTCGCATCACCTCCCCTGAGGTGCCCCGTTATTGAATCATGGCAAATATTTCCTCGCCACCTTGACACCATCCACCATCCTTCTAAGCGTGGAATTGTTGCCCACCAATCAAACCCCGTCGTTTGTTCTTCCATCCCTCTTGATGTGTTTAGTGTCTCAACTCGAGATGTTCACCCTCTCATTCCGTGAGTTGATCGTGAGTTGCTCGATCTTCAAGAAGATTAGATCCTGTAGGGTTTCCCCCTCTTTCTGTTGTCGTGTCGTGTGAAGATCTCGAAAGCAATAACGTCAAGACCAAGATGATGGAGTGAATCAACATCTTCGGGAAGGGCAAATGGATTATGAAGACCGTGATAGTTGTGCCCCCTCTGTCTTCTTACCTCACGTCTTGAATCTCGGGACGAGATTCTTGTTTAGTGGGGGTGAGCTGTCACAGCCCTAGAATTGTTTGACATTAGTTGCATTAAGGCATTCATGTCATCATGTTTAATTTTCATGAAATTTGAAATGGGGATGACCAAGCCCTAGCACTAAAACAATGCAAATAGGTTCAACTTCAAAATATTTTCAAAGAACCCAAATTGGTTTGCAAAAATGTTCATGATTAATGGAAAAGGGTGAAAACCATATCCAGAGATGATGGATATTTTTCCAAGACATTTTTGGATTTTTGAATAAACCATATTGTATTTGAATTGGGGCATTTAAATACCATTAATATTTTAAATGCTCCAACAATTCTGAAAATAGTTAAGGGCCTCTGTAATAATTCAGTTAAATGCCCACAATTATTTTCAGGATTTATTTAAATGATTTGGTTTATAAACTAAATCAAAACAGAGGCAAACAAAATAGAAAACAGAATATAATTAGGAAAACAGAAATAAAAGAGAAGCCCAGCCACGTGCACTGCCACTTACACGCAGCCCACCTAGCACCCCATCGGCCTGACCTTGTGGCTGAGGCCGAGCCCAACTCCCCACCGTCTTCAACCTCTGCCAAGAGGCGAGGCGTGTCGACGCCAGCGTGCCAAGCCTCCACCTCCTCCTCCCAGCCTGCTGGCTCCTCCTCGACGCCCGGAGACGCCACGCTGCCTCTCCCGACCCCCTCGTCCTCTCCCTCTCTCCTGGACCCCATTCCTCCTCTGCTTCCCTCTCGCGCACCACCGAGCGGCCCTGTCCGCCACCATCGCCGTTCACCATGACCACCGCCTCCCCTTGCTTCCCGACCAGCTCAAGAGCTCCGCCGTGCCACCTCGCCCTCCCTCCCGTCTGCACGCGACCGGGAGCCACCTGTCGCCGCCACGCCGTCTTCCCCATTCTCGGCCACCGAGGATCGCCGCCGAGATTCGCCGCCGTCCGGACATCCCGAGCTTGCAGAGCCGCCCTACCGACTCCACGTGAGCTCCGGTCACCTTCCCCTCACCCGTGGCCTATTTCTCACCGTACCCGCTGATTGAAGAAGCCGAAAGTTCCCTTGCCGCCATGGCGCCAGGCCGTGGCTGAGGCCACCAACTTCAGCGCCCGAGCACGTCACCAAGTTCGCCGCCTCCTAGGAGCCCATGGCGCCTTTCCGTTTCTCCTATAGTGCCTGCAGACATCGAGCCCGAGCTCACCGAGCTCCGGCGGCCGCCTAGGTAAATCGTCCTGGCGCCAATTCCGCCGCCCGAGCACAACCGACTCCACCAAGAGCTTGGCTCGTCCCCGCTCCTCCTAGATGCCCTCCGCGACCCATTTGGTCGCGGGGTGGCTAAACCACTCTCGCGCCTTGCGTCGCTCGCCCGGCGGCTAAACTAAGCAGCCGACTTTGACTTTGACCACGGGTGGGCCCGGTTGACTCTCTGAGTCAATGATGTGGGGCCCAGCCACATTAACTATTTAGGATTAGTTTTAATTAATTTTAGTTAAGCTAATCACCTCGACCGCATGGGACCCATGTCAGGTTTGACCGGACCGTGTCCCGTTGACCCTTGACGTCCATCTGACGTCGGTATGTGATAATTGATTTTCTGGATTTATTATAATTCAGGAAATTTGAAAATACCCAAACTTCTAAAATTCATAGAAATTCAACCGTAACTCCAAATTAAATAATTTATATATGAAAATGATCAGAAAAATATGAAGAATCTGTTTATGGCATAATCATGCATGTTTGAACAAGTTAACCTCACTGAATAGTATGAATCATGATTAGGGCAAATTATGAAATAACATTTGGAGTTGGAATTTGTTCTTGTTTGAATTCCACTTCAATTAACTTGGCTAGATATTGCGTTAGGTGAATTCAGTACCTTAACATGACATGTCATTCATGTGAATGTGCATTTCATTGATTGAGTTCTCTCTTGTTTGCCGGTAATTGTCCCTCTCGGTGAGCGATGTTCCGAAGCGATTGTTCGATGACACGGATGAAGAACTATATTATCTTCAGAAGTTCCAGGCAAGCAAAACCCCCTTGTTCATTCCGATACAATCCCTCTCTCTCTCTTGTGCTCTCTTTTATTGCATTAGGACAACATCGATTCAGCTGTTACTTGCTGCGGTAGTTGAACCCCTTGATCCTCTGCATGACCTGTCATTCCACAGTAATTAGATGAAACCCACTAGCATGAGTAGGAGTTGTTTGAGCCATGTTGTGCCTACTCATTTATGCTTGTTTGTCATGCCTGCTCTGCTTAGAGTTGAGTCAGTCGATTCATCGGGAATGAATCGGAGGCGTGTGAACATGTCCTCTTGTGCGTGAGCTAAGTGTGTGAACACGATTTGGTAAAGGTAGCGGTGAGAGGCCATGTAGGAGTACATGGTGGGTTGTCTCATTGAAACCGTCCTCGAGGAACTGAGTTACGTGTTTGTGATCCATGAAACAGTTACTACCACGCATTGGGATCCTTAATTGACCCTCTCGGCTTCTTAACCACCCTTGTCCTCGGTCAGGGAGTTGCAAGTAGTTTCGGTGTTTGTAGCATCTTTGGGGCCGCACGCAACGCTGACCTTAGGGGTGGGTTGTGTTGCGGTAGGCACCGTGGCCGGTGTACCGATTCGCCCGTTTGGTGTCTGGGAACCCTGCACACATCATTCGGGCTGTATGGGAAACCTCGGCGGACTCCTGCGGATGGAACCGAATAGGCGATAAACCTGGACTAGGGACTTGAGTGTTTAGGTAGGCCGTGGCCGACACCACGTTGGGCTTCCGCTTGAAGGTTGCAGTACATGTCGTGTAAACGGCGGTAAGTGGTGAGCGTGTGTGAAGAAGTACACCTGCAGGTTAATATGATCTATTGAATAGCCGTGTCATGCGGTAAAGGACTTACGGGTTGCCTATATCAGCTCATAGACAAGTGAAAGTGGATACTCTAAAATCGCAAGATAAGTGTGAGTGCTATGGATGGCGTTCTCGTAGGGAGGGGAGGCGGCTCCATAGTGGTGTATTGATATGGTGAATTTGTGGACTCGTAGCGCCACCTCAAAAGAGTTACTTGCGATCGTAGTTCAGGATAGCCACGAGTCAAAGCTGGCTTGCTGCGGTCAAACTCCACCACACCCTTTTGATAATGATGCATATGTAGATAGTTCGATGTAAGTCTTGCTGAGTACATTTGTACTCATGTTTGCTTATTTTATGTTTTGCGAGAGGCGTCGGTCTCGCTAGTAGTTCGCTTGGACTTGACGTTTAGCTTGTTACCTCAGCTACGATCTTGTGCCTCGGCAGGATCTGGTAGATAGTCAGGCTTCTCAGCCCTTTTCATTTATAATTGTCTATACTCAGACATGTTTAGCTTCCGCTTGTGCTTTGACTTGTATGCTTTGAGTGTTGGGTCATGAGACCCATGTTTGTAATATCTCGCTCCTCGGAGCCTAATGAATAAATATTTGAGTCGTAGAGTTATGTTGTGATGCCATGTTGTATCTACACATATTGAGCATATTGTGTGTATGTTTGAAATGCTTGGTATGTGTGGGATCCGACAAACTAGTTGTTTATCCTTGGCAGCCTCTCATACGGGGAAATGTAGTCTCGTCCTTCTAGCGATAGTAGTCCGCTTCTGACCGGTTCACGAGTCCTGCTAGCCCAGACTCTTTGCTTGGACACTGACTGGCGGCATGTGTTTCACTTCGTTCATATGTCCGTTCCCTTGAAATGTCACGCGGTGGTATTGAGTCTGCCTAGCTCGCTACAGCCCGGAATACCGAGTCCTGATAGCCAGTGCTACAGCCCGAATATATCGTTGATGACCGACATGCTCGATGTGATTCATGTATGCCTGTCCCCATGGGTTAGTGCCGCTTTGGGTTCACGACTAGCCATGTCGGCCCGGTTCTTTGTCATATGGATGCTAGCGACACTATCATATCGTGAGCCAAAAACGCATAAGCGGTCCCGGGCCATGGTAGGCGACACCGTAGAATACCGTGCGTGAGGCCGCAAAGTGATATGAGGTGTTACCGGCTAGATCGATGTGACTTGGAATCGGGGTCCTGACATTTTTTTCGGGTCCCTAAAGACTTATGCCGCTTAGAGCGAGGAACCGAAATTGTCCGGCCAAGGTGTGGATAGCGCCCCGAACTCCGTCTTCCGAATACTAGGGGCTTCGCCGAAATTTAAAATTATAGAATTCTATGGCTAAGTGAGAGTGTTCAAGCACTATAAGTCTGGTTGCCTGGTTCGTTGCGTTGAGCGCCTCCCTAGATGGACCCAAGAATGGGAACAAGAGTGCTCAAGTTTATCCCGAACACCCCAGCACTCGTGGCATGGGGGCTGAAGCCAACGACTTGCCATCTCTCAAATTTGATAAACGGCCACACAGAAGTTAATATTTTAAATTAATAAGCGTTGCTTAGCGCAAATGAACAAGTTTTCAGCGTCTGAGGATAACAAATCGAGTCTATTCAAAATTACATCTTTGGAGCACTCATCCGCTATTGGCGGGCACCATTAGAGGCCCTCATAGTACATTTGGTGATGCGATGCTCCTTGCCCTTGGTGGCCCGTCCGTCAAGCTTCTCGCATCCAGCTTGCCCGGTGCACTTTAGCACGGGCAAGGGCCCAACGGACACCTTCAATGCAGACAGAGCGCTTGATGACTTCAATCCGTGGACAGGCGTCCACCAGCCGCTGCACTAAGCCAAAGTAGCTCCCTGGCATGGCTTCCAATGGCCACAGCCGAACTATGAGGCCCTTCATGGCCTGTTCGGCGACCTTGTGGAGCTCGACCAGCTGCTTCAGCTGGTCGCTTAGGGGCACCGGATGTCCGGCCTCAGCATATGGAGACCAGAACACCTTCTCCGTTGAGCTCCCCTCCTTGGCGCGGTAGAATGCGGCAGCATCAGACACACTACGGGGAAGATCTGCGAATGCTCCTGGAGAGCTCCGAATCCGGGTAAGTAATAGGTAATTCACTTTCACATGCTTGCTTTGCATAAAGATTGCCTTACCCGCCGCTATCTTCTTTAGCGATTCAATTTCTTTGAGGGCTTTTTGGGCCTCGGCCTTAGTAGCTTTGGCACTCTCAAGAGCCGAAGCAAGCTCGGACTCTCGGGTCTTCGAGTCACGCTCCAAACTCTCGTGTTTTTCCACGAGAGCCTGGAGCTCTTGCCGCACCTCCGCCAGCTGCGCCTCCCCCTTCTCTCGCTCGGTGCATTCCGCAGCCACTTTGTTTTCGACCACGGACACCGCCTCCTTCAGGGTCGCCACCTCGTTTGTGGCCCCTGCAGTACCCATGTTATTCCTGTTATTTTTTGCAACCAAAACCTTTTCTATAAGGTATTTCTTTAATAAGGTATTACTTACCTTCCTTGTCCTCGAGCTGCTTCTTGGCAAGGCCGAGCTCGTTCTTGGACCGCTTGAGGCTTTGCTTCAACGCATCAACCTCCATGATCGGTCTTGGCGGAGAGGTCGGCGTAGCCTCCATTCCCATATTGACATACTTATGTTAGACTCCTGCGTATATCTTTTTAGATCCTTTGTCCGGCTTTTCTTTCCGAATACCGAACTAAGCATCAGGGGCTACTATCTATGCGGTAATATTTTTACATATTCTAAACTTACCTCAAAGCGGTTAGAAGGCTGGTACGAGCTTCGTCAGCCGTCTTGGCGGACTGGCTGTCCGGATCACCGCACTCATAGCAGATGCGGTGCTCACCTCGCTGGAAGCGCTGTTAGCGCCTCGATAAGCTATCCAGTTCCTCGGTTGGGCGGAGGACACCGGCGTCTTACCCTTCTGCGAAGGACCGCTTGCGAACTCGGAACGCTGAAGGTTCGGCATGGAATCGGACGAGGTCGGGCTTAGAGCCCTGGGGTCTCGCCCCACGCGCTGAGTCCGGGAGGTTGCCTTGCGGCGCCTCTGCGCCACTTCCTCTTGACCAAGCCCCCTTGGGGCCCCACCGTGGCGTCGTCCGCGGCGTGAGGTGAGGATTCACTCGGAAGTGAAGTACTCTCCATTTCCGGCGAACTTCGAGGACCCGCTTGTCGAAGCGGCGAACTTCGCCCTTGGGCAGGCTGCATAATGGTTGGCATTAGAGAACACTATGCAATGATAAAAAAGCCATGGGTATCCGGACACTTACGATCTCGCTAGGGGCTTGGCCCTTGTGGGCCAATCCTCCTCGTCGTTGTCGGCGTTGGTGGAGAAGTCCGGAGGAAGGTTCTTCCTTCTTGGACCCTCCGGCCTCCCGGTTAGGCGGCCTTCCTTTTCCTCTCCTCCCTGCTGGGGGAGAAGCTTCTTTTTCCTCCTCCTCGTCCTCAGGAGAAGATTCTGCTTCAGAATTAGATAGCACCTGGTGTCGGGAGATCCTTCGATTTCCCGTGGCCTCCTTCTTGGCCTTCTTCTCCGGCACCACATGGGGTACCGGAGCCAGCAGCCCCGTCAATCGGGCGTCCGCTGGGTCTTCTGGCAAAGGAGCCGGACAGTTAATCTGTCCGGACGTCTTCAGCAAGTCCTGTCAAAGATTAGGGAGTTTTTAGATCCCACATAGAGTCAATCTATGAAAAAAGAGTCCCATAAAGGGTAAAACAACTTACCTCGCCGGCTTGACGCTGCGAGCTATATCCGCGATCTTTGTTAGCGGATGCGGGGGCTTCTGCGCCCTTGAACAGCACCTTCCAGGCATCTTACGTGCGTAGTGTCGAAGAGCGGCTCCGATTCCGGTCTTGAGCGGATCAAACTCCCACAAATTAAAGGCCCATTCCTAGCATGGGAGAATCCGGCGGATGAGCATCACCTGGATTACGTCGACCAGCCTGAGATTCTTGTCCACCAGGTTTCGGACGCATGTTTGGAGTCCGGATAGCTCGTCCGAATCCCCCCACGTCAGGGCCGTCTCTTTCCAAGGCGAGAGCCGTGTGGGAAGCCAGATCTGAATTGGGGCCGCCGCCCATTTTGGGGCCCTTGGCTCGGTGAGATAAAACCACCCGATTGCCACCCCTTTATTTTCTCCACAAAGGAGCCCTCCAGCCTTAGGACTTTGGCCATCTTGCCAACCATGGCGCATCCGCACTCCTCTTGACCGCCCACAACCTTGACTGACATTGAAGGTCTTCAGCCATAGGCTGAAGTGGGGCTGAATGAGATGAAGGCCTCGCACACAGCGATAAGCGCCGAGATGTTGAGGATGAAATTGAGGGCTGGTCGTGGAAGTCCAGGCCGTAGTAGAACATGAGCCCCGGACAAATGGGTGAAGTGGAAAACCTAGTCCATGGAGGAAGTGGGGAGAAACACCACCCTCTCATGGGGCACAGGGGTTGGAATGAGCTGCCCGCGTCGGGCAGCTGTGCGCGATGTTGCTGGACAAGTATCCGGCCTCCCGCAGATCTTGTGATGTGCCCCTCCGTGGCGGAGGAGGCCATCCACCTGCCTCCCGCCGGACATGGTTGGAGAAGGTTGAGGTGGGATGTGCGGACTTAGGCGCTGGCGCCGAAAGTCTTGTGAAATGGATGAGCAAAGGAGGAAGAAGGGGTAGGTGAAAGGGTGGATCCTTATCCCTTATATGGACGGGACGAAGTTATCGTCCCCACCAGCCTGGTAAAACTCGCTTATCTCCCAAGCGCCGTAATCAATGGCGCGGATGGGTTACTGCGTCCGTATTTATGGGAATCCCGGAATAAGGGGCACGATCTATGCTTTGATAAGGCGTGCCAGGAAACCGCCTCGCTCGCGCCCGAGGTGGAACAGTAAAAAACAATTCATATAAAGGCCTGGCGTGGTGTGATTTCACGCCACGGAATACGTCAGCAGATCTGTGCAAAAATTATTCTCTCTACGGTGGTATGTGGAACTTGTTTTGCGAGCGGACACTATCCTTGTGTTCAAAACCTTCTATGAAGTATTGAAGGAGGAACCCGCCTTGCAATGCGAAGACAATATCTTGCGCCCGAACTTGTCGTCATTGAAGCCTGGTTCAGAGGCTACTCTTGAGGCAGTCTGGACTAGGGGTGTCGGGATAGCGAACTATCATCACGGCGGACTCCAAGACTATGAAGATACAAGATTGAAGACTTCGTCCCGTGTCCGGATGGGACTTTCCTTGGCGTGGAAGGCAAGCTTGGCGTCTGGATATGTAGATTTCCTACCATTGTAACCGACTCTGTGTAACCCTAACCTATCTGGTGTCTATATAAACCGGAGGGTCTTAGTCCGTAGGATGAAAAACAATCATACCATAGGCTAGCTTCTAGGGTTTATCCTCCTTGATCTTGTGGTAGATGTACTCTTGTACTACCCATATCATCAATATTAATCAAGCAGGAGTAGGGTATTACCTCCATCGATAGGGCCCGAACCTGGGTAAAAACATCGTCTCCCTTGTCTCCTGTTACCATCCGCCTAGGCGCTGATTCGGGACCCCCTACCCGAGATCCGCCGGTTTTGACACCGACAAGGAGCGTGACGTTGCAAAAGCCCGCTCCGCATTCTATCAGCAACAGGCTCGACGGTATTGAAGCAGAGAAGTATGGGACAAAACTTATAACGTTGGCGAACTCGTTCTACGCCTACCAGAGAAGAAAATGGACAAGCTCAAGCCCAAATGGGAAGGTCCCTTCATCATCGATAAAGTTCTAACTGGTGGAGCGTATCGTCTGCGTGATGCATCTGACAATCGACTCGAGCCAAACCCATGGAATGCGGCCAGACTCCGAAGGTTCTACGCCTAGTGCCGGACTCTGTGTTCGTCTCCTTACCTCCGCCTTTTTTATATATATCATCTATCTATCTTTCCTTTTTCTTTCTTCCCTTTTTTCGGCCTTAAAAGCTTAAAAAGTGTCTTGACTACACAATCTTGACGCGTTGGGCATGCTCATTATACCTGGGGGCTTCTTGTACACAAGCTTAATATAATTATATTCCGGGCTTTATGCCCCCTGCACATGTGTTACTTTTCCACATGTACCTTTCCTTCGCCATTATATGCATCTATATGACTTAAGTTTTGGCCAAGCTGGGTTGCCTGGCTCTTGTGTTTATGCCCTACGTTCCCGTTAATTCGGCTAGGGCATAAGGGGAGCACCTCTGCGATTGTTATTGCCGGGTCAGCCGGATGTGTACCTCAGACTGGGTGAAGCCGAAAGCTAGCGTTCTTAAGGGAATATTCGGTCGGTGAACAAAAGATGACTTTTACTTATTACAATACATGCCCCCGGATGTTTATATCCTGTGTCTCTTGTCGCAGTTCGGACATGCACATTAATGCATGCGTACCCAGGGAAAGGAACCCTTAACGGAACTATTCTCCCTGGAAGATGTTTCTTACTATCCATGTAATATAACATAGCTAGTTGGGTACTTGTTTGTTCAAGCACTTATGACCCCTATGAAGGAAATATGCCCTAGAGGCAATAATAATGTTATTATTTATTTCCTTATATCATGATAAATGTTTATTATTCATGCTAGAATTGTATTAACGGAAACATAATACATGTGTGAATACATAAACCTCTGAGTGTCACTAGTATGCCTCTACTTGACTAGCTCGTTAATCAAAGATGGTTATGTTTCCTAACCATGAACAAGGAGTTGTTATTTGATTAACGGGTCACATCATTAGTTGAATGATCTGATTGACATGACCCATTCCATTAGCATAGCACCTGATCGTATAGTTTGTTGCTAGTGCTTTTCTTCATGACTTATACATGTTCCTATGACTATGAGATTATGCAACTCCCGTTTGCCGAGGAACACTTTGGGTGCTACCAAAGCGTCACAGCATGCGGGTGATTATAAAGGTACATTACAGGTGTCTCGAAGGTACATGTTGGGTTGGCATATTTCGAGATTAGGATTTGTCACTCCGATTGTCGGAGAGGTATCTCTGGGCCCTCTCGGTAATGCACATCACATAAGCCTTGCAAGCATTGCAACTAAATGTGTTAGTTGTGAGATGATGTATTACGGGCGAGAAAAGAGACTTGCCGATGCGAGATTGAACTAGGTATTGGATGAAGCGATCGAATCTCGGGCAAGTAATATACCGATGACAAAGGGAACAACGTATGTTGTTATCTTGATCGACCGATAAAGATCTTCGTAGAATATGTAGGAGACCAATATGGGCATCCAGGTCCGCTATTGGTTATTGACCAGAGAGGTGTCTCGGTCATGTCTACATAGTTCTCGAACCCGTAGGGTCCATGCAACAACGTTTCGATGGCGGTTATTATGAGTTTATATGATATTGATGTACGAAGGTTGTTGAGTCCGGATGAGATCACGGACATGACGAGGAGTCTCGAAATGGTCGAGACATAAAGATTGATATATTGGAAGCCTATGTTTGGACTCGGAATCACTCCGGGTGAAATTGGGAATTTTAGAGATGCCGGGGTTACGGAACCTCCGGAAGTCAATGGGCCTTGATGGGCCTTAGGGAAAAGAAAGGGGGCCATATGCTGGCGCAGCCTTCCCCTTCCCTAGTCCTATTAGGATTAGGAGAAGGGGTGGCGCCTCTCTCCCTCTCCCCTTGGTCAAACCCTAGTTGGACTAGGATTGGGGGAATCCTACTCCGGTGGGAGTAGGACTCCCAAGCGCAGCCATAGGTGGCCGGCCAGCCCTCCCTTCCCTCCTTTATATACAGAGGCAGGGGCACCCCATGGCACACAAGTTGATCTACGGATCTTTCCTTAGCCGTGTGCGGTGCCCCCTTCCACCATATTCCACCTCGGTCATATCGTCACGGAGCTTAGGTGAAGCCCTGCGCGGGAGAAGTCATATCGTCACGGAGCTTAGGCGAAGCCCTGCGTCGGTGGAGCATCATCATCGTCACCACGCCGTCGTCTTGTGGAACTCATCCCGACACTTTGCTGGATCGAGTCAGGGATCGTCATCGAGCTGAGCGTGTGCGAGAACTCGGAGGTGCCGTCGTTCGGTGCTTGGATCGGTCGGATCGTGAAGCGTCGACTACATCAACAGCGTTGTTATAACGCTTCGCTTTCGGTCTCGACAGTGCGTGGGCGGACACTCTTCCCTCTCGTTGCTATGCCATCACCATGGTCTTGCGTGATCGTAGGAAAATTTTGAAATTACTCGTTCCCCAGCAGTGGCATCCGAGCCTGGTTTTATGCGTTGATGTCATATGCAGTAGAACACAAGTGAGTTGTGGGCGATACAAGTCATACTACCTACCAGCATGTCATACTTTGGTTCAGCGGTATTGTGAGATGAAGCGGCCGGACCGACATTACGCGTGACGCTTCTGGCGAGACTGGTTTCACCGCTGTGAGCACTCGTTGCTTAAAGGTGACTGGCGGGTGTCTGTCTCTCTCACTTTAGTTGAACCGAGTGTGGCTCGCCCGGTCCTTGAGAAGGTTAAAGCGGAGTCTATTTGACGAAATATCGTTGTGGTTTTGATGCGTAGGTAAGAGCGGTTCTTGCTCAGCCCGTAGCAGCCACGTAAAATTTGCAACAACAAAGTAGAGGGCGTCTAACTTGTTTTGCAGGGCATGTTGTGATGTGATATGGTCAAGGCGTGATGCTATATTTCATTGTATGAGATGATCATGTTTTGTAACGAGTTATCGACAATGGCGAGAGCCATATGGTTGTCGCTTTATTGTATGAAATGCAAGCGCCATGTAATTGCTTTACTTTATCACTAAGCGTAGCGATAGTCGTAGAAGCAATAGTTGGCGAGGCGACAACGATGCTACGATGGAGATCAAGGTGTCGCGCGGTGGCGATGGTGATCATGGCGATTGCTTCGGAGATGGAGAATCACAAGCACAAGATGATGATGGCCATATCATATCACTTATATTGATTGCATGTGATGTTAATCCTTTATGCATCTTATTTTGCTTTGATTGACGGTAGCATTATAAGATGATCCTTACTAAATTATCAAGAAGTGTTCTCCACGAGTATGCACCGTTGCGAAAGTTCTTCGTCTTTGAGACACCACGTGATGATCGGGTGTGATAGGCTCTACGTTCAAATACAGCGGGTGCAAAACAGTTGCACACGCGAATACTCAGGTTATACTTGACGAGCTATGCATATAAGATATGACCTCGGAACACGGAGACCGAAGGTCGGCGTGAATCATATAGTAGATATGATCAACATATTGATGTTCACCATTGAAACTACTCCATCTGCGTGATGATCGGTCATGGTGTAGTTGATTTGGATCACGCAATCACTTAGAGAATTGGAGGATATTTTTCTAAGTGGGAGTTCTTAAGTAATATGATTAATTGAACTTTAATTTATCATGAACTTAGTCCTGGTAGTATTTTGCAAATTATGTTGTAGATCAATAGCTCGCGTTGTTGCTTCCCTATGTTTTTATATGTGTTCCTAGAAAATTGTATTGAAAATGTTAGTAGCAATGATGCGGATTGGATCCGTGATCTGAGGTTTATCCTCATTGCTGCTTGTGAAGAATTATGTCCTTAATGCACGCTAGGTGACAGACCTATTGCAGGAGCAGATGCGGGCGTTATGAGCGTTTGGCTAGCTCAATATGAGCGAATCTGAGGCGTTATGAGCGTTTGGCTAGCTCAATATGATGACTACTTGATAGTTTAGTGCACCATGCTTAACGGCTTAGAATCGGGACTTCAAAGGCGTTTTGAGCGTCATGGACCATATGAGATGTTCCAGGAATTGAAGTTAATATTTCAAGCAAATACCGAGTTGAGAGATATGAAGTCTCCAACAAGTTCTATAGCTAAAAGATGGAGGAGAATCGCTCAACTAGTGAGCATGTGCTCAGATTATGCGAGTACTTCAATCACTTGAATCAAGTGGGAGTTAATCTTCGAGATAAGATAGTGATTGACAGAATTCTCTAGTCACCATCACTAAGTTAGTAGAACTTCGTGATGAACTATAGTATGCAAGGGATGACGAAAAAGATTCTCGAGCTCTTGGCGATGCTAAAATCGCGAAGGTAGAAATCAAGAAAAACATCAAGTGTTGATGGTTGACAAGACCACTAGTCTCAAGGAAAATGGCAAAGGAAGAAGGGAACTTCAAAAGGAGCGGCAAGCAAGTTGCTGCTCGAGTGAAGAAGCCCAAGTCTAGACCTAAGCACGAGACTGAGTACTTTTGCTGCAATGGAACTGGTCCTTTGGAAGCGAACTACCCCTGAATATTTGGTGGATAAGAAGGATGGCAAAGTGAACAAGGTTATATTTGATATACAGGTTATTGATGTGTGCCTTACTAGTGTTTATAGTGGCCCTGAGTATTTGATACTCGTTAGGTTGCTAAGATTAGTAACTCGAAGCAGGAGTTCTGAGAATAAGCAGAGACTAGTTGAAGGGAAGTGACGATGAGTGTTGGAAGTAGTTCCAAGATTGATATGATCATCATCGCACACTCCCTATACTTTCGGGATTAGTGTGGAACCTAAATAAATGTTATTTGGTGTTGAGCATAAATATGATTTGATCATGTTTATTGCAATCTGTTATTCATTTAAGTAAGAGAATAAATTGTTGTTCATTTACATGAATAAAACCTTATATGGTTACACACCCAATGAAAATGGTTCATTGGATCTCGATCATAGTGATACACATATTCATAATATTGAAACCAAAAGATGCAAAGTTAATAATGATAGTGCAACTTATTTGTGGCTTGCCGTTTAGAGTCATATTGGTGTAAAAGCGCATGAAGAAAAACTCCATCTGATGGACTTTTGGAATCACTTGATTATGAATCATTTGATGCTTGCGAACCGTGCCTTTTGGGCAAGATGACTAAAACTCCATTCTCGAACAATGGAACAAGCTCTTGACTTATTGGGAATAATACATACCGATGTATGCGATCCAATGAGTGTTGATGCTCGTGGCAAGTATCGTTATTTTCGACCTTCACAAGATGATTTGAGAAGATATGGGTATATCTACTTGATGAAACATAAGTCTGAAATAGTTGAAAGGTTCAAAGAATTTCAGAGTGAAGTGGAAAATCATCGTAACAAGAAAATAAAGTTTCTGCGATCTGATCGTGGAGATGAATATTTGAGTTCTGAGTTTGGTCTTCAATGAAAACAATGTGGAATAGTTTCACAGCTCCGCCACGGAACACCACAACGTTATGGTGTGTCGAGCGTCGTAACCGTACTTTATTTTGATATGGTGCGATCTATGATGTATCTTACCGATTTACCACTATCGTTTTGGGGTTATGCATTAGAGACAGCTGCATTCACGTTTAATAGGGCAACCATCTAAATCCGTTGAGATGACACCGTATGAACTATGGTTTAGCGATAAACCTAAGTATCGTTTCTTAAAGTTTGGAGTTGTGATGCTTATGTGAAAAAGTTTCACCTGATAAGCTCGAACCCAAATCGAATGTGTCTTCATAGAATACCCAAAGGCAACTATTGGGTACACCTTCTATCACAGATCCGAAGGCAAGTTTTTCGTTGCTAAGATGGATCCTTTCTAGAGAAGAAGTTTCTCTCGAAAGAAGTGAGTGGGAGGAAAGTAGAACTTGATGAGGTAATTGTACCTTCTCCCTTATTGGAAAGTAGTTCATCACAGAAATCAGTTCGATGATTCCTACACCAATTAGTGAGGAAGTTAATGATGATGATCATGAAACTTCAGATCAAGTTGCTACCAAACCTCGTAGGTCTTCGAGTAAGATCCGCACTGAGTGATGCGGTAATCCTATTCTAAAAGTCATGTTACTAGACCATGATGAACCTACGAACTATGAGGAAGCGATGATGAGCCCAGATTCAGCGAAATGGTTTGAGACCATGAAATCTGAGATGGGATCCATGTATGAGAACAAAGTATGGACTTTGGTTGACTTGCCGATGATCGGCAAGCCATTGAGAATAAATGGATCTTCAAGAGGAAGGCGGACAGCGATAGTAGTGTTACTATCTACAAAGCTCGACTTGTGCATAAAAGGTTTTGACAAGTTCAAGGTGTTGACTACAATGAGATTTTCTCAATTGTAGCGATGCTTAAATCTGTGCGAATCATGTTAGCAATTGCCACATTTTATGAAATCGGCAAATGGATGTCAAAACTACATTCTTTAATGGATTTATTAAAGAAGAGTTGTATATGATGCAACGAGAAGGTTTTGTCAATCCTAAAGGAGCTAACAAAATGTGCAAGCTCAGCGATCCATCTATGGACTGGTGCAAGCATCTCGGAGTTGGAATAAGCGCTTTGATAGTGTGATCAAAGCATATGGTTTTATCTGAGACTTTTGGAGAAGCTTTGTATTTACAAGAAAGTGAGTGGGAGCACTACAGCATTTCGATAAGTATATGTGAATGACATATTGTTGATCGAAATAATGTAGAATTATTACGCAAAGCATAAAGGAGTGTTTGAAAGGAGTTTTTCAAAGAAAGACCTCGGTGAAGCTGCTTACATATTGAGCATCAAGATCTATAGAGATAGATCAAGGCGGCTTGATAAAGTTTTTCAATGAATACATATCTTGACAAGATTTTGAAGTAGTTCAAAATGGAACAGTCAAAGAAAGAGTTCTTGCCTGTGTTACAAGGTGTGAGATTGAGTAAGACTCAAAACCCGACCACGGCGAGAAGATAGAAAGAGAATGAAAGTCATTCCTATGCATCAGCCATAGGTTCTATAAAGTATGTCATCTTGTGTACAGATCATTGCATACCCTACCACTAAGATTGGCAAGGAGTGCAATAGAGATCTAGGAGTAGATCAATGGACAGCGGTCAAAATTATCCTTAGTAGAATAAGGATATGTTTCTCGATTATGGAAGTGAAAAAGGTTAAGTAAGTAAAGGTTACGTCGATGCAAGTTTTAACACTAATCTAGATGACTCGAGTCTCAATCTAGATACATATTGAAAGTGGGAGCAATTAGCTAGAGTAGCTCCGTGCGAGCATTGTAGACATAGAAATTTGCAAAATACTTACGGCTCTGAATATAGCAGACCCGTTGACTAAAATTATCTCACAAGCAAAACATGATCACACCTTAGTACTCTTTGGGTGTTAATCACATAGCGATGTGAACTAGATTCTGACTCTAGTAAACCCTTTGGGTGTTGGTCACATGTCGATGTGAACTATGGGTGTTAACCACATATAGATGTGAACTATTGATGTTAAATCACATGGCGATGTGAACTAGATTATTGACTCTAGTGCAAGTGGGAGACTGAAGGAAATATGCCCTAGAGGCAATAATAATGTTATTATTTATTTCCTTATATCATGATAAATGTTTATTATTCATGCTAGAATTGTATTAAGGAAACATAATACATGTGTGAATACATAGACAAACAGATAGTCACTAGTATGCCTCTCTTGACTAGCTCATTAATCAAAGATGGTTATGTTTCCTAACCATGAACAAGGAGTTGTTATTTGATTAACGGGGTCACATCATTGGTTGAATGATCGATTGACATGACCCATTCCATTAGCATAGCTTTTGATCGTATAGTTTGTTGCTAGTGCTTTTCTTCATGACTTATACATGTTCCTATGACTATGAGATTATGCAACTCCCGTTTGCCGAGGAACACTTTGGGTGCTACCAAGCGTCTAGCGTGGCGGGTGATTATAAAGGTACATTACAGGTGTCTCCGAAGGTACATGTTGGGTTGGCATATTTGAGATTAGGATTTGTCACTCCGATTGTCGGAGAGGTATCTCTGGGCCCTCTCGGTAATGCACATCACATAAGCCTTGCAAGCATTGCAACTAAATGTGTTAGTTGTGAGATGATGTATTACGGAGCGAGAAAAGAGACTTGCCGATGTGAGATTGAACTAGGTATTGGATACCGACGATCGAATCTCGGGCAAATAACTATACCGATGACAAAGGGAACAACGTATGTTGTTATGCGGATCGACCGATAAAGATCTTCGTAGAATATGTAGGAGCCAATATGGGCATCCAGGTCCGCTATTGGTTATTGACGGAGAGGTGTCTCGGTCATGTCTACATAGTTCTCGAACCCGTAGGAATCCGCACGCTTAACGTTTCGATGGCGGTTATTATGAGTTTATATGATATTGATGTACGAAGGTTGTTGAGTCCGGATGAGATCACGGACATGACGAGGAGTCTCGAAATGGTCGAGACATAAAGATTGATATATTGGAAGCCTATGTTTGGACTCGGAATCACTCCGGGTGAAATTGGGAATTTTCTGCGAGATGCAGGGGGTTACGGAACCTCCGGGGTCAATGGGCCTTGATGGGCCTTAAGGGGAAAGAGAAAAGGGGCCATATGCTGGCGCAGCCTTCCCCCTCCCTAGTCCTATTAGGATTAGGAGAAGGGGTGGCCTCTCTCCCTCTCCCTTGGTCAAACCCTAGTTGGACTAGGATTGGGGGAATCCTACTCCGGTGGGAGTAGGACTCCCAGCGCAGCCATAGGTGGCGACCAGCCCTCCCTTCCCTCCTTTATATCTGAGGGCAGGGGACACCCCATGGCACACAAGTTGATCTCTGGATCTTTCCTTAGCGTGTCGGTGCCCCTTCCACCATATTCCACCTCGGTCATATCGTCGCGGAGCTTAGGTGAAGCCCTGCGGGAGAAGTCATATCGTCACGGAGCTTAGGCGAAGCCCTCGTCGGTGGAGCATCATCATTGTCCTGCCACGTCGTCTTGTGGAACTCATCCCGACACTTTCTGGATCGGAGTCCGGGGATCGTCATCGAGCTGAGCGTGTGCAGAACTCGGAGGTGCCGTCGTTCGGTGCTTGGATCGGTCGGATCGTGAAGGCGTACGACTACATCAACAGCGTTGTTATAGCGCTTCCGCTTCGGTCTCACAGTGCGTGGGCGGACACTCTTCCCTCTCGTTGCTATGCCATCACCATGGTCTTGCGTGATCGTAGGAAAATTTTTGAAATTACTACGTTCCCCAACACCCTACGCCTGGTTTCCACGCGTAACATTTTTACATAACTGAGCGGGTATTCGGATACACTCCGGACTGTCGGGTCCGGAGGTCGAGGCGAAAAGGTCCGCCATGACAAATGATTTATAATCCGGCTAGGGACAACATATGTCCTTTGAAGTACACAGTCACTTCAACTGACTAAATTCTTCTTCTATACCATCCAACAGGCTATCTAGACTACAATCCTGTTGGGAATACTTTGCGGCTAATTTTACCTGGTCATATACTAGACTAACGAGGATCTCTTTCCCATCAGACCCTACAGGTCCGACCTCGGCCATGTGATTCGGCTCAGCCTTGGTATATCGCATCTTCACCATGGCCCAGGCTTCCCTTGCACCTTGTCGGCAGGCCGATAAATTCCATAATCGGAAGCGCCGCCGCGCTCCCTTGAGCATCTCTACGAGCTCCCCCATGCCTCCTGGTAGGGAGGCGGGTGGTCACAAGGCCTGGGCAATGCCCTGCATCACATGCCGAACTTGTTCGTGTAGTTGTGAGAGCTCTTGCAGAAGATCGCCCGCGGATCTGGGCATCTCCTCTTCGGGACGACCCGTCAGCATACCTACAGATATAACTCTGTTAGCCGGTTTCTTCGCCGAACTCTACAAAAGTTCGTTCAAGCACTTACTAAAGATGCCGCGTCGAAGCCTCTTATTCTCTTTAACGAAGTTAGCAAGCTGGGCCCGAACATCTTTCAGTTCAATGCCCAGCCGGGTATTGGCATCTTGGAGATCGTTTTTCTCTCGCCTAACCCGCGTAAGCACACGCTCGCCAGCCTCTAGCTGTCATTGAGCATGTTGCTCATCCCCTCGCACGATATTTGGATTCGCTCCGGGATTATCTGCAGAATCTATTGTTAGATTTGCATGCATGCCGAATACTAACTGGTACCTATCATTTCATTATTTTCGATCAAGACAAGTATTACCAGATGGGGCCTTCTTGGACTCCTCCATTCCGGCAACTGCGGCCCGTAGCTGGGCTTTGCATTTCTCCAGCTCTTGAGTCAGCTGGGTATTCTTCTCCATAAGAACCTACGCATATAATGATCCTTAAATCAGTTGTGCCAACTGTTTCAAGTCTCAGGGGCTACTGGTATACATAATTATCAGATTTTCTTACCCGTATATCCTTTACATACTGGTCCGTCGTTCTGGCCAGGCCATTTTGAGCAGCTCGGATGTACGCTTCTCCTGCGTTGAAGGCGTCGAACGCCTCTTCGGAGAAACTAGGGCCGCGGAGTACGGCCCGGCGACGCCTGTGATTCATGGCAATCTCCACTTCGGAATTCATAGCAGACAGCCTATTTGCATCCTCTGTAGGAGGAATATCCGGTGTTGTCCCCACGTTAGCATCTGCCCCTAAGTCCGGCTCTAGAGTCCGGCTAGTGGAGGCGTGGCCGGCAGGCTCTCTGGGCACAGTCCGGCGAGCGTTTTTTCTGCCAGGAACCATCGACGTTATTACATTTTAAGACGACAACCACGGAGCAGGGTTTCTTCATACCTCTGCGATGTCGTCTCAGTCTTGACCGCCTTCCTTTTAAGCCTTCCCGGCTTTAGTGCCCCTTGTTGATGAGTCACCGCGGGTTCAGCATGGCGCCCCTTCCCTGTAAGACGCAATACATGTGCGGTGGGTAAAGTGCAACGAAGGGATCCTTCTCGGAAGTTGGGACTCCGGTTTTTCTTACATGCGATGCAGGGAGTAGGCCAGGATAATCGGCTATGATGGCCACCAAGGCACCATTGCAGCTTAACTGATAGAACATCCTGTCGACGAGCTCCACGAATATGTCCGGATCTTCTTCGAGTCCGGGGTCAAGGGCCCGGTCAGGGTCCTCTGGTTGTGAAGATGGGCTGTGGACCTCCCTCACAGCTTTTCACAGTTCCTGCTATGAAATAGCAAGGTAAATATTTATGATGAAGATTGCGGGAAGGTCTGGAGTAAAAGATAGCAGCTCACCCAGTTTGGGGGGTTGTACATGGAGAATCCATCCCGTGGCTTAATGCGGATGAACTCCTCTTCCTCTCCTTTGTACAAATCGGACGATATTTTCGCTAAAGCAGCGGCGGAGTCCGGACCTTTACGGACGTAGCGGGTGGCATTGTCTTCTCCATTGAAGTGCCACATGGGTTTCCCCCGATATTGAAGTGGCTGCACCCCCCGCATTATACATATTGACATAACCTTGACTATTGTCATTCCTGACTTGGCCAGCATTTTTGTCCTGCCCATCGGTAAGGACCTCTCTGTTATCTTCCTCTGGGGGCTCCAAGGCGCCCGACTATGGCGTTCTTCAAGGGCATTATCAAACTTAGGAAGGCCCATCCGAATAGGAGTGCGGAAGGCGTCCTCCATATAAAACCACTCCGAAGGCCAGTCTTGGATGTCTTCTAGTAGATGCCGGACAGGTATCCGGTCCGGCGATCGCCATATTTGGCTCCGCCCACTTGATATATTGACCCCTCCATGTATAAGTGCGAGGCAGAATAGCCTCTTCCATAGCTCTAAATGAGCTTCACAGCCCGAAACAGCTCATAAAAGCGGCGTGGAGCGTGATATGTAATATGGAGGCGGGAGTAAAGTTATGCAGCTGGAGGCCATAGAACTCCAGGAGCCCGTGGAGGAACGGATGGATTGGAAATCCGAGTCCCCTCAATAAGTAAGGGACAAGGCATACCCGCTCCCCCCTGGATGGGTTGGGAAAGTTCTCCGCTTGCGCTCCGCCATTATAAGTGGCTAGTCCAGCTCGGACGGGGACCATATACGCAGGAGGGAGAAACCCCTGGGTCTGCAACACTACTAATTGGCTGTGGGGGACGAAATATTTCTCCCAGTTGCCTGGCTTAGCGCTATGGGGATGAGAGGAGGAGCTGCGATGGTCGGCCATGATGGGATGGTCCTTTCCGGGCGCGCTCTGGGGGATACTCGTTGTGGGAGGATGGTGTGATCTGGATCTGAGGATCCCCGTCTCTTTAAATAGACAGTTTACTTACATGGTTATGGTGGTAAATGTAAAATGCCCCGACTTCTCGCATTCGCTCGACACGTGGAGATAGCCATTATTAAAGCACAGAAGCCGAGGAGTGCAATATTCATGGGAAGCCGGACACTACTCGTTATGACAGGTACTCGGGATTTGGAGAAGAACCCGCCTTGCAATGCCGAAGACAATCTGCGCGCCGGACTCATCATCATTGAAGCCTGGTTCAGGGCTACTGAGGGAGTCATGGATTAGGGGGTCCTCGGACAGCCGGACTATATACTTTTGTCGGACTGTTGGACTATGAAGATACAAGATTGAAGACTTCGACCCGTGTCCGGGTGGGACTCTCCTTTGCGTGGAAGGCAAGCTTGGCAGTTTCGATATGTAGATCTCCTCCCTTGTAACCGACTCTGTGTAACCCTAGCCCCCTCCGGTGTCTATATAAACCGGAGGGTTTAGTCCGTAGGACGACAATAACAATCACAATCATAATCATAGGCTAGCTTCTAGGGTTTAGCCTCTATGATCTCGTCGTAGATCAACTCTTGTAATACTCATATCATCCAGATAAATCAAGCAGGAAGTAGGGTATTACCTCCATCGAGAGGGCCCGAACCTGGGTAAACATTGTGTCCCCCGCCTCCTGAGTGAGTCCTGGATTAGGGGGTCCTCGGACAGCCGGACTATATACTTGAGCCGGACTGTTGGACTATGAAGATATAATATTGAAGACTTAGATCACGTGTAGAATGGGACTCTCCTTGGGGTGGAAGGCAAGCTTGGCAATACATATGTAGATCTCCTCCTTATGGCCCGACTCTGTGTAACCCTAGCCCCTCCGGTGTCTATATAAACCGTCGGGCTTAGTCCGTAGGACGACAACAATCATACCATAGGCTAGCATCTAGGGTTCAGCCTCTATGATCTCGTGGTAGATCAACTCTTGTAATACTCATATCATCAAGATAAATCAAGCAGGAAGTAGGGTATTACCTCCATCGAGAGGGCCCGAACCTGGGCAAACATTGTGTCCCCCGCCTCCTGAGTGAGTCCTGGATTAGGGGGTCCTCGGACAGCCGGACTATATACTTGAGCCGGACTGTTGGACTATGAAGATATAATATTGAAGACTTCGTCCTGTGTCCGAATGGGACTCTCCTTGGGGTGGAAGGCAAGCTTGGCAATACATATATGTAGATCTCCTCCCTTGTAACTGACTCTGTGTAACCCTAGCCCCCTCCGGTGTCTATATAAACCGTCGGGCTTAGTCCGTAGGACGACAACAATCATACCATAGGCTAGCATCTAGGGTTCAGCCTCTATGATCTCGTGGTAGATCAACTCTTGTAATACTCATATCATCAAGATCAATCAAGCAGGAAGTAGGGTATTACCTCCATCGAGAGGGCCAACACAGGTAAACATCATGTCCCCCACCTCCACATTACCATCCGCCTTTAGACGCCAGTCGGGACCCCTACCGAGATCCGCGGTTTTGACACCGACATTGCTGCTTTCATTGAGAGTTCCTTTGTGCGTCACCATAAGGCTTGATGGCTCCTTCCGATCATCAACAACGATGTGATCCAGGTGAGGTTTTTCTCCTCGACGGATCTTTGTATTCGGGCGTTTCAGTCATCGCAGCCAACTCGCTTGGCCATCTGGAGCAGATCGAGAGGTACGCCCCTGGCCGTCAGGTCAGGTTTGGAAATTTAAACTACACTACCGACATCTGCGGAGACTTGATCTTCGACGGATTCGAACCCATGTCAAAGTCGCCGCGCGATCCACTTATTTAACATGACTTAGCTCTGCCGTCGGACGGTGTTCGGGAGATCACAGCTGTGGCTACTCCGGCCCTAGATCCGGAGTCTATTGCGCCGTCCGAGGACGGGTGGCTGGACCCCGCTCGTAGGCCACACACTCAGTGGCGATAGAGACGAATACTGACTTCACCTCCTATGAGACCTGTGTCGCCGGATCCTCGAATTCGTCCCCGGCCACAGGACCCGAACCGCTCAAGGCCCATGCCTCATCGAATCTGATTGGCGCCGATCATGGAGTTTACCTCCGCGGATATCTTTCAGCACTCTCCTTTTGGTGATGTGCTAAATTCATTAAGGTCTCTCTCCTTGTCAGGAGGCCCTTGGCCGAATTATGTCTGGCTCGAGTAGGAGGCGGACGACGAAGAAATTCGTTCCCCACCCACCACCCACTTAATAGCCACTGTCGATGACTTAACCGACATGCTCGATTTCGACTCCGAAGACATCGACGGTATGGACGACGATGCAGGAGAGGAACAGGAACCACCGCCCACATTGCGCTGGACAGACACTTCATCACACGATGTATATATGGTGGATACACCCAAAGAAAAAAATGACGAGGAACAGAAGGATGCAGCGAAGGATAGTTCCCTCGAGAAGCAACCAAAGCGACGACGTAGACGCCGCTCCAAATCCCACCTTGGCAAAAACAGCGACAACAGCGCAGGAAAAAATAATACCCCGGTCGACCCCAAAGGAAACGACGACCACATGGATCTAGAGACAGAGAAGGATGAACCAGCGGACGGCGAACATAGTACGGAGCCACTGTCCGATCATGGCGACGACGAGGATAAAGCTCATCAACCTCTCTCCAGAGAGGAAAACAGTCCGGACGACGATGCACACATCATCCCGGAAAGCCACTTGGAATAAGAGAACCTCCATAGAAGGCTTATTGCCACCGCGAGGAGTTTGAAGAAGCAGAAGCAAAGGCTTAAGGCCGCATAGAATACACTCAACAGTAGATGGAACAAAGTGCTCGACACTGAAGAAAAGTATGGTGGTAGTCGCCACACAAAGAGCTATCCAAAGTGCAAGTTGTTGCCTGAATTCGATGATGAGGCCTTAGAGCCTACACAGCCGAAAAATAAAACGGCGGACCAGTCGGATCGACCACCTCGTGGCCGCGATAGGTCGACTAACGAAGCCGCACATAAGACAGCACACGATTCATGCGAGGACTTGCATCAAAAAGCCGGCGTGACCAGATCCATCTACGGATCTAGGAAGCACGCTCCAACGCAGAATCAAAACCGAACACTACAACCGTCAGAACGCCATGACACATCCAAATATGGGGTGCGTGCACCCCTATGCTTCATCGATGAGGTCTTTGGATCACGAATTTCGAGAGGATTCAAGCCCGTGAACATAGAGGCGCATCTGACGGAACAGCAGCCACTTCGGGTTTGGATTAGGGACTTCATCCTCCATATCCATATGGCATGGAGGCGATCTCACGCCATCAAATACTTGCCCCTCTAGCTGAAAGGACCAGCTCGGCACGGGCCAAGAGCCTCCCGAAAACTCAAGCTGGAAGTGGGAGGAGCTTGAGGATGCTTTGGGCTAACTTTCAAGGGACCTATGTCCGACCTCCGGATGCGGACGACTTAAGTCATATAATTCAATAGCCCGGAGAGTCAGCCCAAAAGCTTTGGAATAGATTTCTCACTAAGAAGAATAAAATCGTCGACTGCCCAGACGCCGAAGCCTTAGGAGCTTTGAAACACAGCGTCCGAGACGAATGGCTCGCCAGACACCTCGACCAAGAAAAACCGAGGACAATGGCAGCCCTAACAAGCCTTAGGACCCGCTTTTGCGCGGGCGAAGATAGCTGGCTGGCCCGTAGTAGCACCAGCGACCCAGGCACATCTGAAGTCAGGGACGGCAATGAAAAACCACGACGCAGTAAAAGCAAGCGTTGAAATAATGAAGACAGCCTAGACAACACGGCGGTAAATGCCGGATTTAGGGGCTCTTGACCCGGTCAACAGAAAAAGCCTTTTGAAGGCAACAGAGATGGACCGTCCAGCCTAAACAAGATTCTAAACAAGTTATGTCAGATTCATGGCACCTTCGATAACCCGCAAATCACAGCCACAGAGAATGCTGGGTCTTCAAGCAGGCCGGCAAGCTAAACACCGAACACAAGGGGAGGGAGACACCAAGTGAAGACAAGGATGAGTGAGGGAGTCCTGGACTAGGGGGTGTCCGGATAGCCGAACTATCATCTTTGGCCGGACTCCTAGACTATGAAGATACAAGATTGAAGACTTCGTCCCGTGTCCGGATGGGACTTTCCTTGGCGTGGAAGGCAAGCTTGGCGATACGGATATGTAGATCTCCTACCATTGTAACCGACTCTGTGTAACCCTAACCCTATTAGGTGTCTATATAAACCGAAGGGTTTTAGTCCGAGGGGCGAACAACAATCATACCATAGGCTAGCTTCTAGGGTTTATCCTCTCGATCTCGTGGTAGATCTACTCTTGTACTACCCATATCATAAATATTAATCAGCAGGGGTAGGGTATTACCTCCATTGAGAGGGCCCGAACCTGGGTAAAAACATCGTGTCCCTTGTCTCCGTTACCATCCACCTAGCCGCGCAGTTGGGACCCCCTACCGAGATCCGCCGGTTTGACACGACATTGGTGCTTTCATTGAGAGTTCCTCCGTATGCGTCACCTATAGGCCCGATGGCTCCTGCAATCATCAGCAATGACGCAGTCCATGCGAGACTTTTCTCCCGGACAGATCTTACGATTCGCGGCTTTGCTGCGGGCCAATCGCTGGAGGCCATCGGAGCAGATCGAAAGCTTCGCCCCTGGCCATCGGTCAGATCTGGAAGATTGAACTATCGGCCGATGTCCGCGGAGACTTGATCTTCGACGGATTCGAGCTGGCCTGACGGCGTGCTGACTTTGTCTTGATGGGTACCATCTAGCTCTGCCACGAACGATTGCCTCGAGGCGCACCGGTGCCTGCTCCGACCCTTAATCCGAGCCGACTCCCCGATCGAGGATGAGTGGTTGGACACCGCCTCGGGGGCTACGATCTCAACGGCGATTGAGCCGAACTCCATCCCTTCCCTTTGCGAAGACCGTGACTCCAAGGTGCCAGACTCCTCTCCGGACTCCAAACCCTTCGCGCCCCTGCCAATCCAATCCGATTGGGTGCCGGTCATGGAGTTCACTGCCGCGGACATCTTTCAGCACTCACCCTTTTGGCGACATCCTGAATTCACTAAAGTCTCTCTCTTTATCGAGAGCCTGGCGGACTATGGTCGGGAAGGTTGGGATGCGGACGATGAAGAAATTCAACGCCCACCCACCACCCACTTTGTAGCCACTTTGTCGATGATTTAACCGACATACTCGACCCGACTCCGAAGACATCGGCGGTATGGATAGCGATGCGGAGATGACCAAGAACCGCGCTTACAGAGGCTTTGGAGAGCCACCTCGTCATACGACATATACATGGTGGACATCCCAAAAGATGGGAGCGGCGATTGAAAGCGGAGGATGACCCCTCAAGAAACAGCCAAGCGTCGGCGTCGTGGCGCCGCTCTAAATCCCCCACAGCAAAAAGCGGTGATTCCGGCACGGGAGATAATAACACCCCGGACGGTGCGAAGACAACCCCCTCAAAGAGGATTCAACACGGGATGAGGGAGAAGCCAGCCCTCATGATAGGAGCGCGCGGGGGAGGTGGAGGGCGATAATTATATGCCTCCTCCGAAGATGAGGCAAGCCTCGATTTATTTACTTAATTTGTCGCGTGCTGAGGATCCTGCCAAACAGGAGTGTTTCAAACGCAGGCTTATGGCCACGGCAAGCAGCCTCAAGAAAAAGCAGCAGCACCTTAGAGCTGACCAAGACTTGCTAGGCAGCAGATGGATGAAGTCCTTGCAGCCAAGAGTATGAACTCAACGCCCCTCAAGAGATACCCAACGCAGGCTGCTACTCCAATTAGAGAAGCAGCACCCAAACCTACATCACCTAGCGCATGATGCGGCCGATCGGCCACCCGTAGCATGACGAGAGGCCTCTAGACCCTCCATTCAAGCCGCACCCGGCGCCGCTCGACCAAGGCGGGGAAGCGCGCCGGACCTGCGAGACATATTGGAGGACAAGGCAAGGCAAACAAGATCGATCTACGGATCGCGTGGGCGCCCCATGACACGTGATGATAACCGTCACGCCGGATATAGCAACTCTGGCCGGGCCGAACACAGTAGACAAAGCTCATATGAGCTACGTCATGATATAGCCCAATCTGAGGCGCCAAGACACCCACTATGCTTCACAGATGAAGTAATGGATCATCAAATCCACGAGGGCTTCAAACCCGTAAACATCGAATCATACGATGGTACCACAGATCCTGCGGTGCGGATGAGGACTATCTCCTCCATATCCACATGGCCCGCGGTGATGATCTACATGCCATCAAATACCTCCCTCAAGCTTAAAGGACCAGCTCGGCATTGGCTCAACAGTTTGCAGCCAGAGTCAATTGGTTGTTGGGAGGACTGGAAGCCGCATTCCTTGATAACTACGGGGCATATATGCGACCACCGAGACCGATGACCTTAGCCATATAATTCAGCAGCTAGAAGAATCGGCGGACAATTCTGGACAGCGGTTCCTAACAAAGAAAAATCAGATCGTCGATTTGTCCGGATGCGAGGCTAGCAGCCTTCAAACACAACATCATGACGAGTGGCTAGCCCGACACCTAATACAGGAAAAGCGAAATCCATGGCAGCCCTCACGACACTCATGACCCGCTTTTTTGCGGGAGAGGACAAGTAGCTAGCTCAAGCAACAACTTGGCAAACACCCTCGTAGTTCGGATACCAAGGACAGCAATGGCAGGTCGCGCCGCAGCAAGCATAAGCGCCGCGTGCGGTGATAATGCTGAAGATCTGACGATAAATGCGGATTCAGAGGCTCTAAACTCGGTCGTGGAAGAAGCCATTCAAAAGAAATACCCATGGCCCGTCCAACTTGGACCGAATACTCGATCGCTTGTGCGGATACATGGCACCCCAAAACCAATAACCACACCAGCAGGATTGTTGGGTGTTCAAACAAGCGAGCAAGCTAAGCGCGAAAACAACGACAAGGCGGCATAGCGATGGCGAGGAAGAGCCCGACCGCCCGAACAATAGAGGACGAAGGGCTTTCCCACACAAGTGCGGACGGTGAACATGATATACGCAACCCACATACCCAAAGGGAGCGAAGCGCGCACTAAGGGGCATATATGCGATGGAGCGGATCGCCCAGTTCAGCCCGTGGTCCTCCTGCCCGATCACATTTGATCGAAGGACCACCCACTAGCATCCGTCACGGTGGATTCTCGCATTGGTTCTTGACCCAATCATCAGGATTTCACCTCGGTAGAGTCTGATGGGCCGGTAGCAACCTAAACCTGCTTTATCGGATACGATGTGCAAAATGGACATAGACCCTCAAAGATTAAACCCACAAAGACGACCTTTAAAGGCGTCATACCAGGTGTAGAGGCCAATTATACGAGGCTCGAGTTACACTCGAACTGGTCTTGGATCCCGGATAATTTCGAGCGAAGAATTAATCTTCGACATAGTCCCGTTCCACGGCGGCTATCACGCCTTCTGCTGGGGCGAACCACATTTGCAAAGTTCAATGTGGAGCCGCTTTATGCATACCTCAAGCTCAAGATGCGGGCCCTCGAGATGTAATCACGGTCAATGGAAACACCGAGCGCTCTCTCCGAGCGGAGGAGCACCTGCAGCCCTCATGGCGGAGGTGCAAAGCAGCCCTCACAGCAATTCCCCGGTCCGGCCATTAAAGGCCCGGCCACCATCAAGCGCGCTGGGTAACCTACAACAAGACCGCTGGCGCAGTGCGAGCGCAGCGTAACAATCCGGCTAACCCAGCCCTCATGAAACAGCGAAGCGATACTACTGCGTACATAACTACGCTCTGGAGATACCATGGGCCTAAGGGGAGGGGCACGACCACGGCACGCCAGAATCGGCTCAACCGCACTGGGGCTCCCAATTGTGTCATTCTTTTCTTTCTTCTTTTTCTTACTTTCAGGACTCCTTTTCGGAAGTCCTGTCGGCACTAAATTGCGAACTCACGATGCAACAACAGGAAGCGAAGCTCGTCGAGTGTCGGGTGGTCTCTACTCGAGCATTATACCATTTTACATACCATCCGCAGCTTACCTGGAGAGGACATATTAAATAGTCCCATCCCTTGCTTATCGCACTATTTGTATCATTTTGCTTCCATTGCAGTACCTTTTGAATAAACAATACATAGCTTTTGCCTATTATTGCACTCCTTTCTTTATCTATATATATGTTCATTTCATGACATGTTGCACCCGTACACTTTAGTGCGGCCAATACACCGAGGGCTTAAGTACCCCAAAAGTATGGTGTGATAAGTCCGAACACTTTCACAAGTCGGCACCCGAACTTATAGCATTATATGCATCGGCTCGATATCATGTCTTGGGTCAATAGTTGGGTTTGCCCGGCTCCCATGTTTTGGTACCTTATGTTCCGTTATATCGGCTAAGGTAGCGCTGGGAGAACCAATGCGATTGTGCCCGGTTGAGCTGGGTTGAGCACCTCGGTGGAGAAAGCTAAAACTGGCCCGTCATGATAGAGCGAGAGCGATCGCTGTTAGAAGGTTTTTTCGGTCCCTAAAGACTTATGCGCTTAGAGTGAGGAGTCGGCATTGTCCGGCAAAAGCGTGGATAGCGCCCGAACTCGGTCTTCGAATACTAGGGGCTTCACGAAATTTAAAATTACAGAATTCTATGGCTAAGTGAGAGTGGTCAAGCACTATAAATCCGGTTGCCTTGTTACGTTGCGTTGGCGCCTCCTCGGCGGACCCAAGAATGGGAACAAGGCGCTCAAGTTTATCGAACACCCGGCACTTTTCGTGGCATGGGGCTGAAGCCAACGACTTGACATCTCTCAAATTTGATAAGCGGCCGCCTGAAGGTAATATTTTAAATTAACAAGCATTGCTTAAGCGCATATGAACAAGTTTTCAGCGTCACGGGATAACAAATGCGAGTCTATTCAAATATTACATCTTTGGAGCACTCATCCGCTATCTGGCGGGCACCTTGAGGCGCCCTCATAGTACATTTCGAACTGCGATGCTCCTTGCCCTTGGTGGCCCGTCCGTCACAAGCCTCTCCGCATCCAGCTTGCCCGGTGCACTTTAGCACGGGCAAGGGCCAACAGGCACCTTCAATGCAGAGCGGGCGCTTGATGACTTCAATCCTTGGACGGCGTCCACCCGCTGCACTAGCCGAAGTAGCTCGAGGCATGGCTTCTAATGGCCACATCCGATTATGAGGCCCTTCATGGCCTGTTCGGCGACCTTGTGGAGCTCGACCAGCTGCTTCACTGGTCGTTCAGGAACACGGATGTCGACCTCGACATCTTGAGACGAACACCTTTTCCGTCGAGCTCCCTCCTTGGGCGGTAGAGCAGCGGCACATCGGACACACTACGGGGAAGATCTGCGAGCGCTCTGGAGAGCTCGAATCCGGGTAAGTAATAGGTAATTCACTTTCACATGCTTGCTTTGCATAAAGAATGCCTTACCGCCGCTATCTTCTTTAATGATTCAATTTCTTGGAGGCTTTTTGGGCTTCGGCCTTAGCGGCTTTGGCACTCTCAAGAGCCGAGCGAGCTCGGACTCTCGAGTCTTGAGTCACGCTCCAAACTCGTGTTTTCCACGAGAGCTGGAGCTCTTGTCGCACCTCCGCCACCCGCTCCTCCTGCTTCTCTCGCTCGGTGCGCTCCGGGCCTCTTTGCTTCGGCCGCGGACACCGCTTCCTTCCGGTCGCCACCTCGTTCGTGGCCCCTACAATACCCATGTTATTCTGTCATTTTTTGCAACGAATCCTTTCTATAAGGTATTTCTTTAATAAGGTATTGCTTACCTTCCCTGTCCTCGAGCTACTTCTTGGCAAGGCCGAGCTCGTTCTCGGACCGCTCGAGGCTCTTCTTCAATGCATTGACCTCCATGATCGGTCTGTGGAGGTCAGCAAGCGCAGCCTGCATTCGCATATTGACATACTTATGTTAGACTCCTGCGTATATCTTTTAGATCCTTAGTCGGGCTTTTCTTTCCGAACACCGAACTAAGCATCGAGGGACTCTTGTCTATCACGGTAATATTTTACATATTCTAAACTTACCTCAAAGCACATCGGAAGGCTGGAGCAGACCAGTCGGCCCGCTCTTGGCGGACTGAACTTCTGGATCACCACACTCATAGCGGTGCGGTGCTCCTCGTCGATGGAGGGCCATTAACCGCCTCCGGCAAGCTATCCGGTGCCTCCGGATGGGCCGGAGGTCAGCGGCGTCCTGATCTTGCCCTTCTTATGAAGGAGCAGCTTGCCGGACTTGGAACCACTGAAGGTTCGATGCAGTCCGGCACATGGCGGACTTAGAGCCCTACGGGGTTTCACCCCTTCTTGCCCGGAATCAGGGAGGTCGCCTTGCGGCGCCTCCGGGACCACCTCCTCTGGCGGGGCCTTTGGGACTCCACCGCGGTGTCGCCAGCGACATGAGGAGAGGCGGTCGGAAGTGAAATGCTATTCACATCCCGAGGAACCCAGGGAGCCGCTCGGCCAGCGCGAGCTGCGTCTCAGGCGGGCTGCATGGTCATATTCGGCGTTAGAAGACACTGTCGACAAATAAAAAGTCATGAACTATTCCGGAGTCAGGACACTTAAGATCTCGCCGAGGCTTGGCCCTTGTTAGCCCTCCTCCTCGTCGTTGTCGGCGTTGGTGGAGAGTCGGAGGAAGGTCCTTCCTTCTTGGACCCTCCGGCCTCCCTAGTTGGGTGGCCTTCCTTTTCTTCTCTCCCCCGGAGAGAGGCTTCTTCCTCCTCCTCTTCCTCGGAAGAGGATTCCGCCTCGGGGTTGTCGGGCGATGAGTCCGGCGGCACTGTGCCGAGAGCTCCTTGAGTTCCGTGGCCTTCTTCTTGGCCTTCTTCTCGGCACCACGTGAGGTGCGGAGCCGCTGCTTCCAATCAATCGAGGCGTCCGCTGGAGTCTTACGGCAAAGTGTCGGACGGTTAATGCATGGGCGTCTTCAGCCAGTCTGTCAAAAGGTTAGGGAGTTTTAGATCCGCATAGAGTCAAACTATGAAAAAGAGTCCCATAAAGGGTAAAATAACACCTCGCTGGCTTGCGCTGCGAGCTGAATCCAGCGATCTTGATGGCGGATGTAGAACCTCGGCGCCCTTGAACAGCACCTTCGGGCATCTTCATCGTAGTGTCGAAGAGCCTTTTTCAGGAGTTGAGTGCTGTGCGGATCGAACTCCACAATTGAAGGCCGTTGTTGGCATGGGAGAATCCGGCGGATGAGCATCACGGATACGCGTTGACAAGCTGAGATTCTTGTCCGCGAGTTTTGGATGCAGGTTTGGAGTCGGATAGCTCGTCCGAATCACCCCGACAGGCCCATCTCTTTCCATGATGTGAGCGGCGTGGGAAGCGGATCGAATTCGGGGCCACCGCCCATTGAAATCGCGGCTCGGTGATGTCAAACCACCCGATTGCCACCTTTATGGTCTCCACAAAGGAGCCCTCGAGCCATAGGGCTTTGGCCATCTTGCCAACCATGGCACCTCCGCACTCCGCTTGGCGCCGCCCACTACCTTGACTTGACATTGAAGGTCTTCAGCCATAAGCGAAGTGGGGATGGATGAACAGGAAGACCTCGCCTTGTGACGATGAGCGCCGAGATGTTGAGGATGAAATTCGGGGCAGATCGTGGAAGTCAGGCCGTAGTAGAACATGAGCCCCGGACAAATGGGTGAAGTGGAAAACCTAGTCCCGGAGGAAGTAGGTGAGAAACACCACCCTCTCATGGGGCACAGGGGTTGGAATGAGCTACCCCTCGTCGGGGAGCTGGTGGCGATGTCCTTTGGACAAGTGTCCGATATTCGCAGCTTTTTGATGTGCCCCTCCGTGACGGAGGAGGCCATCCCTGCCTCCGCTCGGACATAGTTGGAGAAGGTTGAGGTGGGGTGTCGGACTTGGTATTTGGAGCTCAGTCTTGTGAAATGGATGAGCAAAGGAGGAAGAAGGTGTAGGTGAAAAGGTGGATCCTTATCCCTTATATGGACGAATGCTATCGTCCCCCCTTGACTGGTAAAACTCGCTTATCTCCCAAGCACCGTAATCAATGGCGGCGGATGGGTTACCCGTCCGTATTGATGGGAATCCCGGAATAAGGGCACGATCTCGCTTTGATAAGGCGTGCCAAGGAAACCGCCTCGCTATCTGGCGCTAAGGTGGAGCAGTAAAAAGCGATTAATATAAAGACACTGGTCGTGGTGTGATGTCACGCCCATGGAATCGTCGACAAATCTGTGCAAAAATTTTCTCTCTACGGTGGTATGTGGAACTTGTTTTGAAGAGCGGACACTATCCTTGTGCTCAAAACCTTCTAAGTATTGGAGGAACCCGCCATGCAATGCCGAAGACAATATACGCCCGGACTAAATCGTCATGAAGCACTGGTTCGAGAGAGCTCTTGAGGAGTCTGGACTAGGGGAGTGCCGGATAGCGAACTATCATCTTTGGCGGACTCTGGACTATGAAGATACAAGATTGAAGACTTCATCCGTGTCGGATGGGACTTTCCTTGGCGTGGAAGGCAAGCTTAGCGTCTGGATATGTAGATCTCCTACCATTGTAACCCGACTCTGTAACCCTAACCTATTCGGTGTCTATATAAACCGAAGGGTTTTGGTCCGTGGGGCGAACAATAATCATACCATAGGCTAGCTTCTAGGGTTTAGCCTCTCGATCTCGTGGTAGATCTACTCTTGTACTACCCATATCATCAATATTAATCAAGCGGGGTAGGGTATTACCTCCATCGAGAGGGCCGAACACAGGTAAAAACATTGTGTCCCTTGTCTCTGTTACCATCCACCTAGGCCGCACAGTTCGGGACCCCCTACCGAGATCTGCGGTATTGACACCGACAATGAGCCTACTTGACCAAAACCTTTGGGGGCAGAAAAATTCCCTCTAGAGGTCAAAGCAATGAACATGATTACAGCCGGTTCGTGTTCGGCAGACCCTCTAGGTTCGAACCTTTGGGAAGTGTGGAGATTTCACCCTCTACCTACACGCACCTCGCCGCCTCGCTAAGATCTAAGCTATGAAAGGAACAACACAAGAGACACGGGGTTTATACTAGTTCGGGCCACCATTGTGGTGTAATACCCTACTCTAGTTTGTGGTGTGGTGGATTGCCTCTTGGGCGATGATGAACAATATAAGGAAGAACAGCCTCGCGAGATGCATTCTTGGCTGGTGCGATGAACTGCTAGGGGACTTGATGGCTCTCTATCTCTGCTGATTGATTTCTTGGCGCTGGATCAAGCTGCCTCTATCCTGTGGGTGGCTAGTCCTATTTATAGGCAGAGGCCTGGGCCTCTTCCCAAATATTGGCGGGAAGGCGCCAACAATTAGCCATTTGAAGGGAACATCTAGTACACTTATCTGACTAAGTTGGTCCTCACTGTCAAAGGTTACGGTGGTGGCCTTGGCTTGGGCTCCTGATGACTTCCTTCCTGCCGTTCACGCGATCTTGGTCTTGTTGCACGAAGCAGTTCCTTTGCTTGATACTCTTGCTCGCTTGCTCCTTTGCACCAAGAGGAAAGGAGGACCTTTGCGTGGCTGGCGCCCACTGGCGCCCTTAGTAAATCATGGCTTGCGTCATGGGCACCTCGTGAGTACCCCCTTGATCTCTCCGCCTCCTCGCGAGCCAGCTGGCGAGGCCGTGCTGAGAAGCTCCTGTCGTCCGCCCCGAGGCTTGGCCCCTCGCGAGGTCTTGAGCTTGTGTTGATGAAGATGGGCGTCTTGGGCCACCCCTTGAAACCACGCCCGCGAGGCGCGGGCGAGCAAGTCTAAGGACCCCGTTCCCGAAGCATGACAGTAGTCCCGGGCCCAAAGCGCGGACTTGGCTGGCGAAGCGAAGGGGAAGTGTGAGCGCCCTTGAGCCCTAACAGCCTGCGGCCTTGGGCGCCGCATGGCGGTTGATTGGACGTGGGCGGCCCTTCTTCCCCATGATGCCTCGGCAACTGCATGAATTGACAAGTCCCTACATGCAAAGCGGGTCATGATTACCTGTGATCGTGGAGGTCGGCGGTTGGCCTTCCCTGGCTATAAGTACGGAACGGCGCATGCCCTTCCAGTCCATCTCTCTTTGCTTCTCCTTCTTCTCCGTCCTTGCTCCACCTTGCGCAATGGCTCTGATCCGCCGGTTCTCATGGAAGAAAGAAGAGCTCCCGAGAGAGTACCGACCCGCTTCCGCCGAAGAAATGGCTTGCCCTATCTTTGTCGAGATGAGGCGCCCGGCGGAAGTGTCGAGCCTTGGTGCGGCGGACGCCCGTCGGGAGTTCCCGCTGCCTTATCGCCCACCTTGAGGTCCTGCTGGAGTTGATGCGGCGCCATGGGCGGCGCCCGCCCGTCGGCGCGGCGGAGTCCTGGCGGTCTGCGTCGTCCCTCCTGGAGTTCATGCGAGGCTCCTCCGAGTTTGTGCTCACGCGCCATGCCTCCTCGAGTCTTGGATTCGCCTTCGTGATGCCTTGAGGGATACTTGGAGCTCACGGTTGCACCGCCCGGCTGCAACACCCTCGCGACGAAGCGGAGGTGCATGTCGTCGCCTCGGGCAAGGTCTTCAAGACTCGAGGCTGGGCGAGATCGCCCGGTCTGCAGGGCGAGGCGCCCTCGCGATCCACACAGGTGCTGACAGGCGCTTCCATGATGCTCTTCAAGGTCTTGACACGGATGGACGCCGGCTGGAGTGCTGCCTTGAGAGAGGCGGTCGGTGTCACATCCACAGTTCTGGTAATGCTAAGTGCTTGCATTAGAGTGTTGCATCATGTTTACTTTTCTAGAAAACTTGAAATGGGGGATTGATCAAACCCTAGCACCAGATCAAATCAAATAGCTTGAACATAAAAACATTTCCAATGAACCTGAAATGCCCTTCTAAAATGTTCATCACCTCTGCCTTGGTCTTAAACCAACATGTCAAAAGTGATGCACAAATTTCAGGACACATAAGGTCTTGAATTAAATCATATGGTATTTTCATTTGGGCATTTAAATACTATAAAATATTTTAAATGCTCAATTAATCATAAACTAAAATGTTTGCTTTTGGTTATATTCCAAACAGTGGCATTGAGCAGTTTATGATTTTTGGATATATTTTAGTATTTTAGTAAAGCCATAAGATTATAGAAAATTAGAAAACAGAAATAAAAAGAGAGGCTCACGGGCCACTTACAGCAGCCCACCTAGCAGGCCACTGGCAGTGGCAGCAGCCAGCCAACAGGCCCACCCAGGGGCAGCGCTGTCTTCTTCCTCTGCCGGGAGGAAAGCAGCTGCGTGCCCGGCAGCTTCGCAGCCACCTCCTTCTGTCTGCTGCCTCCCGGCGCGCCTCTGGATGCCACGCACCCCCTCAGACCCTCTCGACTCCCTCCCGTGCTCATCCCTTCCCTCCTGCTCTCCCTCTCGTTCCCACCTCGGACCCGAGCAGAGCTGCAGCCAGCCAAGCCCCACGGCGCAACCACTCCCTCACTCCCTCTCCGCGTCCCGAGCTCTGCCATGACCCGTGGAGCTACACTGCAGCCTTTGAGCGACGGAAGAGGCCCCGGTCGGCCGGGCGTCGTCGTCTTCACCTCCGGTGCCGGAGATCGACCCGTCGATTCGCCTCGTCAGGCGTCCCGAGCCCGGAGCTTGTCTACATGACCGCTGTGAGCTCGCCGTCTTTCCCCTTGTTACCTTCGTCGTTTGCGACCTCCGGCGTCCGTAACCGCCGTGGCGAGCTTCCCCCTGCCGGCAGCCATGTCGCGCGTCGTCGTTGCAACCACTGCGGCTCGAGCACGAGGCGTCACTATGCTCCCAATATGCGCGAGCACGAAGCACCCACGCTCGACCTCCGTGCACCACAATGCTGATCCCAAGCTTGCGAACCACGGCGCGCAAACCTTATCGCGGTGTTGATTCGGCGATCCCGCCCAACCGCCTCCTGCGGATGCAGGCGAGCAAGAGCTATGCCACGGTGCCCTCATCGCGCTAACTAACACGGCGCCTCTAAGCGCCGTCCGGGCGCCACGCGCGTTACGTAGCCGCCGCGGTTGAACTCCGGTGAGATAACGTGGCCGTCATTAGCAGCTAACAGCCCCGCTAAATAAACTCCACAGTCAATGACAAATGGGCCCCACCGTTTTAATTAACCAGCTAATGAAATAAGTTAGAATTAATCTAAGTCCAGTGGCCCCCAGCGTCATTATTATTGAGCGTGACCGTTGACCGGTCCCACTTGTCAACCACCCAAACCAGCCTGAGACACTCACGTATGGGTCCCACTGGTTAGGTTTAACCTGGACCATGCCCCGTTGACCTGCTGACATCATGATGATGTCAGGCTGACGGAGTAATCCTGTTCTGGAATTTAAATAGATCTTAAATGATTTATTTAATTCAGAAAATGTTGCAAACTTTGAAAAATCATAGGAATTCAACCGTAACTCCAAATAAGATAAATTATATATGAAAAATTATCAGAAAAATTCAAGGAATCCATCTGTACCATTTTCATGCATGATTGGACAATGTTTGTGTTCTGTTTTGGACAAAACAAATAAAGGACATTTAAATAATCATATATGGAGTTGGAATTTGAATCATGTATTCAAACCAACTTCATTTAAATCATAGCTAGATGCATTAGCTCAAATCACAGCATATTGCCATGTCATGATCATGCATCATATTGTGGCATTGCATTGATTGTGTTCTTTCTCAGTTGCCGGTTTTTGCCCCCTCTCGATAGACGTGGTTCCGACGATGAGTTCGATGACACCGATGAAGAGCTATAATATCTTCGAGTGCCGGGCAAGCAAAACCCCTTGTTCATTCGATACAATCCCACTCTCTCGCTCCTGCTCTCTATTCTGCATTAGGAAAACAACGATTCATCTGTTACTTGCTGCGGTAGCTGAACCCCTTATCCTCTGCATGACACATGGATCCACGATAAATAGATGAAACCCACTAGCATGAGTAGGAGTTGTTTGAGCCCTATTGTGCCTACTCGGTCATGCTTCTTTGTCATGCACTGCTTGCTTAGAGTTGAGTCAGTCGATTCATCGGGGATGAATCAAGGTGTGTGAACATGTCCTCTTGTTGAGAGCTAAGTGTGTGAACACGATTTGGTAAAGGTAGCGGTGAGAGGCCATGTAGGAGTACATGGTGGGTTGTCTCATTGCAGCCGTCCTCGGGAACTGAGTTACGTGTTTGTGATCCATAAGCAGTTACTACCACATTGGGATCCTTAATTGACTCTCTCGGCTTCTTAACCACCCTTGTCCTTTGTCAAGGGAGTTGCAAAGTAGTTTACGGTGTTTGTAGCATCTTTGGGGGCCGCACTGGCGCTGACCTTAGGGTGGGCTGTGTTGCGGTAGGCACGTGTACGGTGTACCGATTCGCCCGTTTGGTGTCTCGGGAACCCTGCACACATCGTTCGGGGCCGTTAGTGGAAACCTCGGCGGACTCCTGCGGATGGAACCGAATAGGCGATAAACCTGGACTAGGGACTTGAGTGTTTAGGTAGGCCGTGGCCGACACCTCGCTGGCTTCCGCTTGAAGGTTGCCGAGATACATGGCGTGTATATGGCGGTAAGTGGCGAGGCGTGTGTGAAGAAGTACACCCTGCGGGGTTATAAATGATCTATTGAATAGCCGTGTTCGCGGTAAAGGACTTCGGGTTGCCTATAACAGTTCATAGACAAGTGAAAGTGGATACTCTAAAATCGCAAGATAAGCGTGAGTGCTATGGATGGCGTTCTTGTAAGGAGGCGGAGCGATCCATAGTGGTGTATTGATATGGTGAATATGTGGACTCGTGCGCCACCTCAAAAGAGTTACTTGCGATTCGTAATTCAGGATAGCCACCGAGTCAAAGCTGGCTGCTGTGGTCAAACTCCACCACCCTTTTGTTGATAATGATGCATATGTAGATAGTTACGATGTAAGTCTTGCTGAGTACATTTGTACTCACGTTTGCTTATTTTATGTTTTGCGAGAGATGTCGGTCTAGCTAGTAGTTCCGTGGACTTGACGTTTAGCTTGATACCTCGGCTACGATCTTGTGCCCTCGGCAAGATCGGTAGATAGTCGGGCTTCTCAGCCTTTTTCATTTATAGATATACGTACTCGGACATGTTTAGCTTCGCATGTGTTTGACTTGTATGCTCTAAATGTTGGGTCAGAGACCCATGTTTGTAATATCTGGGTCCTCGGGCCTAATGAATAAATACTTGAGTCGTAGAGTTATGTTGTGATGCCATGTTGTATTTACATATCGGGCATATTGTGTGTATGATTGAAATGCTTGGTATGTGTGGGATCCGACAATCTAGTTGTTTATCCTTGGCAGCCTCTCTTATGGGAAATGTAGTCTAGTGCTTCCTGAGCCATAGTAGTCCGCTTCTGCCGGTTCACGAGTCTGCTAGCCCGACACACTCTTGCTCGGGACACTTACTTGCCGGCATGTGTTTCACTTTGTTCATGTATACATCCCTTGAAATGTCACGGTGACATCCGGAGTCCTTCTAGCCTGCTACAGCCGGGTTCCGAGTCCTGTTAGCCAGTGCTACAGCCAGATTCACAGCTGCTTGACCGACATGTTCGATGTGATTCATGTATGCCTGTTCCCCATGGGTTAGTGCCGCTTTGGGTTCACGACTAGCCATGTATTTTCGGGTTCTCTGTCATATGGATGCTAGCGACACTATCATATCGTGAGCCAAAATCATAAGCGGTCCCGGGCCATGGTAAGGCGACACCCGTGGGAATACCGTGCGTGAGGCGCAAAGTGATATGAGGTGTTACCGGCTAGATCGATGTGACTTGAAATCGGGGTCCTGACAGCTTTGGTATCGAGCTGTTCTGTAGGATTACCAAGCCAAACTGGTCGAAGTTGTGTCTAGAAATGCTTTAGTTATGTAAGGGAATTGATTGGGGAAGGGAACGTAAGGCTATTTTTACTCCTTATACCGCATGTCCTTCTGATCTGAGTCATCCTCTTCTCTTCTACGGGGTTTGAGAACTAGGCTTCTCATCTATCTATCAGGATGACGTGTTACTAATCCATAGACCTTTAAGATTGTTGGTTTTAAGCCCCAGTTCAGTTCCTACTATTTCTGTATGTTAACTATTGATCTCGGAACCTTGATATTGTTATGTTGAGTGGTTATGCCACCATTTTTGCAGGATGTCTCAAATCATTTTGAGCATTTACAGTCGTTATGCTATCCGAGTCTATCCAGGTCTCTAAATAGTCTGATGCATTGCAAATACTTTCTTTCCATTCCCGATGTCCTTTTTTGTCAGAATAAGCACACTAACCGGTGTGTTGAGGTACTTCGCTGCCTCGGCATATATGTTGGAGCTATTAATATGAACCTAGGTGTTTTAGAGTCACCTAGTAATCTAGCCATGTTTTGTGTTCGGTGTGATGAATTACGGCCATTATTCTCGAAAGCATCCCATGATGCAATTTAGTTAGTAGGTATTCTATTCTGGGTTCTTGAACCCAAGGTTCACCCTACTTACCTCCTGTTGATAGTGTTTGCTAGTTCCTTTAGGATATTAGTAACTGCGATAGTCCTCGAGGTCCGTGGTATTTCCTTCTTCCAAATACTATGAACTACTTATGGCAGAAGTTCCTCGTTGAACCAACGATCACAATAAGAGTGCTCTTGAGGAGTTCTCCATTCATAATTTTGAATCTGCCAGTTCTACCTTTCCGCATGGGTTATCCGGAAAAAACATGTTGAACTTGGTTCGACATACTAATCTATGCATCCACAACTCAGAAAGTTATATGTTCCTCGAGTTGTTCCTCCTTAGTTATTTTCTGACCTTCGTCTATCAATTGATAGTCAAGGGTATGTGTGCCTTTGTTCATTGATGCCTATTACTCTTGTGGTCCGTCAAGCCATTCTATTCCGGAATGACTAGGAGAAACAAACTCCAGTACCTCATCCATTTCTAGGATTGGGTCAAAGCGGTTGTATTTCGTAGATCAAATGCCAATCCAGCTTTTGATTCTGTTCTACCCTGAAGTATTACCGTCTTATGTCAAGAATGTCATGAGAATTGCACCAACTCTTATTCTTGTTGCAGTGGTACCTCTCGACATCATTGCTCATTCCCCGGTTCCATGTTGTCATAACCGGAATGCTGGCAAGTGAGTCGTGATGTGTGAAATCAATACTCCTAGCAACTCTGTTGCTTGGTAGTTAATGGACAATATTATCATTCTTAGCGTGTTGGTTATTAAATCATCATCCTAAAGTTGATCGTGCCACCTCGTCCTTATTTCCGGTGCACTTTGCAACCAATGAGTTAGGATTGTGTCAATCCCTCGCTCTTTGGATCATATCATCTTGCCTCGCGAGCAAGATTTTTCTCGAGCTTAGTAGCATATTGGTGGTTCGTGATCTTCCGAATATCTTCTTGGAAGTATTACCAGGTTGTCACCTGACCGTTATGTTGACCTCGTGATCAAGTTTGTTTTATTACAAGCCATCCCTTCTCCAAGAATCCGTGTTGGATATCCCTGAGCTGGTTGGTTAAGCTAAACAACAACTTGGAGAGTTGGAAGATAAAAGCTTTGCTGAATTTAGTTCATATCTAAGGGATATCCTTGTGTGTGTGTGTGTGTGCCGAAGAAAGATGATATCTTCATTGATTGATCCTCGTGGTCAGTTGTTGGTGTTATTGTCTTATCCAACCCTTGATTTGAGTATGGGCTATCGTCAAATCAAATCAGAACCAACGATGTTCGTAATGTTGTCTTACTCGTGGTTGATCCCTCGAGCATACACCATTACATCTTTTGGTCTGACCGATGCTATCACCGTGTTCACATGATGGTGGAAGTTCGGTGATATGGAAATTCCGATGAGTTGCTGTTGAGCCCATCAGCAGCATTTTTGTCTCCCCCGTGATTCATGTTGAACATCAACCTAGTGTTGAAAACTTTGTAAGCAATGCCTTCGTGTTCCGTTCATGAAGTTTATGCTTGGATGGAAGAAGTGACTTTCTTGAATTCATGTGCATTTGGTGCAAGTTGCCGCCATGAGTTTGAGAAAGGTTGTTTTGTTTCCTCTGGAATCATCCCAAGTCAGTCATGCACGTGCAAAGTATTACGTGATGCATTAGACTGATCATCTTCATTCCATATGAATTCCCTAGCACACCAAGCCACTAACTGAATTGTTCAAGGAAGAAGTTCCTTCCTAAGAGCTAATCCGGACTTATGTAAGGACTTGATATCCATAATGATAGTTCCTAGTCGAACTTCGGTAGTGTTTTATCATAAGATTACTATGTGGTCATGTTTATGCAGGACAGCGTGTTCACATGTGTTTAGAGAACCAGCTCATGTTTTGGAGCTTGCTATCGTAGTTCAATTCCCAAGAATCTATAGCGTCATCTCGTCGATTGTGTTGCAAACTTTCCTTTCGGACATGTTGAGTGCGAAGTATCCTATCACCAATCAGATCTGAATCTCGAGGCGAGAGATGATGGTTGGAACATTCCCAACAGTTGCATTTTGTTTCCAGCTTGCACCGCCATTGTGCCAATTTTCCATGGGCTTCCCTTCTCAGCAGTTGCTGTCCAAGATCATCTTCAAAAGTGGACTTACCATGGGTCCCATCCATTTTCGATGATAAGCAAAAATCATTCATTGCGTTGTCTTCAACAAGGTAGTCCACATCATCCATCCTAGTTCGAGTATGTCATTTCTTCGAGCTCTTTCAAACGATCAATTGTAAATTGCCTTAAGCTGGTATGAAGGGTTTCAATGATCTATGGATCAAAAGTAATTATTTTTGCCACTTAAGGGAACAGTTCTACGAGTCACCTTCCCCGAGGTGTCCTGTTATGGAACCATGGCAATTTTTCCTCGCTACTTTGAAACCCTCGTCAAATGTTTTCTCCGTCCTTTTTAAGGTGTGTTTTGCCCCTCACCTCAAGATTTGTTCAACGTCTCATTCCGTGATTTGATCCTGATTTGCCCGAACCTCAAGAAGATTGATTCTTCTAAAATTCTTCCTTCCTACTTGTTGTCATGTTGGATGTAGTTCTCAAAGCAAGAAGTCGAGATCAAGGTGATGCAATGAACCAACATCCTCGAGAAAGACATCTGGATCGTGAAGATTGTGTTAGCTTTGTGTCCCCTCTGTCTTCTTACCTCAGGTCTTGAATCTCGGGACAGGATTCTTGTTTAGTGGGGGTGAGTTGTCACATCGCCAGTTCTGGTAATGCTTAGTGCTTGCATTAGAGTGTTGCATCATGTTTACTTTTCCAGAAAACTTGAAATGGGGGATTGATCAAACCCTAGCACTAGATCAAATCAAATAGGTTCAACATAAAAACATTTCCAATGAACCTGAAATGCCCTTCTAAAATGTTCATCACCTCTGCCTTGGTCTTAAACAACTGTCAAAAGTGATGCACAAATTTCCAGGACACATAAGGTCACTGAATTAAATCATATGGTATTTTCATTTAGGCATTTAAATACTATAAAATATTTTAAATGCTCAATTAATCATAAACTAAAATGTTTGTTGTTGGTTATATTCCAAGCAGTGGCATTGAGCAGTTTATGATTTTGGATCTATTTTAGTATTTTTAGTAAAGCATAAAGATCACAGAAAGTTAGAAAGCAGAAATAAAAGAGAGGCTCTGGGCCACTTACAGCAGCCCACCTTGCCGAGGCCACTGGCGCCCAGTGGCAGCCCGACAAGCAGGCCCAGCCCACGAGGGCAGCTGTCTTCTTCCTCCTGCCGGGAGGAGAAGCAGCTGCGTGCCGCCCTTCGCCAGCGCCACCTCCTGCCTGTCTGCTGCCTCCCCGCGCGCTTCTGGATGCCACGCACCCCCTCAGGCCTCTCGACTCCTCCGTGCTCAACCCCTTCCTCCTGCTCTCCCTCTCGATCCGCACCTCGGACCCGAGCAGACGCCGCCGCCACCCGCGAGCCCCCCACGGCGCAACCAGTCCCTCGCTCCCTCTCCGCGTCCCCGAGCTCCGCCACAACCCCGTGGAGCAACACACCGAAGCACGCGACCAGAAGAGGCCCCAGTCGACCGGAGCGTCGTCGTCTTCACCTCCGGTGCCTGGAGAACGACCCCGTCGATTCGCCTCGTCCAGAGCGTCCCCGAGCCCGCGGAGCTTGTCTACATGACCGCTGTGAGCTCGCCGTCTTTTTCCCCTCGTTACCTTCGTCGTCTGCGACCTCCAGCGTCTGTAACCGCCGTGGCCGAGCTTCCCCTGCCGCCGGCCATGTCGCCGTCGTCGTTGCAACCACCGCAGCTTGAGCCTGAGAGCATCACCGCGCTCCCAATGTCTGCAGGAGCACGAAGCACCCGACCGCTCGATCCGCCGTGCACCACAACGCTGATCCCAAGCTTGACCGAACCACGGCCGCCGCCAAACCTCATCGCCGGCATTGATTCCGGCGATCCCCGGGCCCAACTTCGCCTCCTCTTGATGCGGGCGAGCAAGGGCTATGCCACAGTGCCCTCGGTAGCGCTAACCGGCGCCTCTAAGCGCCAAATCCGGAGCTCCCGCCCGCGTTACGTATGCGCGCGGTTGAACTCCGGTGAGATGACGTGGCTGTCATTAGCAGCTAACAGCCCCGCTAAATAAACTCCACAGTCAATGACAAACGGGCCCCACCGTTTTAATTAACCAGCTAATGAAATAAGTTAGAATTAATCTAAGTCCAGTGGCCCCACGCGTCAGTGTTGACCCCGCTGACGTGGCCGTTGACAGGTCCCACTTGTCATCCACCCAAACCAGCCTGAGACACTCACGTATGGGTCCCACTGGTCAGGTTTGACCTGGACCGTGCCCCGTTGACCTGCTGGCGTCATGATGATGTCAGGCTGACGCAGTAATCCTTTTCTGGAATTTAAATAAATCTTAAATGATTTATTTATTTCAGAAAATGTTGCAAACTTTGAAAAATCATAGGAATTCAACCGTAACTCCAAATAAGATAAATTACATATGAAATATTATCAGAAAAATTCAAGGAATCCATCTGTACCATTTTCATGCATGTTTGGACAATGTTTGTCCTCTATTTTGGACAAAACAAATAAAGGACATTTAAATAATCATATATGGAGTTGGAATTTGAATCATGTATTCAAACCAACTTCATTTAAATCATAGCTAGATGCATTAGCTCAAATCATAGCATATTGCCATGTCATGATCATGCATCATATTGTGGCATTGCATTGATTGTGTTTTTCTCGATTGCGGTTTGCCCCTCTCGATAGGCGTGGTTCCAGCGATGAGTTCGATGACACCGATGAAGAGCTATAATATCTTGAGGAGTGCGGGCAAGCAAAACCCCTTGTTCATTCGATACAATCCCACTCTCTCGCTCTGCTCTCTTTTCTGCATTAGGACAACAACGATTCATACATTACTTGCTGCGGTAGCTGAACCCCTTATCCTCTGCATGACTGGGTCCACGGTAAATAGATGAAACCCACTAGCATGAGTAGGAGTTGTTTGAGCCTGTTGTGCCTACTCATTCATGCTTGTTCGTCATGCACTGCTCTGCTTAGAGTTGAGTCAGGTCGATTCATCGGGGATGAATCGGAGGTGTGTGAACATGTCCTCTTGTTGAGAGCTAAGTGTGTGAACACGATTTGGTAAAGGTAGCGGTGAGAGGCCATGTAGGAGTACATGGTGGGTTGTCTCATTGCAGCCGTCCTCGAGGAACTGAGTTACGTGTTTGTGATCCATGAAGCAGTTACTACCACACATTGGGATCCTTAATTGACTCTCTCGGCTTCTTAACCACCCTTGTCCTTCGTGCGGGAGTTGCAAAGTAACCACGGTGTTTGTAGCATGTTGGGGGCGCGCATGGCGCTGACCTTAGGGGTGGGCTGTGTTGCGGTTGTACGTCAACGCAGTGTACCGATTCGCCCGTTTGGTGTCTCGGGAACCCTGCACACATCGTTCGGGGCCGTTAGTGGAAACCTCGGTCGGACTCCCTGCGGATGGAACCCAAATAGGCGATAAACCTGGACTAGGGACTTGAGTGTTTAGGTAGGCCGTGGCCGACACCCTCGCCAGGCTTCCGCTTGAAGGTTGCCGAGATACATGATGTGTATATGGCGGTAGGTGGCATGAAGGGTTATAAATGATCTATTCGAATAGCCGTGTCCGTGGTAAAGGACTTCTGGGTTGCCTATAACAGTTCATAGACAAGTGAAAGTGGATACTCTAATATGCGCAAGATAAGCGTGAGTGCTATGGATGGCGTTCTCGTAAGGAGACGGGAGCGGATCCATAGTGGTGTATTGATATGGTGAATATGTGGACTCATGTGAGCCACCTCAAAAGAGTTACTTGCGATCGTAGTTCAGGATAGCCACGAGTCAAAGCTGGCTTGCTGCGGTCAAACTCCACCACCCTTTTGTTGATAATGATGCATATGTAGATAGTTACGATGTAAGTATTGCTGAGTACATTTGTACTCACGTTTGCTTATTTTATGTTTTGCGAGAGGCGTCGGTCTAGCTAGTAGTTCAGCGTGGACTTGATGTTTAGCTTGATACCTCAGCTACGATCCTGTGCCCCGGCAAGATCGGTAGATAGTCGGGCTTCTCAGCCTTTTTCATTTATAGATGTACGTACTCGGACATGTTTAGCTTCGCATGTGTTTGACTTGTATGCTCTGAATGTTGGGTGAGAGACCCATGTTTGTAATATCTGGCTCCTCGGAGCCTAATGAATAAATACTTGAGTCGTAGAGTTATGTTGTGATGCCATGTTGTATTTACACATATCGGGCATATTGTGTGTATGATTGAAATGCTTGGTATGTGTGGGATCCGACAATCTAGTTGTTTATCCTTGGCAGCCTCTCTTATGGGGAAATGTAGTCTAGTGCTTCCCTGAGCCATAGTAGTCCGCTACAGCCCGGTTCACCGGAGTCCTGCTAGCCCAGCACTACTGCTCAGGGGAAACGTAGTCTAGTGCTTCCCTGAGCCATAGTAGTCCGCTACTGACCGACATGTTCGATGTGATTCATGTATGCTTGTTCCCATGGGTTAGTGCCGCCGCTTTCGGTTCACGACTAGCCATGTCGGCTCGGGTTCTCTGTCATATGGATGCTAGCGACACTGTCATATACGTGAGCCAAAAGGCGCAAACGGTCCCAGGCCATGGTAAGACGACACCCATAGAATGCAGTGCGTGAGGCTGCAGTGATATGAGGTGTTACCGGCTAGATCGATGTGACTTGGAATCGGGGTCCTGACAGTCAGGGCCCTGCCGCGGCGAGGACCAGGCTCACCGATTGCTCCCTCAGCGGCTCCTCAGGCGGCGGAGGCGGCGGAGTGTCCAGCGACTCCGCCGAGCTCTTGCGACTCGGAGGCGGCGGCGACAGCTCTGAGCCCGAGACTCGCGCTCTCGGAGCAGGATGGGCTCGTCAGGCAGCCGCCGCCTCTGATCTGGATGAGGTTGGCGCCGGTGCCCGGTGGCCCACTGTAGATGATGGCGTCTCTTGCAGGGGCACGTATAGTTAGCGTTCTTTAGGATCTGTTCCCTGTGAGGAATCGAAAAAGCGCGCCCCGTGGGGGCTTGTAAGGTGCCTGTGGTTCTGTTTGTCAATATAGTCCTTGCCATGAAGTAGTACGAGATGCTCATTCCATCTTAGCTTAGTTCTTCCTATCGAACCTCACGAGGGCTTGGTGCTCTGTGCCTGGAGTCCGGTCCCAAGGCAGGCTTCACCGTCGCTGGTATGCCGGTCGCGATGCGTGGTCAAGGCCAGGAGGTGAGCAGCCGGGGTCGATAAGAGCCCACGAGTCAAGGGGTCGATGAAGCAGCCATCGTTCGGTGAAAGGGCGCGGCGTTGCTAACATGGGATTGCATTGGGTGCGGGGCGGTCCTGCGGTAGCTAGTGTTTTCGGAGGGTGACTTATCTCGAGTCGGGCCGCTTCACAGTGCGGCACTAGGTCCGCGCATCGGCTGGCGAGGGGTTGCCTAGCGAGGTCCCAGCGTGCCTCTTCCCTCTCGCCTTTGCTCCCCTTTCTGCTCTACATCCTCGGGTCCCAGCCCTCGAGCGGGTCTCAGCCGTCGCTGGTATGCCAGGTCGCGATGCCGTGGACAAGGCGGTGGGTGAGGGCTGGAGAGCGATGAGGAGCCCATGGTCGCGATGCTCGGTACCCCCCTTTAGCGTGTAGCGGTTCCATGGCGAGTGAAGAAGGCAGCGGTGAGGGCCTCATGGCGCTGCTCCATGAAGGGTTCTGCAGGCCCACCACAAGAAGAGCGAGAGTCGCTATGACAGCGGCGGTCAGCTGTTGGCTGCTTTGGAAGGTGACGAGCTTTGCGAAGGCGACAAGGTGGGCTGTCGCGGGGCTGCAGCGGCGAGCTCAACCATTCAGGTTTGTCGGCGTTGCGAGGGGCGGACCCATGCATAGCGTCGTGCCGTTGAGGAGCAGCTCCGTCGGTTGGTGTCGATTGAGCAGGCAACTTGGTCAACACGTTAATCACGGAGAAGAAAGTTCATTTAGATAGATGCGGGGAAGGCAAACATCGCTGGAGTGCAGCCCGGCGACTTGGGGATGATGCAGCCGGCGCCCCCAACAAAGTAAGCTAGGAACATGAAGTAAAAGGATACCGCCACGGGGGCGGACCCGGCGGCTGGGAATAATGCAGCCACAGGCGCTCTTAGCTAGAAATGAAACTTGAAGGATGTCACGATAGCGTTGAAGGCGAAAGGTTGTTGAAGTAGCGGGCGCGTGGGCGCGGAAGCCGATCTTCACGAGCCCCGGGCCGAGGCCTCGGGAGGCTCTGGGGCGCTAGTGGCTCCTCGTGGACCATCTCCATCTCCGCCCGGACTGCGGAGCGCTGGCCTCTTGAGCCTCCGGGATGCTCCTCATGAGGCGCTAGTGCGTGGCGGCGCGTTCGGCATGCCGTGGGGCATCTGAGCGTGGTTGTGGGGTGGGCCTTTGCAGCACCCGCGCGTGAGGGCGGAAGCGCTCTGAGGCGGCTCGGTTGAGCCTGGTATGTCGATCTGGGCGTGCAGCCCACCATCCTCGCTGGATGGGGAGCTAAAGCGGAGTGGCGGCTGCCACTCATGACTCTTGACTCCTGCAACTCCTGCGTGATATGGTAGCGAACTCCACGAGGTTTGGCCCTCCTTGCCTCGTTCCTTCACGAGGAAGCGTGCTGAAAGCACGCCTCAAGCGGTGCCCAAGCGCCTCCCTCGTGACCTTAGCAGGTCGGTGGCCCTCGGGAGAGCCCTCGAGCCTTGCTTGAGGAGGCGCCAGGCGCGCCTTCCTATCTGACGAGAAGGAGGTGCCCCCCTGAGCAGTAGCGGACCACGAGGGCCTGCCTCCTGAGGGGTCGGGCCTAGAGATGTCTTCTTCTTCTTGGGTGCAGTCTCAGGGAGCCTCACGCTCCTGCGATCTGGGTCTTCAAGTGATGCGGCTTGAAAGGCTCGCTCTAGGGAGCACACTGCATATCTCTCTTCACAAGGCACCGTGATGACTCCGCCGCTTCCTGGCATCTTGAGGACATTGTAGCCGTGATGAGTCACGGCCATGAACTGGCGAGCTGGGTACCGAGGATGGCATTCTATGGCGGCGAATGTGGGCGACATCGAAGTCGATGAGCTCGGTCTTGATGGTTGTCGCGCCTTGAAGGTGACGAGGCGGACCTGCCCAATCGGAACCGAGGAGCCATTGGTGACTCGGAGAAAGGCTAGGTTGGCTGAAGCTGATTGTAAGGCACTTGGAATTATTGAATGTCTCTCGGACGGGACATTGAGCCCTGCTCCACCATCGATGAGGTCTGGTGACTTGCGTTGCGATGATTGGGGAACAAAGCATCGGGAGGACTCCCGTTGTGGCGTGCACTTGAGCTGATCCGCTGAGCTGAGCGTGATGGCGCCGCTGACCACGAGAGGCGGCGTGGCCGAGCTTGGGAGGACTGCATTCACTTGGCAGGCGAACTGCTTGAAGATATGTTGGGAGGCTGTGGCAGGCTCCGCCCGGGATGCAAGCGATCGCAGCAGCTCACAAGCCCCAGCCCCTCGTCGATGATGGTCCTCGTTTCTCCTTGGCTGCGGCGGCGAAGGGCGGAGGCCTGCGTTTCCTTGCGGGCGATCCTCGCGAGGCTGATCCCTCTAGTCTCCCTCGCGAGGCTGATCCTGCCAGCGATCCTCGCGAGGTCGGTCGTGCCACCCTTGGCGAGGGCCTCGGTCTTCCAGCGTCCTGCGTTCCTTCCTACTCCTCAGTCGTAGCCTCGATCGTTGCGGTCGGGGCGTCGGCCGATCCTCCCTTCTCGCAGGTCCCGGAGCACTTGACATTCATTGGTGTTGTGGGTGTGGAGGTCGTGGTACACACAGTACCGGCTGCCCTTGGAAGACTCGGGCTGATCTGTGCCCCTCTTGGTGTCAGGTTCTGCCACGAGCACAGCAGCCCCCTTGCGCTTCATGTCCTTGGCCTTGGATTTCTTCTCTTCTGGGTCTGCGGCTGGCAGCTCGAGGAGGGAAAGGCGTCCTTCCTCATCCCTGGCGCACTTGGTCGCCAAGTTGAACAGCTCCAAGGATGTACACAGATCTTCATGCATCGCCAGCTCCTCCTTCATCTTGGCGTCCGCACCGTCGGAGAAGGCTGAGATGATGGCCTCCTCGGTCACCTTAGGAATCTTGAGGCGTGCGTTGTTGAAGCGCTGGATGTACTTCTGCGAGGTCTCTCTGGCTGCTGCTTGATGCGGCGCATGTCGCTCCACGGCGGGGCGATCGCGAGTGCCTTGGAAGTTGGCGATGAAGCGGGTGCGCATCTCGTCCCAGGAGGAGATCGTGCCAGGAGCCAGGTGCGGGCACCGTCCTTGAGCTCCATGGGAAACTAGTTCGCCATGACCTTGTCGTCCCCGTTGGCGGCTTTGATGCCCAGCTCATAGAGCTGGAGGAACTCCGCAGGGTCGGACGTGCCGTCGTAGCGAGGAGGCAGGTCTGGCTTGAATTTGCCGGGCCACGCGATGCTGCGCAGCTCGGTGGTGAAGGCGCGGCAGCCTAATGTGGCCACAGGAGGCCTCTGGTGACGAAGAGCCTGGTCTTGCGGGTCCCCATGCGCTGCAGCTGGGAGCAGCAGCGGGGTCTTGGCGTCTGGAGCAGGAGCATGGTCGTGGCGAGCGGTGCGGGAGCACTCGGGCAGCTTCTTGGGGCGAGGACCTCTTAGCAGCTCTGCTCTTGCTGCCTTGGCGCGGACGGAGTGGGTTCCGCCCGGGCCCGCGCCTTAGGGCAGGCGCCTTCTTGAGGAGGCGGCTGAGGTGCCCCGAGCTTCATCGCTTCGCCTGAGGCGGGCGCGGTGCAGCGAGGAGGGCAGCAGAGAGAGCCCCTGCGGCGGAGACGAGCTTCGGTGGCAGTCGAGCCATTCTTCGTGAGCGTTGTCGGCAGGCGGTGGCGCAGGAGCTCATTGCGCGATGGCGCCTTTCGAGCCTCCATGGTAGCGCGAACCGCGGGACTAAGAACTAGCTGGGGCGAGTGAGGAGTAGCGATCGGCCGTCTCGCCTCACGGACGGATCTTTGGGGCGATGCTTGCTGCTCGTTCCCCTCCGGGCGATGGCGGCGTTGGCCCGGCGGCGGCAGAAACGGCGAAGCGGCCGCCCGCGAAGTCGTCTTGGCGACATGGGAAGCGAGGCGACTCGGCGCTTCGGCCGAGCCCGGCAGCGTCGACATGGGTGCGATGGTCGACGAAGAAACGAGCGGCGGAAGGCAATTCGGCGCACCCTACTGGCGCGCCAAATGTCGGTTCAGGTTCGGCAGACCCTCTGAGTTCGAACTTTGAGGGTGCGCGGAGATTTCAACCTCTACCTACCTGCACCTCGCCGCCTCACTAAGATCTAAGCTATGAAAGGAACAACACAAGAGACACAGCGTTTATACTAGTTCGGGCCACCATTGTGGTTTAATACCCTACTCTAGTTTGTGGTGTTGTGGATTTCCTCTTGGGCTGATGATGAACAATACAAGGAAGAACAGCCTCGCGAGGGTCTGTTCTTGGCTGGTGCAATGAACTACTAGGGGGAGTTCAGTCGCTCTCTATCTGCTGATTGATTTCTTGGCGCTGGATCAAGCTGCCTCTATCCTGTGGGTGGCTAGTCCTATTTATAGGAAAGGGCCCTGGGCCTCTTCCCAAATTTTGAGCGGGATGGGCGCCAATAATTGGCCATTTTGAAGGGGAACATCTAGTACACTTATCTGACTAAAGTTGGTCCTCGCTTTGTCAAAGGCTCTGGTGGTGGCCTTGACTTGGGCTCCTAATGACTTCCTTCCTGCCGTTCTGCGGTCTTGGTCTTATTGCACCCAAACGGATGCCTTTGCTTGATACTCTTGCCTGCGCTTGCTCCCTTTGCACCAAAGAGGAAACGAGGACACTGCGCGGGCTGGCGCCCGCCTGGCGCCCTTGGTCGTCATAGCTTGCGTCATGGGCACCTTGTGAGGTACCCCGCCTTGATCTCTCCCACTCCTCGCGAGCCAGCCTGACGAGGCCGTGCCTTAGGAAGCTCCCTGTCGTCCGCCTCGTGAGGCTTGGCCCCTCGCGAGGGTCTTGAGCTTGTGTTGATGAAGATGGGTCGTCTTTGGGCCACCCCTTGAGCCACGCCGCAGGGGCATGAGCGAGCAAGTCAGGGACCCCGTTCCCGAGCGCCGGCAATTCATGTAACAAAAAGAAGGACCAAACACGCACTCCAAGACATATGCGTCGTAGAGCCCGTCACCCCTAAGTTCAACCCTTGGTCGGCCTGCCCGGTCACTTTTGATCGCAGGGATCACTCGACTAGTATCCGACACGGAGGATTGGCTGCCTTGGTGCTAGACCCAATAATCGATGGATACCATCTCACCCAAGTCCTCATGGACAGCGGCAGTAGTCTTAATCTGATATATCAGGACACAGTCTGCAAAATGGGGATAGACCCGACAAGAATCAGCCAAAGCAATACTACCTTCAAAGGCGCAATACCAGGCCCAGAGGCCCGCTGTATGGGCTCTCTAGTACTAGAGGTCGTATACGGTTCTCCCGACAACTTTCGAAGTGAAAAGTTAACCTTCGACATCGCTCCATACTGCAGCGGCTATCAAGCACTACTCGGAAGAACATCCTTCGCTCGTTTTAATGCATTACCGCATTACGCTTGTAACACCCCAAAAATTTAGCCAAGTTTTAAATATTAAAATTTTGCCAGGAGTTTTACAATTTTTATTTCCGCTGATTTCAGAACTCTTCTTTTAATATTAAGGTGTATTTTCCATGTGGAGCTTTCCAAAACATATTGGACTTCTATGCTCTGTGTATACCATATTCTTAATCAGTAGAATTTCTTTTTGAGATTATTTCACCCTGAGCTTTACTCATTAAAATGAATGGTTTTAAATTTTTGGAGCTCCTTTTGAACTACAACCATTTGATATATTTAGCTAAAAATCCAACCAAAATTTGGAGATGTCATGAGATGTCCCTAAATCACTTGTGTGCAATAATATAATTATTTCATTTCATATTTGAGTTTTACACTGTTTCTCAAATCTGGTCCGTGGACACTTTTGCACTATAGCCTAATTAAATATTTCCTAGAGCCTCCACCAAAATTATGGGATGTCGGTGGTAGCTTGCCATCCAACTTTATGCCAAAACCTTGTGATGTTCTATAGAAAAATTAAGTATACCAACCTCTTTTCATTCGGACCAGACTTGTGTTTTGTCTGCAACCATCTCTAACTTGCTCCTTTACCCATGAGCTTTCTCCTGCTTGTAGTCCTCCTGCCAAACCCCTAAGTCCAGGAGCATGCACTCTTTGGAACACTTTTGGTCCATGTAGTGATGCCTTTTTCTTTCTGTCCAGTATTGTAGTTCTGCAAAACTTGCACTAGCAAGTTTCTCCTTTTGGCAAACTAACTCCACCACCCTCTCTTACATCCATAGAGACACTGATCTGGAGTTTTTGGCCACTCCAAGAAATGCCTAAGTACCCTTGGCATTTTGTCAAACACCTTATGGGCACGATCTGTTTTGACATGATATTTGTTTTGCACTGTGACCTTGCACCTCTGGGCAATCTAGCATGTCTACTAAGCACCTAGATGATCTGACCTAGATCGCTAAGTGCCAGCCTCACCCAAGCCCCTGTAGCATGCCATGGCATTTAAATCGAGCATGTTCCGTGCGTGCTCTGGCGTGGCGAAAGCAGCGTATTGCGTGCCGCACCCAAGCCGGCAGCGTCGCGCCCAGCTTGCCACCACTCTGCGAGCGCGCCACTCACTTGGCCTCTCGCTCGTCGCGCCAAGAACCCGACCGCCTCTGCAGCGTTGCCGATAAGCCACTTGGCGGCGCGCGCATGCATAACCGCCACCGCCATGAGCAGCACCGCCCAAGCCTCGGCGCTCGCCACCTGCCCCACAGAACAGCGCGAGCTCATCCGCAGCCATGTCCACTAGCGCTCGTCGCCGCCACGACACCCTAAGCTACAGAATGGCGGTCACGGCGACCTTATCCCGGCCGCCCAGCGGAACCGACCAGCGCCTATTTAAGGAGCCCCGAGCTCGTCTCCGCGCCGCAGGCAGTCTCAAACCCCTCCCTAGGACCCCATTGGCAGCCAATCGACCGGGAGATCTCCTTCCCCATCTCCGGCAACGCAGCCGCCGCCATCGCCTGGCCATTCGGCGTGTCAGAGCCTCCCCTTCTCCGTTCTCTTCACCAGGAGCTCTACCTTCCTCCCGTGAACTCTTCCCCCTGCTCAATTTTAATCGGGAACCACCGCCGCCCCAAAACCACTACGCCACCGAAGCCTTCCTCTGCCGCAGAGCTCGTCGCCGACAACTCCCTCCATTCCCATCACTCCCTCGACCACCGGTAGAACCGCACCAGCCTTACGGATCCATCCCCACCCTCGGGGGCCCGCGAGGAGCCGCCTAGCGCCGGCGACGACCGCCGGAGCCCCCGCCTCTGTTCGGCCAGAGGAAGAAGAGGGAAGGGAGAATAGTCAAACCTGACCAGTGGGCCCCTGGACCCCTTGTCGGTGACCCGCCAGTCCACGTGGGTTAAGTGGAGCGCATTTCCAGTTTACGCCTTCGGCGTGTCGTATATATTGAAACGTTTTCTTTTACTGTTTTATTTTTAATAACAGATTTTTGACCAAACTTTGACCGGTTGTATCTTTTTAAATACAGCTCCAAATAAATTAATTCTTTTTCCTACCTCTCTCAAATATTGTCTAGTTTATTTTAAGATTTATTTGAGAATTTTTCAAAACCACTTTTTGTGCTGCTTTGATTTTGTGTGTTAATTCATATATATTCTTTTAAATAGGATTTTTGAAGATTTCAAGATGTGTTGGAATGCACCCTGCCTTTCCATGACCTGAAGGCAAGCATTCTAAACCCTGGTGAAATTTTTGTGTGTGTTGCATAGCATGGTGACAACACCACCCCGACACGAGCATACGTCATTTTATGTGAGGATGTGTTCCTACTCATGAGTGCATGTTAATGAATTTCATGCGAATGGAGTGGATATGATTGTGATAGAAATCACCGTCATATGTCTTTCATGATACCGGGAGGAAAGACGGGAAGGCCCCTGTCTTGGGTAGACACGGTCTTGTCCCTAGTCCTCCGTCGAGACAGTCGTGTCCGGTATGGCATGAGGGGGTATGTCGCGTGGTGTTTCCATCTGTAGTTTGAAGTATTTGTATTGTTATACTAATCTTGCAGGGAATCTTACAACCTCCTGAGTCGAGCATAGATCGAGTCTTATGCCAGTAACCCCCATACTTGCTTCATACTACCACTCGTCTCTACAACAAGTAGGGTATGGTTCAGTAAGTTGTCAACCCTTTCCTAGCACACACCGTACAGAGAGGCCATGGTGGAAGATACTGGAGGCATCCAGTAGTCATTCCACCAGGTCCGGGAGCATGGTTGTTTCGGTTGTAGCCGAAGGGGGTAGCTCCCGATTTCTTGTGCAGTATAAATTTTGTGATCCCATGGTACGTCGAGGTTGTAGCCTCCCCACTTAGAGTTTTTCTTGACAGGTGTCGTGGGTGTTTCCAGACACAGGTGAGTTAAGCTGGTGTGTGCAAGTTAGGTGCGTTTTCAACAAAAAGACCGTAGACAGAATTAGTCCCGATGGACTAATGAAATCCGTTACTCGTGGGTAAAGAGTACACCCTCTGCAGAGATTAAACCTATTCGAATAGCCGTGTCCTTGGTTAAGGATTACAGTCTGGGATGGGTCAAGTGTCGGTCTTCGGAGGTGAAACTGTTAAACCTGGAATCACGATTGTGACTTGTGATAATTATGATTATTATTTTTGATGTGGAATAACCCGTGATATTTTTGGTATTATCGGATACCCCTGGGATGGTTCTACCTCCTGGATATTCACTGTATTTATTTAAAGCCCTTTATGTGGTGTCGCTCGGGCCCGATTGAGCATTGTTTTGTTTATTTATAAGCCCTTTATGTGGTGTCGCTCGGGCCTCGATCTATGACATTGTTTTTGTTTATTTATAAGCCCTTTATGTGGTGTCGCTCGGGACTCCGACTCTGACATTGTTTTGTTTATTTATAAGCCCTTTATGTGGTATCGCTTAGACGCCCGACTGTGGCATTTGTTTTTGTTTATTTATAAGCCCTTTATGTGGTGTCTCTAAGACGCCCGACTGTGGCATTTCTTTTAAAGCCCTTTATGTGGTGTCGCTCGGGCGCTTGCATTCTGACATTGTTTATTGATAAGCCCTTTATGTGGTGTCGCTAAGACGCCCGACTGTGGCATTTTCTTTAAAAGTCCTTCATGATATTTACTACTTAATTTTAATACTACTATATGATTGCATATTCTCAAATAACATGATTGCAAGCATCAGAGTTTTATTTATCTTTCGTGACTGACGTAATGAACATAGATATTTTCAGCATAATCATTGTTATATTATGCCTGTGTCCATAATGTTTGCGAGTACATTCAAAGTACTCACTGGCTTGTCCACAGCTATTGTCTTGGCCAGATTTCCTTGCGGAGAGGGCGGCAGTGCCGACAGTTCTGGAACCTAAGAAACGGTGATAGCAGCCGCGCGAAGATAGGAGTTAACCTGGTCAGCTGTTCCCGTGGGAAATGGAGTCCCATAGACGATGATGTTTCACAACCCACTTCCGCCATCAACCACTAGAAACCATTTCTTGTACTCACAGGCCAGAATGGTCTTGTACTACATATTTTATATTTTGCTTGGAATTTCTGTATCAAGTTGGTGCCTCATCATTACTTGATTATCACGGGGCTGGTGAGCACAAGAACCATTCTAGGAAGTATTACCCAGAGAACCGGTCCCGACAGACTTGGTATCAGAGCCAGGCTGACCATTGGCTAATCCTATCTTAGCCAGGTCAATAAACTTAGGCTAACAACCCACCAAGCCATAACCAAAACCCAGCCAAGCTTCCCTTGCAAGATAGCCACGAGGATCCCGACACTTTTGGCGGTCGGTGCCCAACCTATCAACCTAGCCCGTCTATCACGCACGATGACCAGCACCCAAGGTGTCTCATTACATAGCGTGCGAAGGAAGACTCCGTCCCCTTTTTCTATAAAAAGGGCACGCTCGCCTCAACCCAGCCCACACAGCCGCTACCCCAAAGCGAGCCACAATGCCTCGTCCGTAGTGCACCATGAGACTACAGACAACCAACCTTGGAGGTTTTGTGACCATACTATAAACCTCACCCATCGTGCCTATGCGTTAGAAGAGCAACCTGAATATGTTGTGTACCAAGGACCCATAAGTGGTGAGAGCCGTCAATTCTGGGCCACGGTACATATCTCTGATGAAGTGCGGCACCGGCGCCCTACTGAGTTCACCGGAAGGACAACTTCATTTGAGCCACAAGCCATCCAACTAGCTGCTCGAGAGGCTATAGTTCATCTCAGGCACCTATCGCCCAGAGTTAACTGTCGCTCGTTCCACTACTACCGCAGGCGTGAAGGGTATGGTAGACCACCCCAAGTTGCCAACGGAGATCACGAGACGGATCCTGCATTGCTGCACCTAGTGCGCTATGTAAGTGCACTAGAGGAACTGTTCGATCAAATCACCATTGATCTGATCGCAGCTCGTGGAGAGCTGGTTCATCGAGCCCCGGCAAGAGAAGAGAACGAGCCCAACGCCGACAACCCAGTCGTGCTGTTCGGACACCCGATCGAGACCCTGAGGTCAGCCCCAGTCGTCGGCCAAGGTGCTTTGATGACCCGGAAGTGCCGTCGCCTCACTGGAGCACACTCCAGCGGGTTGTAGTCAACAATCCCGCGATGGTCATCATCACTACCCGAGCCTGCAGCCCCTCAGCCCTCTCCGGCTAATTCCGGCGGTGAGAACCGTGGAGAAGCCTCGACATCCACAAGGGCGCCCGCTTGGATGTAAGCGAAGTAGACTAAGTCACTCGAGTAGTGGCGAGTCGATGTATCCTCGCTTTGTAATCCTGTGATCCTTTAAATTAACGCGGCTGTCATCTTGCCTCTGTTTTATATAGTAGTCTTGCATGGATGTATTAGCATGCGGTCGATTTCTCTATCCTTGGCGCAGCCACCAAAACCGCCCGACAACTCCCACAGCGATCGTCACTTTAGTAAGGCGTGTGTATCGTGGTTGACCCGAGCTGAGCCGGCCAATTCTTTACTTTTACCACGGTAAATGACCCAGCCCCGGTGCTATAAAAAGGCCACCGCGTGACCTTGCCAAGCACCCCTCACCTTGTGCACCATCCTCACAACCATTTCTTGCCATGTCGAGCCCTAGTATTTATCTGAGGACTCCAGATGCTACCCCAGGTAGTTTTGTCAAGATATTGTGGGATTTTACCTGCAGTACCATGGGCGCTACCCAGCCACCCCAGTACGAGCTGTTCAAATCGAGAATCACCCCTTCCACCTCAAGATATTGAGCAGCCGTGCACATCCCTCCTGTAAACCCAAACCAAGACCCAACGGAAGTCTCCTTCGTGGGGAAATCTATGCCAACCCCGCATATGGCCGTAGAAGCTGCTGCGTATGAAGCGCTTGCTCGCCTTCGATTAGCGGTACCCTATGCCAGCGAATGAGGGTATTATTACTTTCCGAGCCGTGCAGCACCCGGAGGAGTAACATCTTTTCGGTGGGCGAGTTGAGAGAGACCCGATCTTGGCCAACCTTGTCGATGCGTCATCACTCAAACGTTTAACCCAGCGTGTGATGGGTTATCTCTGAGCCTCACAGTTTAAATCCTCGGATCGCCATCGGCGAGATCTTTGAGCCCGACCGGAGAGACACATTCATCGATTGGTCAATCCACTTTCTCCGATAGAAGAAGAGTGTATCCTGTGCAGAGACATTTTCTCGGGACCCGTCCGATTACCGTTTTCAATTTAGATGCACGCTGTTTTATTATCGCAACTTTTATTTATGTGTTGTAACTTATGCTTATTACCCCGAGTTTCGCGGCAAGTAAATCATTAATGTGAGTAGCTCTGTCGCGGTTTGACTCTAATGTATTACTGTTTCTCTTGCGAGAAATGCTGGAGTGAGTTTTCTTTTCCCTGAGTTGCCGCATCGTGAATTCTTCTCACGACATGGATAATTTATTTCACGCAGCACCATGGCCGCAGACTCACAACCACAATTACACGGACACATACACTGCTTGCAAAATTTTGCAATTGTGTTGCCTCTAACTAAGCACTTCCCGACAACAGTTAACACCTGATACACCCCACCTACTCCTCGTGATCACCGCCATCGCGGAGAGCCAGCAACCGAGCAGCGGCATCGCATCGATCATCGAGGATCATCGCGCACAGGAGCACAGAGAGCCCCAGCACCGCTGCCAGCCCTCCGCATAGCAGGATCACGTACCAATCCGGCACCACCTCCGCCATTAGAGCCTCGTCTCGAGCTCCGGCAGCGAAGCAGAGGAGAAGGAGAGAGAAGGAGGGCGAGGCAGGTGTGAGGAAGAAGAGGAAAACGCGCGGTTGTTTTATAAGCCCGAGCTCGGTGTACGGTGGGCGAGTCCACCAGCGCCGCTCGTCGCCCGACCGTCGGTGTTGGGCGAATCATGAGCGATGCCGACAGCGCTAGCAGCTCGCGAGGTGAGTCTGCCTTCACCGGCAGCTAACACGTCGCGCACTACAGCGGTAGGGCCTAGGTGCCCCTGGCGCTAAGCGTCGCCGGTGGAGAAAGCAAGAAGGCAAGGGAGAGAGGAAGAAGAAAGAGCGGAGGAAGGAGAAGAGGCTGACTGCGGGCCCGGGTCCACCTGTCAGCCAGAGAGAGCACTATGCTCTCGGGTATGACCAGCGTTTTTTTTTTAATATAGAATTTATTCTAAATTTATGTCGGTGTAGAAATCGCTAGTTTTCCCCAAAACCGTGGATTTTTCCCCACACGCGCCATGATATCCCACTGTATTTTTGCACCACTTATTGCTCTCACTTGTAGCCACTTTCGTTTTAATGCATATTTTTAAAATTTAACTCTTAGCAAATCTAGGGGCGAGATTTTTCTTAAGGGGTAGTAATTGTAACACCCAAAAATTTAGCCAAGTTTTAAATATTAAAATTTTGCGGGAGTTTTACAATTTTTATTTCTGCTGATTTCAGAACTCTTCTTTTAATATTAAGGTGTCTTTTCCATGTGGAGCTTTCCAAAACATATTGGACTTCTATGCTCTCTCTATACCATATTCTTAATAAGTAGAATTTCTTTTTGAGATTATTTCACCCTGAGCTTTACTCATTAAAATGAATGGTTTTAAATTTTTGGAGCTCCTTTTGAACTACAACCATTTGATATATTTAGCTAAAAATCCAACCAAAATTTGGAGATGTCATGAGATGTCCCTAAATCACTTGTGTGCAATAATATAATTATTTCATTTCATATTTTGAGTTTTACACCTGTTTCTCAAATCTGGTCCAGTGGACACTTTTGCACTATAGCCTAATTAAATATTTCCCTAGAGCCTCCACCAAAATTATGGGATGTCAGTGGTAGCTTTCCATCCAACTTTATGCCAAAACCTTGTGATGTTCTATAGAAAAATTAAGTATACCAACCTCTTTTTCATTCTGGACCAGACTTGTGTTTTGTACTGCAACCATCTCCTAACTTGCTCCTTTACCCATGAGCTTTCTCCTGCTTGTAGTCCTCCCTGCCAAACCCCTATGTCCAGGAGCATGCACTCTTTGGAACACTTTTGGTCCATGTAGTGATGCCTTTTTATTTCTGTCCAGTATTGTAGTTTTGCAAAACTTGCACTAGCAAGTTTCTCCTTTTGGCAAACTAACTCCACCACCCTCTCTTACATCCACAGAGACATTGATCTGGAGTTTTTGGCCACTCCAAGAAATGCCTAAGTACCCTTGGCATTTTGTCAAACACCTTATGGGCATGATCTGTTTTGACATGATTTTTGTTTTGCCTGTGACCTTGCACCTCTGGGCAATCTAGCATGTCTACTAAGCACCTAGGCGATCCTAACCTAGATCGCTAAGTGCCAGCCTCACCCAAGCCCTGTAGCATGCCATGGCATTTAAATCGAGCATGTTCCGTGCATGCTCTGGCGCAGCGAGTAGCAGCGTGTTACGTGTCACGCCCAAGCCGACGCGTCGCGCCCACAGCTTGCCACCACTTTGCGAGTCGCGCCACTCACTTGGCCTCTCGCTTCGTCGCACCAAGAACCCGACCGCCTCTGCGGCGTTGCAAGCAAGCCGCTTGGCGCGCTCACGCCCATGACATAACCGCCACCGCCATGAGCAGCACCGCCCAAGCCTCGGCGCTCGCCACCTGCCCCACAGAGCAGCGCGAGCTCATCCGCAGCCATGTCCACTAGCGCGTCGCCGCCGCGACACCCTAAGCTACAGAATGGCGGTCACGGTGACCTTATCCCGGCCGGAAGCGAACCGACCCAGCGCCTATTTAAGGAGCCCCGAGCTCGTCTCCGCCGCGAGGCGATCTCAAACCCCTCCACAGGACCCCATTGGCAGCCAATCGACCGGGAGATCTCCTTCCCCATCTCCGGCAACCGCAGCCGCCGCCACCGCCTGGCCATTCCGGCGTCATCGAGCCTCCCTTCTCCGTTCTCTTCACCGGGAGCTCTACCTTCCTCCGTGAACTCTTCCCCTGCTCAATTTTAATCGGGAACCACCGCCGCCCCAAAACCAGATGCATACGAAACCTTCCCTCGCCCATGAGCTCGTCGCCGACAACTCCCATCATTCCCATCACTCCCTCAACCACCGGAAGAACCGCCCCAGCCTTGCGGATCCATCCCCACCCTCGGGGGCCCGCGAGGAGCCGCCTAGCGCCGGCGACGACCGCCGGAGCCCCAGCCTCTGTTCGGCCAGAGGAAGAAGAGGGAAGGGAGAATAGTCAAACCTGACCAGTGGGCCCCCTGGACCCACTGTTAGTGACCCCGCCCAGTCCACGTGGGTTATGTGGAAGCGCATTTCCAGTTTACGCCTTCGACGTGTACGTATATTTTCGAAACGTTTTCTTTTCTGTTTTATTTTTTAATAACAGATTTTTGACCAAACTTTGACCGGCTGTATCTTTCTAAATACAGCTCCAAATAAATTAATTCTTTTTCCTACCTCTCTCAAATATTGTCTAGTTTATTTTAAGATTTATTTGAGAATTTTCCAAAACAACTTTTTATGCTGCTTTGATTTTGTGTGTTAATTCATATATATTCTTTTAAATAGGATTTTTGAAGATTTCAAGATGTGTTGGAATGCACCCTGCCTTTCCATGACCCTAAGGCAAGCATTCTGAACCCTGGTGAAATTTTTGTGTGTGTTGCATAGCACAGTGACAACACCACCCCGACACGAGCATACGTCATTTTATGTGAGGATGTGTTCCTACTCATGAGTGCATGTTAATGAATTTCATGCGAATGGAGTGGATATGATTGTGATAGAAATCACCGTCATATGTCTTTCATGCATACCGGGAGGAAAGACGGGAAGGCCCCTGTCTTGGGTAGACACGGTCTTGTCCCTAGTCCTCCGTCGAGACAGTCGTGTCCGGTATGGCATGAGGGGGTATATCGCGTGGTGTTTCCATCTGTAGTTTGAAGTATTTGTATTGTTATACTAATCTTGCAGGGAATCTTACAACCTCCTGAGTCGACCGTAGATCGAGTCTTATGCCAGTAACCCCCATACTTGCTTCGTACTACCACTCGTCTCTACAACAAGTAGGGTACGGTTCAGTAAGTTGTCAACCCTTTCCTAGCACACACCGTCTGAGAGAGGCCATGGTGGAAGATATTGGAGGCATCCGGTAGTCATGCCACCGGGTCCGGGAGCATGTGTGTTTCGGTTGTAGCCGAAGGGTAGCTCCCCAGTTTGCGAGCGGTATAAATTTTGTGATCCCATGTTACGTCGAGGTTGTAGCCTCCCCACTTAGAGTTTTGCTTGGCAGGTGTCGTGGGTGATTCCAGACACGGGTGAGTTAAGCTGGTGTGTGCAAGTTAGGTGTGTTTTCAACTAAAGACCGTGAAGCGGAATTAGTCGATGGACTAATGAAATCCGTTACTCGTGGGTAAAGTACACCCTCTGCAGAGATTAAACCTATTGAATAGCCGTGTCCTTGGTTAAGGATTACGATGCAGGATGGGTCAAGTGTCGGTCTTGGAGGTGAAACTGTTAAACCTGGAATCACGATTGTGACTTGTGATAATTATGATTATTATTTTGATGTGGACTAACCCGTGATATTTTTGGTATTATCGAATACCCACAGGATGGTTCTACCTCCGGATATTCTTTGTATTTATTGAAAGCCCTTTATGTGGTGTCGCTCGGACGCCTTGATCTATGACATTGTTTTGTTTATTTATAAGCCCTTTATGTGGTGTCGCTCAGACGCCTTGATCTATGACATTGTTTTTTTTATTTATAAGCCCTTTATGTGGTGTCGCTCGGACGCCTCGATCTATGACATTGTTTTGTTTATTTATAAGCCCTTTATGTGGTGTCGCTAAGACGCTCGACTGTGGCATTTCTTTTAAAGCCCTTTATGTGGTGTCGCTCAGACGCCCGACTGCGGCATTTGTTTATTAATAAGCCCTTTATGTGGTGGCGCTAAGACGCCCGACTGTGGCATTTCTTTTAAAGTCCTTCATGATATTTACTACTTAATTTTAATACTACTATATGATTGCATATTATCAAATAACATGCTTGCAAGCATCAGAGTTTTATTTATCTTTCGTGACTGACGTCATGAACATAGATATTTTCAGCATATCATTGTTATATTATGCATGTGTCCATAATGTTTGCGAGTACATTCAAAGTACTCACCGGCTTGTCACAGCTATTGTCTTGGCCAGATTTCCTTGCGGAGAGGAGGCGACCGTGCCGACAGTTCGGAACCTAAGCAGCGGTGATAGCAGCCCGCGAAGATAGGAGTTAACCTGGTCACTGTTCCCGGGAAATGGAGTCCCATAGGCGATGATGTTTCAAAACCCGCTTCCGCCATCAACCACTAGAAACCATTTATTGTACTCATAGGCCAGAATGGTCTTGTACTACATATTTTATATTTTGCTTGGAATTTCTGTATCAAGTTGGTGCCTCATCATTCTTGGTTATCACAGGGCTGGTGAGCACAAGGGCCATTTTCTGGGAAGTATTACCCGGAGAACCGGTCCCGACAACGCTTCTCTTAAGCTTAAGATGCCCGGTCCACATGGCATCATCACAGTTAGCGGAAACACTAAGCGTTCCTTACGCGCGGAAGAAAATGTGGCGGCTTTAGCAGCTGAACACTAAATGGCCTCTCCAACCAGAATAAATGGTCGATCGTCAAGACCGCGGACACGGCTAGAAGAGTCCAGCGCACCACTAGCTGTAACAGCTTAGATAAACTTGAGATTGGTTTGATGGATATACCCCCATAGGCGGTACCAGGGGCTTCCCGCATGTAAAAAGGACTACAGTTCGAATTTACCTCATTTAGATTGAATTTTAATGAGAATAATCAGTTTTTCGCACGAAGATTTTCATCTAAGTTTTTTTCTTTTACAGATGACAATCGTGCTACACCCTTCCAGGATACGGCACAATAGAGACACAGGCGCAGATGTGCAGCAGGGCCCCGCTCAAAGGTTTCTTTTTAGATTAAGACCCTGTGTAAACCTTCCTTACTGTGTCTTGTTGCTTGACACCCCCCCCCCCCCCCGATACCTAACACACTATGAGGGATGCTGGCGTTGTTTGCATTTCGCCACGTCAGACTAATGCACGTACCTGGAAATTTAGGGTTCATTATCAAGGGCGTTACTCAGCCCGGTACATGTTTTAAAGACCGAACACCTTAGGGAGTGTTCGGCGTCACGAGTTTGGCCTTATATGCACCAGTTCCGAATCATGTCTTTGGTCAAATGTTGGGTTTGCCCGGCTCCCGCATTTTACTACCTTACGTTCCGCTCTGGCGGCTAAGGTGGCACCGGGAGAACTACTGCGATTGTGCCCTGGTTCATCCGAATGAGCACCTCGAGAGAAAGCGGCTGACTATCATGATGAAGCGAGACTGGTCAACCACTTGATGACTTAGCGGAATCTTTGGGATTCCTCCGCATTAACGAAGGGCGGTTTTCCGGTCATATGCGTCTGGCGCCCGTATTCGGATGAGCGCGGAAGTACCAGGGGCTATATAGTAGCCCCACTGTCAAACTCCTATGGTTAAGTGAAAGTGTTAAAGCAATATAGTCAGATTGCCTCGTTCACCGTGCTACCACCTCCTTAATGGACCAAGACGTTGGATCAAGTGTGAACACACGCTTTTGTGAACACCCCCGCATTATATGCGTGGGGGCTGAAGTGACATTGCAAACTTTCAGGTATATATATATATATATATATATATATATATATATATATATATATATATATATATATATATATATATATATATATATATATACATACATAAACAACATACGGAGGCATAATAATACTTTCGGCAAAAGTATAAACACAGCCTTTATAATTTAAATAGCATTGTTTTTACAATCGGGATACATGTCACTCGAACATGATACTCTTCGAGCACTGAGCCTCTATTAAACGAGCACCTTCTAGGACTTCTTCAATATAGTGCTCGGTAGAAACCTGGCCTACGGCCGGATGCTGGGTTGCAATAGCAGTGGCCTCCATCTCTGCCCAGTATGTCTGACACGGGTAAGAGCCATCCGCACACCCTCTATGCACGCCGGCCTCTTTACAGCGTTGATATGCGGCACAGCACCAAGGAATCATTGCACTAGACCAAAATAACTATTCGCCCTTGGTCCTTCCGGCCAAAGACGATCCACGACAGACCTCATGGCAAGTCCGGACAACCTACGGAGCTCGGCCCACTCAGCCATTTGCTCATTTCACAGCAGCGGACGCGCTGGAGCATTGAACTGCGACCAGAACAACTTTTCCACTTCGTGACCTTTTTGATCTTCGAAAAACTTGGTCGCATCAGCAGCACTCGCTGCCAATCCAAGTACGCGTCCGCAGAACTCCATAATTGATCCAGAAGGGCATACTTAGGATCTCTGAACTTCGTCCGCAACAAAAAGGGCTTCCCAGCCGCGATTTTTCCGGCTTGACGTAGCTCCTCCTTCGCCGCTCTGTTTTTAGAGCGGGTTTCCTTGGCCGCTACCATGGATTTCTCCAGGAACGCCGTCTTCGTTTTCTCCTTGCTCTGGCAATGCGCAGCCTGTTCGGCTCTTAACTCTTCAACCGCCTTTAGGGCGGCTGCATCACTCCTCCTGGCTTGTTCCTTGGCTCGGGCAAGTTCCGCCCGAAGGGTCTCCACGGCGGCAGCTCCATCTGCAGTCACAACATATTATAGATACTCGCATCATGATCCTCTTAATATATGTTGACCACCGGAGAATACATACACTGTGCCTCGTCAAGCCGCCTATTTACAAGCACGATGTCGGCAGCCGCATCAAGTTGCCACTTCAGTTCGGCAAACTCACCAGTCCTGCTAGCCACCGGACCCTCAGCCGCCTGCACATGAAAGCGGCATGATCATTTCCTGGGAATATGATCCTCTGTTTGCCGCCTTTTTCGACGGCAACCAGAGTCTCAGGGGCTACTATCTGCATAGGGCACACCTAGCGTGTGCGGTACCGTCAAAAATATACATATTACTTTGCGTACCTCAAAGCCTCTCAGTAGGCTCATAAAAGCTTCATGCAACCCGCTTTCGGCGGATGAAATCCTCTCAACCACCGTACCCATTAACGTATGATGCACTTCTGAGATAGCCGCTTGCTTCAGAAGATTCATCAGTGCGTCTGGTCGCGCACCGGACAGTGTCGGACTCTTTCTGTTGCTCCCCTTAGGAGCCGAATACTCCGGACTTCGGGAGGCTGAAGGGCTACCTTCTGGCCTTGGTGGATCAGGAGAAATCCTTCATGACAACACCTCGGGTCGTCCGCCTCATGAGGCGGGAGGCATGGGGGGCGTTCGCTCTCCATCATCTCCATAAGAAGATCCCCGAGCGAACTTCGTCGAGAAGGGCTACAATCAAACTACAAGGCATCGTCTCGGTTATTGCCCTCGGAAATAAAGTAAGATATATTTACTATAAAGTACTTTTGTTTACTTACAGCTCGGTGGAGGCTGGTCCCCTTATGAACCTTTGTCGTGATGAGATGCCCTCCGGGTAGGGCCCTGACAAAAATTTCTTCCCTCGTTTGTAAACCATTGTTTCCAAGTCTTGAGGCGGTCCTCTTCCTTCCTTGGGGAGGCGGAATTTTAGATTCTTCCCCCCGTTATCCTCCTTGGAGGCACTAATTCCCGGTTTGAATGAATAATGAGTGAGGCCCACTTTCGACTTCTTTATTCCTCCCTTTATCTTCCCCGATGGCGCTTGATAAAGCGGGCTTAACATTCGGCTAGTACGAGGATCCGGTGAGCCTTTGGGAAGGGGCGAACACCTGATCATCTTCGCCTTTTTTATCCAGTCCTGGTCAAAGACCGACTTTTCAGAATGATGTTGTGATAAATAAAGAGAAAGCATGTTCGGCCAAAGGATTACTTACTTGGGTGTCTAGACGATTGCAGTTCAGGCCCGCATCCTCGGTGGTGTCCGGACACTTTATTCGTGATCCGAAGAACAATCTGTACATCTCTTCGAGCGTCACGCCGAAGAATTGCTGAATGGTCTGCGGTCCTTCCGGGTTGAACTCCCACATACTGAGAGATCGACGTTGGCATGGCAGGACCCGACGAACTAGCATGACTTGCATTACCTTGACAAGGCTGACATCTCTCTTGAGGAGATCCCTGATGCGACTCTGCAGTGTCGGCAAGTCATTAGTCGGCCCCCAGTCCAGCCCCTTGTTGACCCATGACGCCAATTGTGGCAGGGGGGCCGATGTCACATCCCTAGTTCTGGTCTGCTCAGGGTTAGCTAGTCTCGTGTTGCATCATGTTTAAATTTCTCTTAAACCTGAAATGGGGATCAACAAACCCCACCCCCCCCCCCCCCTGAAAATACCAGGTTCAACTGAAAAACATTTCAGTGAACCCAAAATGCCCTTCATAAAAGTTCATCATTTTTGAATTGGTCCAGGACCTCTGTCGAAAATGGTGCACATATTTAGGACATTTTGGATTTTTGAATTAATCCATATTGTATTTGAGTCGGAGCAAATAAAAGTTATAAATAATTTTATAGCTCCAGATATTTTGAAAATAATTGTGGGTCACTTGTATATTGCAGAGAGCTCCCACAAATAATTTCAGAATTTATAAAAAATGGTTTAGTGCCTAAACTAAACTAGAACAGAGAAAGAAAAATAGAAAAGGGAAGCAGAAAGGTAGAAAACCCACAGGTAGCTTATCTGTAGCAGCCAGCTGCAGGCCCAGCCACCGTGGGTAGCACTGTCTTCTTCCTCCTGCCGGGAGGAGAAGCGACTGCGTGCCAGCGCAGCCGAGCCGCGCCAGCCACTTGCCACCTCCACGGCGTCTCGGCGCTTCCAACCGCGCCACGAGGCGCCCTCGTTCCTCTCTCTCTCCCTCTCACATCCCCCTCTGGCCCTCTCTCTCGCAAGAACAGAGCGCAGCCGAGAGTGCCGACGAGCACCGCCGCGTCCACCGCCTCCCCCGCGACCTCTCACCATGCCCAAGAGCTCCGCAACGACGTCTTCTACGCCCTCGACCAGCCAACCAACCGGAGACGCGCTGTATCGCCGCCATCGACATCATCTTCAACCTCCCGACGCCGGAGATCTTCGCCGTTGTTTCGTCACCTCCAGGCCTCCCCCGAGCACGCTGACCATCCCATCGCTCCCTTTGTGAGTTCACGGACCAGACCCCCCCCCCCTTCCCCGCCACGATTTCTCGCCGTAGCCGTCGCCCCCTTGAAGACCGAATCGCGCCGCCGCACGAGCTCGTCGCCGGCCACGCTTCGGTGACTAGTTGGTCCCGTGCGTGTGCCCGTTGCACTCACAGCAACGCGTAGCACCTCCCTAGCCTGCTACTTGCTCGAACGCAAGCCATAGCGCCAAATCCGCGAGCACCCGAGCTCCGGCCGCCGCTGACTTCATTGCCGCCGCCGCCGGAGCCAACCCCCACGCAAACCGCTACCACCATTGGATGCGCCGCTCCGCGGGCATTCCATCGAGCCCTTCCGCGCTTCGTTTGGCCGCCCGTAGCTCAAACCCGAGCATCTCCGGCGAGCCACCGCGGTGCTTTTGGTCGCCGGCGTCAACCGCTGACGTGGTCACTTATTTAGGGCTAATCACCACTAATCCCCCCCTAAGAGACGCTGGCAGAGCGGCCCCACCATGCTAATTAGCTACAGGGTAAACCCCTGTTTAGCTTTAACCTAACCATGATGGCCCCACGCGTCAGTTTTGACCATGCTGACGTGGCCGTTGACTGGGCCCACACGGCAGCGACCGTAGACAGCACCGTGACACTGACCTATGGGACCCATTAGTCATATTTGACCTGGACCGGCCCCGTTGACCAGCTGACGTCCACGATGTGTGATCTTGTTTAATAACTCATTTTCTGGATTAATTTTAGTTCAGGGAATTCCAGAAAATACCCAAAACTTCAAAAATTCATATAAATTCAACCGTAACTCAGAATGAAATAATTTATATATGAAAAATGATCAAAAAATCCAATCTATCCATCTGTACCAGTTTCATGCATGTTAGAAAACTTTAACCTTGCTGTTTAGGTGAAACAAGTTAATGCACTAATATGACCTTTTAAAATGGGTTTGCATTTGAATCTTTGGTTCAAATGGACTCATCTCGAACTGTTCTAGCTTGCATTAGCCCAAAAAACATTCATATTGCCATGTCCTAGCATGCATCATATTGTGCATTGCATTGATCGTGTTTCTTCTTTGTTTGCGGTGTTGTTCCCCTCGGTGAGCGTTGTACAAGCGTTGTGATCGTTGACAGCGATGAAGACTCAATGCTATCTTCAGAAGTGCCAGGCAAGCAAAACCCCCTTGTTCATTCCAATACAATCCCACTCTCTCGCTCCTGCTCTTTTTTACTGCATTAGGACAACAACGATTCATCTGTTATTTGCTGCGGTAGCTGAACACCTTTATCCTCTGCATGACCTGTCATTGCACAGTAAATAGATGAAACCCACTAGCATGAGTAGGAGTTGTTTGAGCCCTGTTGTGCCTACTCATTCATGCTTGTTTGTCATGCCTGCTACTGCTTAGAGTTGAGTCAGGTCTGATTCATCACGGATGAATCAGAGGTGTGTGAACATGTCCTACTGTGTGTGAGCTAAGTGTGTGAACAGATTTGGTAAAGGTAGCGGTGAGAGGCCATGTAGGAGTACATGGTGGGTTGTCTCATTGAAGCCATCCTCAGGAACTGAGTTCTGTGTTTGTGATCCATGAACAGTTACTACCACACATTGGGTTCCGGTAACTCGACCCCTCTCGGCTTATTAATCGCCTCGATCTCTGTCCAGGAGTTGCAACTAGTTTCTGGTGTTTGTAGGATATGTGTTGGGGGCCGTGCGTAGCGCTGACCCTAGGGGTGGGCTATGTTGCGGTAGAGACACGAGGCACGGTGTACCGGGATGCCCGTTTGGTGCCTCGGGAACCCTGCTCTCATCGTTTGGGGCCGTGAGCGATACCCCGGCCGGATCTCCTCGCGGATGGAACCCGAATAGGCGATAAGCCTGGACTAGAGACTTGTGTGGTTTGTCAGGTCGTGGCCGACTCCTTCGCCAGGCTTCCGCTTGAAGGTTGCCGAGATACACGACGTGTACATGGTGGTAAGTGGCGAGACCGTGTGTGAAGAAGTACACCCCTGCAGGGTTATCATCATCTATTCGAATAGTCGTGTCCGCGGTAAAGGACTTCTGGGTTTCCTATAACAGTTCATAGACAAGTGAAAGTGGATACTCTAAAATGCGCAAGATAAGTGTGAGTGCTATGGATGGCCTTCTCGTAGGGAGACGGGAGTGGATCCATAGTGGTGTATTGAATGGTGAATATGTGGACTCGTGTGCGCCACCTCAAAAGAGTTACTTGTAGTAGTAGTTCAGGATAGCTGCCGTGTTAAAGCTGGCTTGCTGCTGTTAAACTCCACCACCCCCTTTGTTGATACTAATGCATATGTAGTTAGTTCTGATGTAAGTCTTGCTGGGTACATTTGTACTCACGTTTGCTTAATTTATGTTTTGCAGAGAGACTTCAGTCTCGCTTGTAGTTCCGCTTGGACTTCGATGTTTAGCTTGTTACCTCAGCTACAATCTTGTGCCCTCGACAGGATCTGGTATATAGTCAGGCTTCTCAGCCTTTTTCATTTATAGTTGTCTGTACTCAGACATGTTAAGCTTCCGCATGTGTTTGACTTGTATGCTCTGAATGCTGGGTCGAGAGACCCATTTTTGTAATATCTCGCTCCTCGGAGCCTAATGAATAAATACTTGAGTTGTAGAGTCATGTTGTGATGCCATGTTGTATTTGCACATATCGAGCATATTTTGTGTATGTTATTGAAATGCTTGGTATGTGTGGGATCCGACAACCTAGTTGTTTATCCTTGGTAGCCTTTCTTATGGGGAAATGTAGTCTTGTGCTTCCACTGAGCCATAGTAGTCCGCTTCTGACCTGGTTCACCGAGTCCTGCTAGCCCAAAGACTGCTGCTCGGGCGCTTGATGGCCGACATGTGATTCACGCCGTTCTGTATTCATCCCTTTGGGGAAATGTCACGCGGTGCCATCCGAGTCCTTCCTAGCCTGCTACAGCCGGGTTCCCGAGTCCTGTTAGCCAGTGCTACAGCCCGGATTCGCCTGGCGACCGACATGCTCGATGTTGATTCATGTATGCCTGTCCGTATAAATTAGTGCCACTTTGGGTTCCACGACTAGTCATGTCGGCTCGGGTTCTTTGTCATATGGATGCTAGCGACACTATCATATATGTGAGCCAAAGGCATAAGCAGTCCCGGGTCATGGTAAGCGACACCGTAGAATACCATCGTCGAGCCACAAAGTGATATGAGGTCTTACCGGCTAGATTGATGTGACTTGGAATCGGGGTCCTGACAGCTTTGGTACTAGAGCCTGACTGCCTGTACGATTACCAAGCCAAACTGGTCGAAGTCGAGTCTAGAAATGCTTTAGTTATATAAGGGAATTGATTGTGGAAGGGAACGTAAGGCTCTTTTTACTCCTTTACCTTATGCCCTTCTGATCTGAGTCATCCTTTTTCTTTTCTACGGGGATTAAGAACTAGGCCTTCTCATCTATCTATCAGGATGACGAGTTACTATGATAGAGACTTATAGGATTGATGGATTTAAGCCCCGGTTCTGTTTCTACTACTTCTATGTGTTGTTAGTTAATCTCAGAACCTTGATATTATGATGTTAAGAGGTTATGCCACCATTTTTGCAGGATGTCTCAATTTTTTTAGCATTTACAGCCGTTATGCTATCCGAGTCATTCCAGGTTTCTAAACAATCTGATGCATTTGCAAATCCCTTCTTTCCGTTCCCGATGTCCCTTTGGGCCAGGTTAATCACACTAATTGCTGAGTTGAGGTATTCTATTGCCTCGACATATATGTTGGAGTTATTATTATGACCCTAGGTGTTTTAGGGAGTCACCTAGTAATCTAGCCATGCGTTGTATTCCCAGTGTGATGATTCTGGCCACTATTCTCGAAAGCATCCCGTGATGCCATTTGGTTAGTAGGCATTCTATTTCTGGGTTCTTGAACCCAAGATTCACTCTACTTAATTCATGTTGATAGTGTTTGCTCGTTCCTTTAGGTTATTAGTAACCTTTGCATTAGCCCTCATGGTACATGGTATTCCCTTCTTCCAAATACTATGAACCACTTATGGCAGAAGTTTGTTGGATCAAAAGATCACAACAAGAGTGCTCTCGATGAGTTCCTCATTCTATATTGCGACTCTGCCAGTTCAACCTTTCTGCATGGGTTATGCGGAAGAAATATGTTGAACTCGTACGACATGCTAATCCATGCATCCACAACTCAGAAAATCGTATGTTCTTTTGAGTTGTCCCTCTTTAGTTGTCTTCTGACCTTCGTCTATCAATTGATAGTCAGGAGTAGTGGTGCAATCGTGTTTATCGATGCCTATTACTCTTGTGGTCCGTCAAGCCATTCTGTTCCGAAATGACTAGGAGAAACAAACCCCAGTACAATATCCATCTCTAGGATTGGGTGAAAGCAGTTGTATTCCGCAGATCAAAATGCCAATACGGCTTTTGTTCTGTTCTACCTCGGAGTATTACCCTCTTTATGTCAGGATTGTCATGAGAATTGCACCATCTCTCAAGAATTTCTGACGCAGTGATACTTCTTGCCATCATTTTTCATTCCTCGGTCCCGTGTTGTCACAACCGGAATGGCGACAAGTGAACCATGATGTGTGAAATCAATACTCCTAGCAACCGTGTTGCTTGGTAGTTAATGGACATTAATATCATTCTTAGCGTGTTGGTTATCGAATCACTATACTAGGATTGATCGTGCTACCTTGTCCTTATTTCTGGTGCACTCTTCGATCTTTGAGTTAGGATTGAATCCCTTGCTCTTATGATCATGTCGTCTTGCCTTGAAAAGCAAGATTGTTCTCGAGCTTAGGGACATATCGGTGGTTCGGGATTTTCCGAATATCTTCTCGGAAGTATTACCAGGTTGTTCCCTGATCGCTATGTTGAGTTCGTGATCATGTTGGTTTTTCTCTAAACCATCCATTCTCCAAGAATCTGTGTTGGATACCCCCGAGCTAGTTGGTTAAGCTAAACAACAACTTGGAGAGTTGGAAGATGGAAGCTTGTCTGACTTAATTCATCACTAAGGGATATCCTTGTGTGTGTGTGTGGGTGTGTTGAAGAAAGATGATATCTTCATCGACTGATCCCCGTGATCAGTTGTTGAACCTATCGTCTTGCCCAAACCTTGACTTGAGTATGGGCTATCATCAAGTCAAATTAGAACCAACGATTTTCGTAATGTTGTCTTACTCGTGGTTGATCCCTCGAGCATACACCATTACATCCTTGGTCTGACCAATACTATCACCATGTTCACATAATGGTGGAAGTCCAGTGATATGGAAATTCCGATGAGTTGTTGTTGAGCCCATCAACAGCATCTTGTCTCCTCCATGATTCATGTTGAACATCCAGCTAGTGTTGGAAACTTGTGTAAGCATTTTCTTCATGCCCCGTTCATGAAGTATATGTTTGGATGAAAGAAGTGACTTCCTCTCATTCATGTGCATTCGATGCAAGTTGCCGCCATGAATTTGAGAAGGCTTGTTTTACCTCCTCTGGAATCATCCCAAGTCAGTCATGCATGTGTGAAGTATTCTATGGTCTGATAGACTGATCATCTTCATTCCATACGTATCCCTAGCACACCAAGCCACAGATTGATTTGTTCAAGGATAAGAAGTTCATCGATAAGTGCACAAGGACTTTGATATCCTCGATGATGGTTCCCAACCAGAACTCGGTAGTGTTCTATTATAAGACTACCATGTGGTCATGCTTGTCTGGGACAACGTGTTCACATGTGAGTAGCAGAATCAGCTCATGTTTTGGAGCTTGCTATCGTAGTTCATTCCCCGAGAATCTCGCAACGCCATCTCGTCGATTTGTGTTGCAAACTTTCATTTTTCTTTCTAGACTCGATGAGTCCGGATTATTCTGACACCAACCAGATCTAAATCTCGAGAAAATATGATGGTTGGAACGTTTCCCAAGAACTGCAATATTGGTCTCTCTGTAACCGGTAAAGTGGATGTCATGGCCAACACACCCAACCGGAAGACCTATTATTGTAGTATCTTGTTGAGGAAGTTGGCCACCTCCCCATAAGGATCTCGTAGAACTTATTCCAGAAGTTGTTCCTTATGGATTTTTGTGCTCCCGAAGTCCGACCTTTTTACTTGATGTTCCAGATATCAAGCCATATCTATGAATGGGTTACGCTAGCACATCAAGGAGAACATTAGAAGCAGAGTGCTAAATGTCTCTCGGTCGATCATCCAGATTTTTTTTCCTTGGCCCCGCTAAGGTGAAATCTGAGAAGGTTATCTTCCTTTGCATCTGCATCGTTCATCGTTGTTCATCATGGTAGTATGATGTGTTGCCAGGATCCTCGACACGGATATTGGTAAGACCCTGATGAATATGGAAATGCTCAAGTTCTTGAGAGCACGCTCAGTCCCTGGGTTATATTCTAGGTAACAATAGAATGTGCCTTCCATTGCCGAGTTGTCTCAAAACCCTAGCTCTCTTTTCAAACTAGGTATGCCATTTCTTAGAACTCCTTCAATTGATCATTTGTGAATTGCCTTAGCCTGTTATGGAGAGTCTCAATGATCTCTATGTCAAAAGTAATTCTCTCTGCCACTTAAGGGATGATTCTACGAGTCACTTTTCCTAAGGTGCCCCATTGTGGAATCATGACAGTTAACTCCTCGCTACGTCGTGATCAAGCGTGGATTTGTTGCCTACCTAGTGAACCTTCGTCATCCGTTACACCCCATCCCTCTAAATGTATGTTTCATGTCTCAGCTCAAGAGATGTTTTACATCTCACCCCATGAGTTGATCTTGAGTTACCGATCTTCGAGAAGATGGATTCATGAAGGGTTTCTGTCCGTCGTCATTGCGTTGGATGAAGATCTCTAAAGGAAGGACGCCAAGATCGATCTGAAGCAATGGATCATGAAGATCATGCTAGCTTGTGCCCCCTTTGTCTTCTTAACTCACGTCTTGAATCTCGGGACGAGATTCTTGTTTAGTGGGGGTGAGTTGTCACATCCCTAGTTCTAGTCTGCTCTGGGTTAGCTAGTCTCGTGTTGCATCATGTTTAAATTTCTCTTAAACCTGAAATGGGGATCAACAAACCCCAGCACCCCCCCTGAAAATACCAGGTTCAACTGAAAAACATTTCAGTGAACCCAAAATGCCCTTCATAAAAGTTCATCATTTTTGAATTGGTCCAGAACCTCTGTCGAAAATGGTGCACATATTTCTACGACATTTTGGATTTTTGAATTAATCCATATTTTATTTGAGTTGGAGCAAATAAAAGCTATAAATAATTTTATAGCTCCAGATATTTTGAAAATAATTGTGGGTCACTTGTATATTGCAGAGAGCTCCCACAAATAATTTCAGAATTTATAAAAAATGGTTTAGTGCCTAAACTAAACTGGAACAAAGAAAGAAAAATAGAAAAGGGAAACAGAAAAGGTAGAAAACCCACCTGGGTAGCTTACCTGTAGCAGCAGCCCAGCTACAGGCCCAGCCCACCAGGGGCAGCACTGTCTTCTTCCTCCTGCCAGGAGGAGAAGTAGCTGCGTGCCCGGCGCACAGCCGAACCGCGTCAGCCCCTGCTTGCCACCTCACGGTGTCTCGGTGCTTCCAACCGCGCCACGGAGATGCCCTCGTTTCCCTCTGTCTCTCTCCCCTCTCACATTCCCCTCTGGCCTTCTCTCTCGCAAGAACAGAGCGCAGCCGAGAGCGCCGACGAGCACCACCGTGTCCACCGCCTCCCCCTCGACCTCTCACCATGCCCGAGAGCTCCGCAACGACGTCTTCTACGCCCTCGACCAGCCAACCAACCGGGGACGCGCTGTACCGCCGCCATCGACATCATCTTCAACCTCCCGACGCCGGAGATCTTCGCCGTCGTTTCGTCGCCTCCAGGCCTCCCCCGAGCACGCTGACCATCCCATCGCTCCCTTTGTCAGTTCACGGACCAAACCCCCCCTTCCATGCCTCGATTTCTTGCCGTAGTCGTCGCCCCCTTGAAGATCGAATCACGCCGCCGCACGAGCTCATCGCCGGCCACGCTTCGGTGACCAGTTGGTCCCGTGCGTGTGCCCGTTGCACTCACAGCAACGCGTAGCACCTCCCTAGCCTGCTACTTGCTCGAACGCAAGCTGTAGCGCCAAATCCGCGAGCACCCGAGCTCCGGCCGCCGCTGACTTCGTTCTCGCCGCCGCCGGAGCCAACCCCCACGCAAACCGCTACCACCAATGGATGCGCCGCTCCGCGGGCGTTCCATCGAGCCCTTCCGCGCTTCGTTTGGCCGCCCGTAGCTCAAACCCGAGCATCTTCGGCGAGCCACCGCCGTGCTTTTGGTCACCGGCGTCAACCTCTGATGTGGTCGCTTATTTAGGGCTAATCACCACTAATCCCTCCCTAAGAGACGCTGATAGAGCGGCCCCACCATGCTAATTAGCTACAGGGTAAACCCCTGTTTAGCTTTAACCTAACCACGGTGGCCCCACGCGTCAGTTTTGACCATCGATGTGGCTGTTGATCGACCCACACGGCGTGATCGTAAGCGACACCGTGACAGCGAATGGGACCCACTAGTCGATTTGACTGGACCGGCCCGTTGACCTAGCCGACGTCCACGGTGGACTTGATCTTGGCGCAATAACTCATTTTCTGGATTAATTTTAATTTCGGAAATTCCAGAAAATACCAAAAACTTCAAAAATTCATATAAATTCAGCCGTAACTCAGAATGAAATAATTTATATACGAAAAATGATCAAAAATCCAATCTATCCATCTGTACCGGTTCCATGCATGTTAGAACACTTTAACCTTGCTGTTTAGGTGAAACAAGTTAATTCACTAATATGACCTTTTAAAATGGGTTTGCATTTGAATCTTTGGTTCAAATGGACTCATCTCAAACTGTTCTAGCTTGCATTAGCCCAAAACACATTCATATTGCCATGTCATAGCATGCATCATATTGTGCATTGCATTTGATCGTGTTTCTTCTTTGTTTGCCGGTGTTGTTCCCCCTCGGTAGACGTTGTACCGACGTTGTGATCGTTGACACTGATGAAGACTCAATGCTATCTTCAGAAGTGCCAGGCAAGCAAAACCCCCTTGTTCATTCCGATACAATCCCACTCTCTCGCTCCTGCTCTTTTTTACTGCATTAGGACAACAACGATTCATCTGTTACTTGCTGCGGTAGTTGAACCCCTTTATCCTCTGCATGACCTGTCATTGCACAGTAAATAGATGAAACCCACTAGCATGAGTAGGAGTTGTTTGAGCCCTGTTGTGCCTACTCATTCATGCTTGTTTGTCATGCCTGCTAATGCTTAGAGTTGAGTCAGGTCTGATTCATCAAGGATGAATCAGAGGTGTGTGAACATGTCCTATTGTGTGTGAGCTAAGTGTGTGAACACGATTTGGTAAAGGTAGCGGTGAGAGGCCATGTAGGAGTACATGGTGGGTTGTCTCACTGAAGCCGTCCTTAGGAACTGAGTTCTGTGTTTGTGATCCATGAACAGTTACTACCACACATTGGGTTCCGGTAACTCGACCCCTCTCGGCTTATTAATCGCCTCGATCTCTGTCCAGGAGTTGCAACTACTTTCTGGTGTTTGTAGGATATGTGTTGGGGGCCTTATGTAGCGCTGACCCTAGGGGTGGGCTATGTTGCGGTAGAGACACGAGGCACGGTGTACCGGGACGCCCGTTTGGTGCCTCGGGACCCTTGCTCTCATCGTTTGGGGCCGTGAGCGACACCCCGGCCGGATCTCCTCGTGGATGGAACCCGAATAGGCGATAAACCTGGACTAGAGACTTGCGTGATTAGTCAGGTCGTGGCTGACTCCCTCGCCAGGCTTCCGCTTTAAGGTTGCCGAGATACACGACGTGTAGATGGTGGTAAGTGGCGAGAGCGTGTGTGAAGAAGTACACCCCTGCAGGGTTATCATCATCTATTCGAATAGCGGTGTCCGCGGTAAAGGACTTCTGGGTTGCCTATAACAGTTCATAGACAAGTGAAAGTGGATACTCTAAAATGCGCAAGATAAGCGTGAGTGCTATGGATGGCCTTCTCGTAGGGAGACGGGAGCGGATCCATAGTGGTGTATTGAATGGCGAATATGTGGACTCGTCTGCACCACCTCAAAAGAGTTACTTGTAGTCGTAGTTCAGGATAGCCGCCGAGTCAAAGCTGGCTTGCTGCTATTAAACACCACCACCCCCTTTGTTGATACTAATGCATATGTAGTTAGTTCTGATGTAAGTCTTGCTGGGTACATTTGTACTCACGTTTGCTTAATTTATGTTTTGCAGAGAGACTTCAGTCTCGCTAGTAGTTCTGCATGGACTTCGATCTTTAGCTTGTCACCTCAGCTACGATCTTGTGCCCTCGACAGGATCTGGTAGATAGTCAGGCTTCTCAGCCTTTTTCATTTATAGTTGTCTGTACTCAGACATGTTAAGCTTCCGCATGTGTTTGACTTGTATGCTCTAAATGTTGGGTCGAGAGACCCTTTTTTGTAATATCTCGCTCCTCGGGGCCTAATGAATAAATACTTGAGTTGTAGAGTCATGTTGTGATGCCATGTTGTATTTGCACATATCGAGCATATTTTGTGTATGTTATTGAAATGCTTGGTATGTGTGGGATCCGACAACCTAGTTGTTTATCCTTGGTAGCCTTTCTTATGGGGAAATGTAGTCTTGTGCTTCCATGAGCCATAGTAGTCCCTTCAGCCAGTTCACGGAGTCCTGCTAGCCCAAAGACTGCTGCTCCGGAACACTTGACTGGCGGCATGTGATTCACTTCGTTCATGTGTCATCCCTTTGGGGAAATGTCACGGTGCCATCCGAGTCCTGCCTAGCTGCTACAGCCCGGGTTCCTGAGTCCTTTAGCCCAAATGCTACAGCCCGGATTCGCGACGCTGCTGACCGACATGCTCGATGTTGATTCATGTATGCCTCTCCCTATAAGTTAGTGCCACTTTGGGTTCACGAGTAGTCATGTCGGCCCGGGTTCTCTGTCATATGGATGCTAGCGACACTATCATATACGTGAGCCAAAAGGCGCAAACGGTCCCGGGCCATGGTAAGGCGACACCCGTGGGAATACCGTGCGTCAGGCCGCAAAGTGATATGAGGTCTTACCGGCTAGATCGATGTGACTTGGAATCGGGGTCCTGACACCCGAACGGAAGGTAGGGGCAGCCACCCACTTAGTACTTCGGGGAGCCGTGATGTAAAACCACTCCCGCTGCCATACGTCGAACATCTCAGGGAAGGATCCCTTTGGCCATGGAGCATCGACGCCTTTGCTTATTACGGCGCCTCCGCACTCTGCGTGTCGCCCAACGATCCACTTCGGCTTCACATTGAAGGTCTTGAGCCATAAACCGAAGTGTGGGGCGATGCGGAGGAAGGCCTCACACAGGACGATAAAAGACGTGATGTGAAGGATGGAATCCGGAGCCAGATCATGGAAATCGAGCCCGTAATAGAACATAAGCCCTCTAACAAAGGTGTCAAGACTAAAGCCTGGCCCTCGAAGGAAGTGGGAAACAAATACGACACTCTCGTTAGGTTCGGGAGTGGGGATGACCTGCCCTTGAGCAGGCAGCCTGTGCGAGATTTCGGCGGTCAGATACCTGGCTTCTCTTAGCTTATTGATGTCCTCCTCTGTGACGGAGGAGGCCACCCACCGGCCTTGAAGGTTGGATCCGGACATGATTGAAGGTCTGAAGCGCTTGGCCTCCGCCTTGGGTGCTGGAATTCGAGGTGGGAGAAGGGAAAGATCGAGCACAAAAAGAAAAGGACAGGCCTTGACCCCTTTATAAAGAGGGTGAATATCAAGCACCCTCCGCACGACCGTCTGGAACTTGCCTAAAATTGAGGAGTCGTGACAGCGGGTACGATTGGGTTACCCACACCCGTATTGATGAGAATCCCGTGAAAAGAGGAACACGATCTCTGCTTCGACAAGATGTGCCAACGAAACCGCCTCGCAACACGTGCAGTGGCAGGCTCGGAAAAACGGTTCGTCATGACCAGACCACAGCAGAACGTCACGTTAACAAAAGCTGTCAGCAGATTAGATTTGTGGAGATGTTATTCTCTCTACGGTGGTATGTGGAATTTGTTTTTTGCAGAGCCGGACACTATCCTTGTGTTTAAAATCTTTGATGGAATATTCGGAGGAGGAACCCGCCTTGCAATGCCGAAGACAATCTGCGCGCCGGACTCATCGCCATTGAAGCCTGGTTCAGGGGCTACTGAGGGAGTCCTAGATTAGGGGGTCCTCGGACAGCCGGACTATATACTTTAGCCGGACTGTTGGACTATGAAGATACAAGATTGAAGACTTCGTCCCGTGTCCGGATGGGACTCTCCTTGGCGTGGAAGGCAAAGTTGGCAATACGGATATGTAGATCTCCTCCCTTGTAACCGACTCTGTGTAACCCTACCCCCCTCCGATGTCTATATAAACCGGAGGGCTTAGTCCATAGGATGACAACAATCATACCATAGGCTAGCTTCTAGGGTTTAGCCTCTACGATCTCGTGGTAGATCAACTCTTGTAATACTCATATTATCAAGATCAATCAAGCATGAAGTAGGGTATTACCTCCATCGAGAGGGACCGAACCTGGGTAAACATCGTGTCCCCCGCCTCCTGTTACCATCCGCCTTAGACGCACAGTTCGGGACCCCCTACCCGAGATCCGCCGGTTTTGACACCGATACCTCCTGTTACCATTAGCCTTAGGCGCACAGTTCGGGACCCCCTACCGAGATCCGCCTGTTTAGACACCGACAGTGGGGAAAAGTGAGCAAAAGTTAAGAGCGTGGGGACGAATGAGTATAGCTAAGAAACCAGAGGCACATATGTAAAAAAACCTTTAATAAAATAGCGAATCACAAACCTTAACACCGATATTCTTACTAACTGATGTTTATTAACTAGTAAGCTTCTGTATTATAACTTCAATATTGTTGATCATACACTTCGCATTCAGTGATCTACATGAAAGTTTTTATTATGAGAAATAATTTGCTACCCATAGTGGTAGCTACCCACGGTCCTAATTTTTATCTCTAATTATTTTGGACTATGAAAAATAACTGTATAACAAAAATATCGTGAATTTGGACCAGCCAGGAAAGCAAATAGGCAATTATGCCGAAAAGACAAGCAAAAAGACTGAGAGAAGTGAGAAAAGGCCCTTTCTACACAATGAAAAGCCACTTGTGTCAAAAAGATAATAAAAAGGACAAAGAGAAGTGACAAAAAAATCATTTCTACACTAAAGGATGGAGGCGGAGTGCCATGGCGGCTGCAAGATTGAGGAAAAGTAGTCTAGGGTTTCTATCAAAGTACCAATGGGCTTTGAGGAATGGCCAAAATATATTTGCACCTTCCCGACGTCTCACCAGCCATTAAGCGCCAGAAACGAGCCCATCAGTCATAGTCCAAGAAATGTTACCGACGGGTGAAAACCAGATTTGCTAGGAAGTGAAGATCCGACGGTCCAGGCTCAAAACGAGGATGATCCGACGGCCAGGAACACCCCAATTAGAGGAACTCTGTGAGACCGAGTTGGCCAACCTCCATAAATGTTAAAATTTAGAGACATTAAAAGTGTGCAGTTTTCTAGCCATCTCAGGACATTAGCGTTAACAGACGTTGGATTCTTAGTTTGGTGCATTTATGGCCGTCAGATTTGCTCTCAATCGCCTTAATCAGCCCCGGTTCACAACGAGCGCCAACAGTTATGAGCCACTGCTCTGGTCACATTTTTCTGCTTCTATGGTAAACATCGGCCTAATGGGCCTTTGCACACTTCCAGGCCTCTACCAGCGTAAGTGTTTTTTCTTCAAAACAAAAAAAAATTGTCGATATGCAGAGTCGTTGTAACATCCCAAATTTTCAATTTGGAATGATATGCATTAGATCATCATTGCATATCAAATTTTATTGCATTTTGGCTTGATCCTAGAAATTCTACGCAACTCAAGGACCCACGGAGAGAGTTGGGAATTTCGTTATTTTCATATTTGAGTTTTCTCATAGTTTGAAAAGAGGATCATTTGATTTTAAGTATTTTCTCTTTGAATATTTCTTTTATTAAAATAAAAGAGAGAGGATAAAATGACTTCCTCAAAAATAAAGAATATATTGGAGATTTAATATTAAAATCAAATAAGATTTTTATGCGGATTTTTATCACTATTTTATTTGAATTAGGAAAAATATGCATTTTTCAAAATTGCAATAGAGGCCCAAATAAATGTTCACCTTATCCGGTAGATTTCAGAGGACGGGGAAAATTTATTTCAGGATTTTTGGAGTCCGTTTAGTATTTCTTTTCTTCATTTTTCTGCGCATCGGAATTATTAAAAAAAAGTCAACCGAATTAGTCGAGCCGTGCCAGACTAGGACTTCGACCCGGCCAGCCTTATAAGCCACCGAGGCCCGCCAGCCCCGCCAAACCCTAGCGCCAGCCCGCCCGCCCGATCGCTTGCGCCCGCCCGCCATCGCCGCCTTGCCACCTCGCCTCGCCTCGCCGCGCCGCCCGTCTCGCCGCCGTCGGCCGCCACCGCCCTTGAGAACCCGCGCAGCAGCCGCTGCACGCAACCACTTGCCTCCGCCACCACCAACCCCGCCGGCGACGAGGTAGCCGCCGCCGCCGGTTTTCGTCGGAAACCCGATCGGTTTTTTTTAAACCCTAGATCTAGATCGGTTCATTTTTTCGGTTTAGTTATTTAGCGAACGCCCGTTCTTTCCTTCGTTTCAACGAACGGTTTTCACCATTTAGCCGCAGACAGCGAACGTTTGTTCGTTAGTCTGTTCGTCAGTTTTTTTCTTTTTCTTGGATTTATCGTGATTATTTTCGATCGTGATTTCTGATCCGATTTTAGTTTTAGTTTAACTTTTCGCTCATTTATCGGAATCAGGCGATTCAAGCGCCTAGAGTTTCGTCTCGAATCCCTCTTTCTGTTTAATCAACTTAAACAAGTTTTTGCTACTGTGAAAAATGACTTTAGTCCAGATTAGTAAACAAAGCTTTTTTCTTTCGTAGTTGGAGTTTTGTTGCTTTGTTTGATTTGATTCTTTTTGCAAATCGGAGTTCTTAAGTTGAGATTTCTGGTTAGATATTATTATTTGAGTTTAACTCGTGCATCTTTGCTTGATTGCTTATCGTATGCTTGTTTGTTTGCGATAGAGTACCCGGAGTGCGAAGCGTGTTACTACGAGTCTCTAGGTTTCGCGGATCATCAGCAAGGCAAGTAACACTTTGATCATACCTCTTTACTACCCAGTTTTATTGCATTAGATCAATCCTCAAACAATTGCATTGTTAGGATCTGATTAAATTGTGGGTTGGGAAGTAGATGAGGTAGTACCTATCTACCTGTTTATTATCAAACATATGGGAGTTACTTCTACGTTGCTTATATTGCTATGCTATGCTCGTAGACATGGATTAGGTTTTGAGAGTGTTTCATGATAGATGTGAGATTGTTACTTAATGGTTTAACTTAAGGTGGCAACTTTAATACACATCTGGCTGGACTGAGGCACCTGGGGAATCCAGTGATTGCGTGTATTTTTGGAAATCCCGGGGTACCTTGTGATTCTCCTATGGACTGCCTCCCAGGCTCAAAGGGATCATGAGATTATTCATGCTAGAAACTTCCGTGTGCAGCCACAAGCCATTATGGGCTCTGGCATAGTTAAGTATGTTGTGTGACCTCTTTCAGTGGTAGGCTAGCAGATGTAGGGGATGTAGGTGGTACTGTCTACCCAGAGTAAAGAGTTAATGCTTCTGAAAGAATGTGTCTCGGTCATCCGTTTCTCAAACACCTTGTAGTGTGAGAAATCCAACGGAGGAGATCGAGTCTGGTGGGTTAAAGTGCGCAAACCTTTACAGAGTGTACAAACTAATCATGGTTAGTTGTGTCCCCAGTTATGGACATCTTGAGTATCTGGATCTTGGATTTTCATGTGGATCTCATCACTCTTAATATAATTTGATTGGGTTTAAATTACTTTTAATTGGGATTGAGATGGGGTTTACCATTCTCAATGTTTAACAAATACCATGATAGTTAAATAAAATTGATTCCTTTGTTGTAGGGAAAAATTGGCTTTTCACAAAACATTTTAACCATACAGCATCAACCAGCCATATATGCATGTAGTGATAGCCTTAATCTGTTCATTACTCTTTTATGTTACATTGCCAGCATATTCCATGTGCTGACCCGTTTTCGGGCTGCAACGTATTATGTTGCAGACTTTTCAGACAACGAGTAAGGTGCCTTAGGTCGTGGTCTTTCACTCAGTGATGTCGTTGGAGTTGATGGACTCACTTTATCTTCCAAGCCTTCCGCTTTTATCGTATTAGATGGCCATAAGCCATATTTATTGAAATAAGTTCTCTTTTGAGACATTCGATGTAATAAGTGTGTGATTGCTACTCTGTTATAAATCCATCAAGTAATGTGCGTGTCAGCATTACCGATCTAGGGATGACACTGATGCATAGAGATCAGACTGTCTGAGGTCTGGTCGCTACAAGATGGTATCAGAGCACACGCTGACTGTAGGACACGACCACTACGCGAAAGCCCTAGATCACTACTCTCTTCTCAGTTTTGACTTCTCTCCATTTTCTACTCTTTAGGATGACGGATGCAAGGATCAAGTTCATGCAACCGGATGAAGACACCCCTTTTGGATGCCACTTGAAGGAAGTCACTAGGTACCTGAACATCGGAATACCAAGCTTCATCGGGACTTACAACACCACTTTACCAGAAGAGGAGCGCTGGATGATTCAAGTTCAAGTTCCAGGAAGGACATTTACGCCAGTCACTGAGCCCATAGAGTTTTCCTTTGATGCACCAACCTGGAGTCTAGGAAAGAGCATGGCAGCCCACATCACCATGGGACGCATTGAAGAAGTTTACCACAAGGATCTCAAGGATACTATCTACCAGATTTGTGGGTGCCGAGATGAGCAATGGGAGATGATCAGCACCAGGAAGGATAGATCAATTGCAGCTTTCATCCAGGAGTTAAACCAGCACATTCGACGCCAGGAGAACCAGATGTGCGCAGGCATGACAGATTTGAAGAAGGCAATGACAAGGATCACGGAGCTAGAGGAAGAACTCAGGGCTACACGCGAAGATTATGAGGAGGAAATTGTCATACTAGTGGAGAAGAATGACGACCTGACAAGGAAGCTGGGAGTATTCATGGGAGACCCCGCGCCAGGAGGAGAAGACGACGATTCCACTTGCCCGGAGAACTACATCATCACCGACGACACCGACTCGGACCCCTACAAAAGCGATGATGACTACGTTGATGAAGCTAGAGCAGGTATCATGGAGTCTTCGACCGATCAATTTTTTTTCTAGTCAACCACCATATCAGTAGTAGTATTCCTCCATGTATATAGTATAGTCCGAGCACTTTTGTAACGATAGTTCTAGACCGATTGTATGCCCTTGCTTGATTGATTGACTGATATGTTTGTGTTTGTCTCATGTGCATATGGGTAGTGTTTTCCCCCTAGACCTCATTCTATTCTGATTTCTCACCGTTTCTAAACCCAGCAGATGCCTCCGAGACGCGACAATGGATTTGCTTTGCCACCGGAGCTCACTCAGTTGATCCAGCAGCAGAACGCATTGATGCAGATACTAGTCCAGAATCAGAATCAGGGGAACAACAACCCACCACCACCTGTTGATCACTTAGCCCGTTTTCTAAGGCTGAATCCACCGATGTTCTCCAGTAGCACCGAGCCGATAGTTGCAGATGATTGGCTCTGCAATATTGGAAGGGAGTTGACCACTGCAGGATGCACAGATGCGGAGAGAGTGTATTTTGCCGCACATCAGCTTGATGGACCCGCAGCATCATGGTGGGAGAATTTCACAACCACTTACCCCATTGACACTGTGACATGGGACCAGTTTCAGCAAGCTTTTCGCACTGCCCATGTATCAGCAGGAGCTATGGCCATGAAGAAGCGTGAGTTTCGCAACTTATGCCAAGGAGGACGCACCGTTGGCCAGTATGTGGATGACTTTAGTAAGCTAGCACGTTATGCCCCAGATGACGTCGGTACGGATGCAGCTAAGCAAGTTTCGGGAAGGACTGAATGATGAGCTGAGCATGCAGTTGATGGTGGCAAATTTTAATAACTACGAGGAGTTGGTAGATAGAGCTCTCATGATTGAAGGGAAGCAGCAGCAGATTGACAACCACAAGCGGAAGTATGGACAAGGGAAGTATAATTCTGGAGCTCAGCAGAGACCCCGTTTTACCCCGAACTCGGGAGGAACCCTTCAGCATAACCATGGAAGTCACAATCACACTTGAGGAAGTTCGCACAACCATAGTGGCTCCAAGAACGAGAATGGTAATGAAGGAAGCAACGGACAGAACCGTTCCAACCCAGCAACGCCCGCCAAGAAAGATCTAAGCCATGTTACTTGCTACAAGTGCCAGAAGAGTAGACATTACGCCAACGAATGTCCTGAAGCTAAGAACGGAAACGACAATGGAAACTCTGGGAAGAAGTCCAACCCTTTCAGCAGGGGACAAGTGAACCACGTTAACGTGGAGGAGGTTGAAGCCCAACCAGATGCAGTAATAGGTCAGTTTTTGGTTAAGTCATTTACTACAGTCGTTCTTTTTTATACTGGTGCATCGGATTCATACATATCAAGGGGATTTGTGGATAAGTTTAAACTGCCAACACAAGCCCTTAGGTCACCCATGTTAGTAACCTCGCCAGGAGCGGAGTATATGGCTAGCCTATGGTGTGAATGGTTACCATTAAGGATTGGTAACTACCTGTTTCCCTCGGACCTAATAGTATTGGAGTCACAAGGACTGGTGTGATATTAGGAATGGATTAGTTATCGAAGTATGGAGGGAACATTGACTGCGCCAGTAAGTCGATTTTGCTTACCACCCTAGAAGGAAGAAGGATCAAGTATGTATCCCGGCATGTGCCGAATAGGACTCAAGTGAATTCCTTATCAGGAGTTGTACAGGAGGAAGTACCAGTGGTGAAGGATTTTCCGGATGTATTTCCAGGAGCGTCGCCAGGCATGCCACCGGATAGAGACATTGAGTTTTGATCGAGCTTTTGCCATGCACAGGGCCAATATCTAAGAGACCATACAGAATGCCCGCAAAGAAATTGGAGGAAATTAAGAAGCAAATTAAGGAGTTACTGGATAAGTGCTATATTCGCCCAAGTTCGTCACCTTGGGGATCACCAGTACTTCTAGTGGAGAAGAAGGATGGATCGTTGAGGATGGTTGTTGATTATCGTGGATTGAATGAGGTGACGATCAAGAACAAGTACCCACTGCCAATGATCAATGATTTGTTTGATCAGCTGCAAGGAGCTAAAGTGTTTTCTAAGATCGATATGCGATCAGGGTACCACCAACTGAAGATTCAAGAGCAGGATATACCTAAGACAACTTTTACCACGAGGTACGGGCTATACGAGTATACCGTTATGTCATTTGGTCTGACTAACGCACCGCCTATTTTATGAACATGATGAACAAAGTGTTTATGGAGTTTTGGATAAGTTAAATCGTGGTGTTCATTGATGATATTTTGGTCTACTCGAAGAACGAAGAGGAACATAAGGAGCATTTGCTTTTGGTACTTGGAAAGCTAAGAGAACATCAGCTATACGCCAAGTTCAACAAGTGTGAGTTTTGGCTGAAGGAAGTTGGATTCCTTGGACATGTTATATCTAGAGAAGGAATAGCGGTAGACCCCAACAAAGTTGTCACTGTGACAAATTGGGAGGCACCCACGTCAGTTGGAGAGATCCGGAGTTTTCTTGGACTCGCGGGATACTACTGGAGGTTCATTGAGAATTTCTCAAAGATTGCAAAGCCTATGACGGAGTTGTTAAAGAAGGACACCAAGTTCAAATGGACTAAGGAATGTGAGGCCAGTTTTCAGGAGTTGAAGAAACGCTTGGTTACAGCACCAGTGTTGATTCTGCCAAATCAACGCAAGGATTATGAAGTGTATTGCGACGCATCTCGTCGAGGACTTGGAGCCGTACTTATGCAGGAGGGAAGAGTTGTTTCATATGCCTCACGACAGCTTAAACCCCATGAGTTGAATTATGCCACCCATGATTTGGAGTTAGCAGCCGTAGTGCATGCGTTGAAGACTTGGAGACATTTTCTCATCGGAAACCATTGTGAGGTATACACGGATCACAAGAGTTTGAAGTTTATCTTCACGCAGAAGGAGCTGAATCTCAGGCAGAGGAGATGGTTGGAACTCATTAAGGATTACGATATGAGATTGCATTCTCATCCCGGAAAGGCTAATGTAGTAGCCGATGCGTTGAGCCGCAAGAGTCATGTTAATACACTCATGACCGGAGAGTTACCAAAGGAGTTAGCGGAGGATCTTCGTGAGATATGTTTGGAAATAGTTCCGAGAGGTTATGTAGCAGCATTGGAGATTCAAACTACCTTGATGGATAAGATTGGAGAAGCTCAGAAGATGGACAAGGAGATTGCCGATATAAAGGAAAGGATGAGCAAAGGAAAGGCTAAAGGATTTCGTGAGGATGAGCACGATACCTTATGGTTTGAGGACCGCGTATATGTGCCCAATGATCAGGAGATCAGGAAGTTGATTCTGCAAGAGGCCCATGACTCACCGTATTCGATTCAACCAGGAAATACTAAGATGTATCTGGATTTGAAGGATAGTTTCTGGTGGACCGGAATGAAGAAGGATATTGCGGAGTATGTAGCGGTTTGTGATGTATGTCAGAGAGTGAAGGCAGACCATCAAAAGCCAGCAGGATTCCTACAACCATTGCCGATACCCGAATGGAAGTGGGGCAAGCTAGGCATGGATTTTATCACGGGATTACCCAGGACTCGTTCAGGCTATGACTCGATATGGGTTGTAGTCGATCGTTTGACGAAAGTAGCTCATTTCATCCCGATAAAGACCACTTACACGGTGCTAAGTTGGCAAACATATACATGACCAGGATCGATGTCTGCATGGAGTTCTGAGGACCATTGTATCAGATAGAGGAATCCAGTTTACCTCCAAGTTTTGGAATCAGTTGCATGATACTTTGGGAACCAGGCTAGAGTTCAGTACAGCTTTTCACCCGCAGACAGATGGACAGACTGAGAGAGTCAATCAGATTCTGGGGGACATGTTGAGAGCTTGTGCGCTAGACTATGGATCTAGTTGGGACGATAATTTGCCTTATGCAAATTTCTCTTACAACAACAGCTATCAAGCCAGTTTGAAGATGGCCCCTTTCGAAGCATTGTACGGAAGGAGGTGCAGAACGCCGTTGTTGTGGGATGAAGTTGGAGATCGACAGTTGTTTGGACCAGATTTGATTAAAGAGTCTGAAGAGAAGGTTAAGCTGATACGCGATAGACTCAAGGTAGCGCAATCCAGGAAGAAGAGCTATGCGGATTCTAAATGCAAGGAGACAGTTTACGAAGTCGGAGACAGAGTGTATCATCGGGTATCACCACTTCGAGGAGTGAAGCATTTTGGAGTTAAGGGAAAGTTAGCCCCGAGATTTTTAGGACCTTAGCGTGTTTTGGAACGTATGGGAGAAGTCGCCTACAAGTTGGAATTACCCGAAGGATTGTCAGGAGTTCACAATGTGTTTCATGTTTCCCAGTTGAAGAAGTGCCACACAGAGATGGCTGATATCCTCTCGAGAGATCTGATGCCCTTTGGAAGCGTCTGATTGGATAGCGATTTGACCTACAAGGAGAAGCCAGTAAAGATTCTTGAGTTTTCCAGCCGAGTTACACGTAGCAAAGTTATCAAGTTCTGCAAAGTTCAGTGGAGCCACCATACCGAGGATGAAGCCACCTGGGAACGAGAGGAAGACCTACGGAAAGATCACCCTCACCTATTTTCTAGCCAACCCGAATCTCGAGGGCGAGATGCATCTTAAGGGGGGTAGGTGTGTAACATACCAAATTTTCAATTTGGAATGTTATGCATTAGATCATCATTGCATATCATATTTTATTGCATTTTGGCTTGATCCTAGAAATTCTACGCAACTCAAGGACCCACGGAAAGAGTTGGGAATTTCGTTATTTTCATATTTGAGTTTTCTCAAATTTTAAAAAGAGGATCGTTTGATTTTAAGTATTTCTCTTCGAATATTTCTTTTATTAAAATAAAAGAGAGAGGATAAAATGACTTCCGCAACAATAAAGAAATATTGGAGATTTAATATTAAAATCAAATAAGATTTTTATTCGGATTTTTATCGCTATTTTATTTGAATTAGGAAAATATGCGTTTTTCAAAATTGCATTAGAGGCCCAAATAAATGTTCAACTTGTCCGGTAGATTTATAGAGTACGGCGAAAATTTATTTCAGGATTTTTGGAGTCCGTTTAGTATTTCTTTTCTTCGTTTTTCTGCGAGTCGGAATTATTTTAAAAAAGTCAACCGACTTAGTCGGGCCGTGCCTTATAAGCCACCGAGGCCCACCAGCCCCGCCAAACCCTAGCGCCAGCCCCGCCCCGCCCCGATCTGTTGCCGCCTCGCCTCGCCTTGCCGCCGCCACCTTGACGCCGCGCCGCCCGTCTCGCCGCCGTCGGCCGCCCACGCCTTGAACCCGCCGCCACAGCCCGCCCGAGCCGCTCGCCACCGCCGCCACCAACCCCGCCACCGACGAGGTAGTCGCCGCCGCCGCCGGTTTTCGTCGGAAAACCGATCAGTTTTTTTTTTGAAACCCTAGATCTAGATCTGTTTGTTTTTTCGGTTTAGTTATTTAGCGAACGCATGTTCTTTCGTTATTTTTAACAAACAGTTTTCACCGTTTAGCCGCAAACAGTGAACGCCCGTTCCTTAGTCTGTTTGTCAGTTTTTTCTTTTTCTCGGATTTATCGTGATTATTTTCGATCACGATTTATGATCCGATTTTCGTTTTAGTTTAACTTTTCGCTCGTTTATCGTAATCAGGCGATTCAAGCGCCTAGAGTTTCATCTCGAAACCCTCTTTCTTTTTAATCAACTTAGACAGGTTTTTACTACTGTAAAAATTGACTTTAGTCCAGATTAGTAAACGAAGCTTGTTTCTTTCGCAGTTGGAGTTTCGTTGCTTTGTTTGATTTGATTCTTTTTGTAAACCGGAGTTCTTAAGCTGAAATTTCTGTTTAGATCTTCTTATTTGAGTTTTACTCGTGCATCTTTGCTTGATTGCTTATTGTATGCTTGTTTGTTTGCGATAGAGTACCCGGAGTGCGAAGCGTGTTACTACGAGTCTCTAGGTTTCGCGGATCATCAGCAAGGCAAGTAACACTTTGATCATACCTCTTTACTACCTAGTTTTATTGCATTAGATCAATCCTCAAACAATTGCATGGTTAGGATCTGATTAATTGTGGGTTGGGAAGTAGATGAGGTAGTACCTATCTACCTATTTATTATCAAACATATGGGAGTTACTTCTACGTTGCTTATATTGCTATGCTATGCTCGTAGATGTGGATTGGGTTTTGAGAGTGTTTCATGACAGATGTGAGATTGTTACTTAATGGTTTAACTTAAGGTGGCAACTTTAATACAAATCTGGGTGGATTAAGGCACCTGAGGAATCCAGTGATTGCCCGTATTTTTGGAAATCCCGGGGTACCGTGTGATTCTCCTATGGACTGCCACCCAGGCTCAAAGGGATCATGAGATTATTCATGCTAGAAACTTCCGTGTGCAGCCACAAGCCATTATGGGCTCTGGCATAGTTGAGTATGTTGTGTGACCTCTTTCAGTGGTAGGCTAGCATATGTAGGGGATGTTGGTGGTACTGTCTACCCAGAGTAAAGAGTTAACGCTTCTGAAAGATTGTGTCTCGGTCATCCGTTTCTCAAACACCTTGTATTGCGAGAAATCCAATGGAGGAGATCGAGTCTTGTGGGGAAAAGTGTGCAAACCTCTGCAGAGTGTACAAACTAATCATGGTTAGCCGTGTCCCCGATTATGGACATCTTGAGTATATGGATCTTGGATTTTCATGTGGATCTCATCACTCTTAATATAATTTGATTGGGTTTAAATTACTTCTAATTGGGATTGAGATGGGGTTTACCATTCTCAATGTTTAACAACTACCATGATAGTTAAATAAAATTTATTCCTTTATTGTAGGGAAAAATTGGCTTTTCGCAAAATATTTTAACCATACAACCTCAACCAGCCATATATGCATGTAGTGATAGCCTTAATCTGTTCATTACTCTTTTGTGTTACATTGCCAGCATATTTCATGTGCTGACCCGTTTTCGGGCTGCAATGTATTATGTTGCAGACTTTTCAGACGACGAGTAAGGTGCCTTAGGTCGTGGTCTTTCACTCAGTTATGTCGTTGGAGTTGATGGACTCACTTTATCTTCCAAGCCTTCCGCTGTTATCGTATTAGATGGCCTTAAGCCATATTTATTGAAATAAGTTCTCTTTTGAGACATTCGATGTAATAAGTGTGTGATTGCTACTCTGTTATAAATCCTTCAAGTACTGTGCGTGTCAGCATTACCGATCCAGGGATGACACTGATGCACAGAGATCAGACTGTTTGAGGTCTGGTCGCTACAGTCGTCTGCCTACGATCCCTTCGCCTGGCGGCCTCCTGAGGCTACCGACTTGGGTGACCACTGATGCAGGGCCAGAGCAACGGATCCATGGAGACCGTGCTGGTTCAGGCAGCACCTCGCCCGGGGTAAGCTCAATTTAATTGATCTGTTCTGTTGCACGGCGTGGCATGATGGTTTGTGGCGGCAAACATGCATGCGTTGTTGCACAGCGCGGCATGATGGTCTGTGGCGGCAAACATGCATGCGCTCTTTGAAGTTCTATCGCCAATCCGACGATGATTGATTGAGAGTTTAATCAGTCATTAATACCAATCGATGTTTGGGCTGCTGGTCTGCAGGTCAGTTACAATTGGTATTCATAATTTTCATTCAATACATGGATGCCCATATAATCCCAACCTTTCCACTGCACGTTCGCCACTACCCTCACTTCCACAAATCATTCTCTACCAACTATAGGTGATTTTTAGGTCTACAACTCATTCCAATTCTCCCTCCTTCCTGCATCTCCTCTTCCCCCAATTCTTCCTTCATGCTTAGAATTTGATTTGTTTATGATGTTCTTTGTGCTCACAAAAAAATTGCAGGTTCTGTACATGGACAAACTCAAGAAACATACTTTCTGTTCTTGTTGCATCCTACTCACCTAGGTCAGCACCTTTCCTCATTGACTTTTGGATCGATTTGAAACCGAGATGTTGGGTTTCTTGATTTTCTCATGACAGTCGTTTTCCTGTCAGGTGAGCAGACACATTAGTTTCGTGTTCCTTCTGAGAGACCCATTATATCAAAAAAGGGTGTCTAATTCCAGGGCCATATGCTTATTGTTTTCTTCAAATCTTGTATTTGCCAAGACCTGTGTGCGGTCAGATCAGTTGCAGAGGGTTTCAGTCTATGCACTTCACAGCTGGGAGCATGAAAAACCTTCACTACAAAAGGTATTCAAAAACAGCGGTGTTAAACTGTTAATCACAATGAAGAAATATCATGTAAACTAATAGGTGGTTAGTAGTTTTGTAGGCTTACTACGCCCTGATTCTTCAAGCGGAGTTCATGTGTGCTATTAAGACAACATATTGTAGATCTGTAAACAATTATTACAAGCATATTTAAACAGGAAACTACTATAATGGCTTACCTCCTACACATATGTGTCCATGCAGCTACAGGGAAGTCAAAGCAGGTTGTAACATGTTTGTCCAACGAAGTCTAACACAGAGAGTTCAGGCTAAGAAGACTACGAGTAGGCCACACATGAAAATGCTGGTGAAGGACTTTTTACAGATCATTTATCCATAAGGCTCTATCAACTTCACAATACATAGCTCAGTTCATGCCAAATTGCAAATCTAACTTGCAGGGTTTTTGTCTCCATATATTTACAAAATATCCTATTTTTCAATAATGGAAATATATTAATATTGTGGAGATACCAATTACACCCAGCCTCTGTAACAACGCAATACCCTACTGGCACTAAAGATGCACACAACTAAATAAAATAAAATAAGAAGAAGCTAAAAAAAGAAAAGTCATGCTACAGTGATCTAGTCCCTGAAGCAGCAGTACAAACATCCCAAAAACAACATCTGAAGTTCAAATTCTCCAAACGCGACGCCTCCAAAAAGGAAACAGTGCACAAGCGCCGTCGTCGCCCCGATCATAGATCATAGGTTTTCACCCTGAAGAAAGTCCACGCTCTCAAAACAATGCCTTCAAAAAGGCCATTGCCACACATAACCAATTAAGGCCAGACCTTGGATTTTCACCCTGAAAGGAAAGACCTTGAACTTCTCCTGTGTTGTCACCCCCACTTGCATGCCGCTGCTACGAGTCCCGAAACACCAAGCAAATTCCTCGTCGCCGCAAAGACTTGAACCACCTTTACTGGTCCTCAGATCACAGCTTCCATGCCATTCTCTGCCTCTGACTTCATCATGGAATGAAAAAGACATGTCCCATGATGGCAACAAGTAGCAGAGATTCGCGCCGCTCCCTCCAGAAACCAAATGGTCGGAGAAAAAATGGGTGTGCACGACCGAATCTCATCCGATCCAGCAATCTCCAGGCATGAGGCGCCCATGGGAGTTCGCCGGCGGAGCCTTCCGGAACTTGACACTCCGGCCAGATCAAGGAGGACAAGCATCAAGCAGATCTTTGTCTTCACGTGAGAGGAACCATAGGAACGCCGCCTTTATTAGGCAGAATGACGGCCCTCGCGCCATCGCCCGCCGGCTCCCAACAGCAGGCCGCCGTGCCGCCGTTGCGGCCACAACGGTCACCAAGGTCGCTGAAGAAAACCGAGGCCACCGCCCCGGCGTCCCTCTCCGCCGCGTGCACCTCGACGTCCAGGGCCACCGATCTACAGCAGCGGAAGATCCCGTCGCATGGGGATGGAAGGCCCTCGCCGCCACCCGCCACGCTAGGAGATGAAGGCCCGCCGCCACCGTCAACCACGCAGGCTTAGCCCGGTGGCTTCCTCCGGCGGCGGCAGGGGACGGAGGTGGAGGGAACGGGGCGGCGGCGGCTGAGATCTGAATCGCCCGTGCCGCCCCCCTGAAGCGACGCGAGCGAGCAGTTACATGTAACTAGCATGTTTCGTTTATTTGTATACATGCAAAAGTTCCTACCACTTCATATAGAAAATGGACGGGCGCGGCAACGCGCGCCAGCAGGATCTAGTAAGAAATAGAAGGAAACAAACGTACGTACATACGTAAGGCAACTAATTGTGCCAAGTTTCTCGGCTGCACCCAACAGCAGGCCTAGCACTCATTCTTTAACCCTTGCCTAATCACCCGCAAAAAAAAAACCTTGCCTAATAAAAACACGCAGCAGAACGGGGCCATAGAAAAAAAAAACTTGCTTGAAATGCTGGAGCCTACTGGTCGAGTTACGCTTATACGCGTGACAGCTCACATGCAGAGAATACCGAATAATACCTCCTTGCCAATCATGAGTTGTCAACGGTTAGGGCTAGCGATTCCTCCATCCTCATCCTCCTCTCACCACTGCTATATAAGCTCATACGACCCCGAGGCCAAGACGTAGCCAGACACACGTCTACCTCCTCCCATCTTCCTTTCTCCGAGCCACCGAGCGAGCGACGAGCGAGCAATGGTCGGGCGAGCGGCGGCGCCAAAGCGGAGGGCCGGCAATGGGCGGCAGAAGATCGCCATCCGGCGGATCGAGAATAAGGAAGCCCGGCAGGTATGCTTCGCTAAGCGCCGGCAGGGTCTGTTTAACAAGGCCAACGAGCTGGCGGTGATGTGCGGCGCCCAGGTGGCCGCCGTCACCTTCTCGGACGGCGGAAAGGCCTTCTCCTTTGGGCACCCCTCCGCCGAGGCCGTCGTCGACCGCTTCCTGGAGGGGGGAGGCGCGTTGGTCCAGGGCGGCGCCGCCGACGACGACGAGCTGAAGGAGCTGCACCTGCTGCACGGCGAGCTGCGCACGCGGTTGAAGGAGGTGAAGGCGCAGAAAGGGCGCGTGGAGGAGGCCATGGCAAAGGAGCGCGCCGCGGGGGATCAGATTGCGGCGTGGCTCGACCCCGAGTTGGGCGACATTGGGGAGGAGGAGATGATGGCCTTCGCCGTCAAGCTGATGGTGGCACGGGCCGCCGTCTCGGAGCGCGCATACCAGGTGCTCTTGGAGGCGCAGAACGTCAGCCGCATGCTGCAGGCGCCCCCGCTGCCACAGCAGCAGCTCTTCGGCGGTAGCACCTTTGAGTTTGGTAGCAGCAGCAATGGCAACGCCGGGATGGGGATGCAACAGATGCAGATGCCGGTGCCTTCGACGCAAGGGTTCGCCGTCGAGATGAATATGCACCAGATGCTAATGGCAATGCCTCCGCCGCCGGGCTTGGCCTACGGGGTGGATTTGCAGCAGACGCTTATGTCGATTCCTCCATCGCCCGTTTTTTGCGCCGGGACGGAGATGCAGCAGATGGTTATGGCGATGCAGCCGCAACCAGAGTTCGCCGCCGAGACGGAGATGCAGCAGGCGGCTATGGCGATGCCGCCGCCGCCGGAGTTTCCTATTGGGATGGCGATGCCTCCGCCGCCGGGGTTCGCCGCCGGGATGAAGATGGTGCAGCAGGGGGCCGGGCCGAACATGGGCTTCCCCTACTGAGGAAAAGACAAGATCCATACCAAGTCTGAGTCTCTGAGAGTCAGGCTCTATCTATTAGTCCATTTATATGCATGGATGGACACCCATCTCTTAGTTCGTTATCAATCTATTTATATTATACATCGTGCTTGCGGGAGATGATCCTGGGTGCAAGATCCATTATCATTAGTATCAATTAAATTAATGGCTTGTAATCTATTTGTATCGATGGCACCGAGACAGAAAGTTAAAGAATGAAATGCTATGGACAAAAGATTTATGCGTCTTAATTGTTCAAAAATCCTATGAATTTTACCATGCCTATAGAGCAACATCCAACAGCTAGCCTATGGACCGGCGCCTATCTAATGAGCCATCCGCATCTAACCTTTTTTGTTAGAGCTTGATTTTAATGCGAAATAACTTCTTATTTAGTCCTCCCTTATGCGATGGGCTTTATTAGCCAAGACTTGAGGCAGCGCATTTGTAGAAACTATATAAACTAGATAATACCCCGCGCGTTGCTGCGGCATTCATAGTGCAAGCAATATGGATTCAATATTAACATATAATTCAAATATAATATCAAGAATAGATGTACATGTATGTATACATTATTAGCTAATCATATAAGTTCACTATTAGAAGAAAAGGGTATAGAGGCAGAAATGTTTGGATTTAATAAAAAAATGCACAAGCTGATAAGTTTGGTTATGTTAGGTTTAATATTGAGACAACATATGGAAATTTAATCAATGCGTCAAACGACTTGAGATGATTATCTGAGCACAACAAAAAAGAGAGATGCATGATAATACATATATGTAAGCTGACGGACATAATTCCATGTTTGGATATATCTAGCAATCAAGTGTCTTCCCTCTGCATACTTCGTTGAAATGCTCAGATAATCATGTGAATGAAAATAGCCACCTCAGCTGTAAATTAGGTCTGCAGGAACAAAAATATTCATCAAGTCTAAATGGCATCTGTAAGAATTTCATGAATTACATGTATTGACCCAATCCAGTTAAGATTGAGAATGGCAGGTGCATCTGTTTAAAATAAAGTTCAGATTTTTTTTAGGTGGGGGTTCTGATCTGGACTAACCTGATACATGAGAGCGTTTCAGATTCGTCTCATTTAGCTTCATGCGCTAACAGCAGGCTATGAGGTTTGGACCTGCCAGCATGTTGACTTCCATATGGTGGAACTTACAAATCAAAAACTAAACTCATGTTGGAGATAGGTGTCATAGAGAAGCTGGAAAACACAAAAGGGATGGCTCACCGATGGCTGTTGAGATTAAGAACGGAGCACAGGCGAGTCCACCCAGGTATAGCCTCCGTTGATTAATGCCGAGAGCAGCTCGCCTCCTTTAGTTTCTCTTGCCTGCAGAATACAAAAAGGCAGAAGGAAGACCACCGTTCCTATCATTACCGTACTCTGAAGTTTTTCGTTCTTACCTGCAAACCCATCGCCGATTCAAAAGTGTGCCCTGGATGGCTTCCCTTCCCAGTTGCAGAAACTATGCTTGGAAAAAAGGCCACCATTGATGCAGTAATGAGCTACGACCAAGCACCGCATCCGTCGGCTCGACGATGCATGACACCACACCAACAACGCGAACTTAAACTAATAGAATGTCAAAGAGCCATGGAGGCCAGCCGGGCCGGCGATCATGCCGGAGAAGATCGACACCCATCCGCCGTCGCGCAGGTCGCCGCTGTAGGCAGAGGAAAAGATTGGTGTTTAAGGGAGCGAGGGGTCGTTGTTTAATGAGCCCGTGACTTATGCCCGGAAACGGGCGAAGGTGAACCGAGCGTCGTGTGTTTGTTTGGTTTGAGAGGAGTCTGTTGTTTACGGCCTAGATGGCACGTAGTACTGCTTGTGTTGCGAGTCAATCGTGAGGTGCAGTTACAAAACTGCTTTGGCTGCCGATTAATTCGTGCACACGTGCCATGGAAGGGTGTGGAATGGTAGCGGTCCTCGGTCCATTTGTACGCCGGTAACGGCAAGGTGACATGGCATGATGCATGTTAACGTTAAGAATTAGAGTTATGTGAACGCTGAGGTGGCATGAAGTTGATGTGGATAGTGCGCATGTTGAGAGAATTGGTTGGAGTGGGGAGCAACTTCTTAAGAATGTAAGATATATATTCTATTTTAAGTTTCACAGAAATTTGCTTCTGAACCAAACTGAGAAAGTCAAATTCTTTGTTTGCGTTCTGGATCATGACATTATACTGGTATTAATATGGACGCCAATACACAGAGTGAAGGATTTCGTTCGCTCGGAGATGCCCCCACTGCGACGGGTTCCCTCTTGGCCCTCCCGAGCACCAACTCGTTGAAGAAACAAAAATTTAAAGGTAAACAAGTGGGCTTTGAAAAACGGAAAAAATGTCTCTCGAGAAAAAATGTCATCACCCCCTCCCCCACCCACTCACACCTCCTCGCATTTATTTTGAGAATAAACTAGGCAAAATTGTCCAGAAACTATGCTATATACAAAAACAAATATTTTCACATGATATATACAATAAGTTTTGCCATGGTGTGTACAAATAATTTGTCGTGGTCCACTAGTACCAAAAAGCATGCATGGTAAATTCGCCACAAATAAAATACATGTAAGTGTGATAAAAAAAAGTTGCCATGTTCTCTAGTCAAACATCTCCTCCGTATGTTAGAACTATCAAAAAAATAGTTGCAGTACTTTTGATGATTAATTTGCCATGATATATGTAATAAAACCAGCATTGGTCTATAGAACTCAAACATAGATCAAAACACACCAAAAAATGTCGTAATTTACAGAAATAAAAGTTCTAAAAAGTTTGCGATGTGGCAGTTAGAAAACAGTTGTACAAAGTTGCCATGCGACAATTCCAAAAGGTACTGTTAAAGTTGCCGTGTGACCATAACAGAAATTGAGGATTTCCAAAAGTTACACGCAAAAAAGAAGTTGCCATGGCAGTTGTAGAAAAACAAAATCTAAGCTTTGCCATGTGAGTAGCACGCATGATGATAATCTACTAGTAAAAAACATAGTACAAGTGAAATGGCAAAGTTTTAAAATTTTGGTCTGTAGGGCATGGCAAAAAAAAAAAAAAACAATGTACGCTTACATGGGAATTTGGGGGAAATCCTCAATGAACATGGCAACTGCATATGTTTGTAAGAAAAAGACAAGCCTAACATTCAGAAAATAGCCCATATGTGACAAATTTGAGGGGGGTCGGGGGATGCAAGACATGGCAAATTCTAAGGAGGGAGGGGGGGTCGATTGGTGACATGGCAAAATGTGAAGGAAATATGCCCTAGAGGCAATAATAAAGTGGTTATTTATATTTCCTTATATCACGATAAATGTTTATTATTCATGCTAGAATTGTATTAACCGGAAACTTAGTACATGTGTGAGTACATAGACAAAACAGAGTGTCCCTAGTATGCCTCTACTTGACTAGCTCGTTGATCAAAGATGGTTATGTTTCCTGACCATAGACATGTGTTGTCATTTGATGAACGGGATCACATCATTAGAGAATGATGTGATGGACAAGACCCATCCGTTAGCTTAGCATAATGATTGTTAAGTTTTATTGCTATTGCTTTCTTCAAGACTTATACATATTCCTCTGACTATGAGATTATGCAACTCCCGGATACCGGAGGGACGCCTTGTGTGCTATCAGACGTCACAACGTAACTGGGTGATTATAAAGATGCACTACAGGTGTCTCCGAAGGTGTTTGTTGGGTTGGCATAGATCAAGATTAGGATTTGTCACTCCGAGTATCGGAGAGGTATCTCTGGGCTCTCTCGGTAATGCACATAACTATAAGCTTTGCAATCAATGTGACTAATGAGTTAGTTGCGGGATGATGCAGAACGAGTAAAGAGACTTTCTGGTAACGGGATTGAACTAGGTATGATAATACCGACGATCGAATCTCGGGCAAGTAACATACCGATGACAAAGGGAATAACATATGTTGTTATTGCGGTTTGACCAATAAAGATCTTCGTAGAATATGTAACCAATATGAGCATCTAGGTTCCGCTGTTGGTTATTGACCGGAGATATGTCTCGGTCATGTCTACATAGTTCTCGAACCCGTAGGGTCCGCATGCTTAACGTTCGATGACGATTTGTATTATGAGTTATGTGTTTTGGCGACCGAAGTTTGTTCGGAGTCCCGGTAAAGATTCATATATTGGAAGGTAGTATTCGGACACTGGAATGGTTTCGAGTGGTTCGGGTATTTTACACAGTCTGAGGGTTACTGAAGCGCCCTGCGAAGTATTGGGCCTACATGGGCCTTAGTAGAGAGAGACGAGGGCCACAAGGGGTGACCGCGCCCCCCCCCCACCCCAATGGCAGTCAAATTGGACTAGGGGAGGCGGCGCCTACTACAAAAAATACACTTCGTGATGATCGTGTTTGTCACGATGGGTCACACTTTCTATCATGCATGTACATCCATAGCGATTTTATGACAGAATCAAGATAGTCATACATGTGCTGTCGTAGAAGTGTTCCATGACATTACCAAAATTATCATCACGGAAGTGTCCACTTCCATGACGATAAATCGCGCGTCATAGAAGTGCTTTCGTTAAGGGAGACCGACACGCGGCATCCACCGTAACGGGTCGCCGTTAAGCTATCAGGTTCCGGTTTGGATCCGATAACCCGTTAACAGCCAGTACCAATGGCGATGTTCCATGTGTAAAATTCTCATTCGCCGACGAACCATGTGTCGGCTCAACGTTGTGACACATGCCATCGGTTCATTGGACAGGGGGAGCCTATAATACGTCGACACGTGGCACGACCCAACAGAGGCCCATTTCAGTGAGAAGGCCGGCCCGTTTGACTTGGTCAAAAGGTAACGGGCTGGCCCACGGAAAGCCTGTTAACGGCATGTTCGTATATCACTACTGGGAAAAGGCCTACTAGTGGCGCACCAGTTTTGCCTACTAATGGCGCACTACTGGTGCGCCACTAGCACCACGCCATCAGAATTAAATACTAATGGCGCACCCCTGGTGCGCCATTAGTATCTGGTGTACTAATGGCGCACCATGCAGTGCACCATTAGTATAGCCCACCCTGCGCCATTAGTATGCCTTCCAGGGGGCCATATTTACCCATGTGCTTTGGCATACTAATGGCGCACTAGTGGGTGATGCGCCATTAGTGTCCTTTTTGCAGTGCGTCATTAGTGTGCCGCGTGGTGCGCCACTAGTATGAATATTAGGGATTTTTTTTTCTTTTCTGATATTTTCACAGGTTACAAAATATATTATTGGACAGAATATAGACAGCACCACACAACAACAGCAGATTCATCGAATACAATAGAAGATTAGTCTCCGAATGCAATTCATCATATTAGTCTCCGAATTCAAAAGACCGAACGAAGATAGAACATTACAAGTCTCGAGACCGCGAGTAGCGAGTTTGTCTTCACATTACAAGTCAATATCGATTATTGAAACTACCATCACATAGAAGAGAGCTGCGGTCATCACGATGAGCATCATCGCGATGAAACTGGTCTTCATCAGGCTCCTTCAACGCTCCCTCCTCTCTCCCGCTAGATAGCGCGTGTATCTAGATTCTGCCTCCGCCCTAGTGGTGTACCCTTTGTAACTGTTACCGCTGAAACGGTGAACCTATCTCTGATACTCCTCCCAGTCGTCGTAGACTCCGGGAACCTTACCCTTGTACACGACATACGACGGCATCTCTATACACTAGTGAGGGAGTCCTGGATTAGGGGGTGTCCGGATAGCCGGACTATAACCTTTGGCCGGACCCCTGGACTATGAAGATACAAGATTGAAGACTTCGTCCCGTGTCCGGATGGGACTTTCCTTGGCATGGAAGGCAAGCTTGGTGATACGGATATGTAGATCTCCTCCCATTGTAACCGACTCTGTGTAACCCTAGCCCTCTCCATTGTCTATATAAACCGGAGAGTTTTAGTCCATAGGACGAACAACAATCAGACCATAGGCTAGCTTCTAGGGTTTAGCCTCTCTGATCTCGTGGTAGATCTACTCTTGTACTACCCATATCATCAATATAAATCAAGCAGGAGTAGGGTTTTACATCCATCGAGAGGGCCCGAACACAGGTAAAAACATCGTGTCCCTTGTCTCTGTTACCATCCTCCTAGGCGCTTGATTCGGGACCCCCTACCGAGATCCGCGGTTTGACACCGACATTGGTGCTTTCATTGAGAGTTCCTCGTATGCGTCATCTTTAGGCCCGATGGCTCCCCGATCATCAACAACGATGCGGTCGAGGTAAGACTTTTCTCCCGGACAGATCTTCATATTCGGCGGCTTTGCGCTGCGGGCCAATTAAACAGCCATCTAGAGCAGATCGAAAGCTACGCCCCAGCCATCGGGTCAGATTTGGAAGTTTGAACTACGGTAGCGTCCGTGGAGACTTGATCTTCGACGGGTTCGAGCCACAGCCGAAGCGCGCCGCCTTTATTCGATGGGCATGATCTAGCTCTGCGCGAACGGTGCTACAGAGGCCCGCACCGTGTCCGCTCCGACCCTTAGCTCGGGTCATTGCATGTCGAGGGCGGGTGGCTAGACACCGCCTCGGGGCTGCAATCTCTCTGGCGTCAGGCGAACACCAGCCTTGTCCTCTGCTTGGCTCGTGATTCCAAGGTGTCGGACTCCTCTCCGGACTCCGAACCTTCCGCGCCCTGCAGATCGAATCCGATTGGCGCCGATCATGGAGTTCGCCACGCGGACATCTTCGGCACTCGCCCTTGGCGACATTCTGAATTCACTAAAGTCTCTCTCTTTATCGGAGAGCCTGGCGGACTATGGTCAGCAAGGTTGGGATGCGGACGACAAAGAAATTCAAAGCCCACCCACCACCCACTGCGTAGCCACTGTCGATGATTTAACCGACATACTCGAGTTCGACTCCGAAGACATCGACGGTATGGGCGCCCGATCGCGGAGGCGACCAGAACCAACGCCTATAGGGCCTTTGGAAGGCCACCTCGCCGTATGACATATACATAGTGGACACCCCAAAAGAAGGGAACAGCGATGGAACAGCGGAGGATGACCCCTCCAAGAAGCAGCCTAAGCGCCGGCGTCAGCGGCGCCGCTCTAAATCCCGCCAAAGCAAAAACGGCGATTTCGGCACGGGAGATAATAACACCCGGACAGTGCCGAAGACAACCCCCTTCAGCAGGATTCAGCACAGGAGGATGGAGAAGCCAGCCCTCATGAGAGAGCGGCGACGAGAGAGGTAGAGGGCGATAATTACATGCCTCCCTCCGAAGGCGAGGCAAGCCTCAACGACAGCAATTTTTTGTGCACGAGGATCCCGTCAAACAAGAGCATTTCAAGCGCAGGCTTATGGCCACGGCGAGCAGCCTCAAGGAAAAACAGCAACAGCTTAGAGCTGACCAAGACTTGCTAGCCGGCGGATGGACTGAAGTCCTTGCGGCCGAAAATCTGAACTCGAGCGCCCCTCCAAGAGCTACCCAAAGCGCGGGCTGCTACCCGATTAGAGGAGGAAGCACCTAAACCTACATCACCAGCGCTGCAGCCGGGTGACCGGCCACCTCATGGCGCTGACGAGTGGCCTCTCGGCCCTCCACTCAACCCGCACCCAGCGTCGCTCAAAAATACCAAGGCAAAGGGAAATGCGCCAGACCTGTGAGATATATTGGAGGACAAGGCAAGGCAAACAAGATAGATCTACGGATCGCGTGGGCGCCCACGACACGTGGCGATAACCGTCATGCGGATATGGCAATTCCGGCGGGCGAACCACGATGAACAAAGCTCATTTGAGCTACGTCGTGATATAGCCCGATCTGAGGCGCCGCACACCCACTATGCTTCACGGATGAAGTAATGGATCATCAAATCCCGAGGTTTCAAACCCGTAAACATCGAATCATATGATGGCACAACAGATCCTGTGGTATGGATCGAGGATTATCTCCTTCATATCCACATGGCCCGCGGTGATGATCTACATGCCATCAAATACCTCCACTCAAGCTTAAAGGACCAGCTCGGCATTGGCTTAACAGCTTGCGCCAGAGTCAATTGGTTGTTGGGAGGACACGGAAGCCGCATTCTCGACAATTTCCGGGCACCTATAATGCGACCACGAGCGCCGATGACCTAAGCCACATAATTCAGCAGCGGAGAATCGGCGGACAATTTGGAAACGGTTCCTAACCAAGAAAAATCAAATAGTCATTGTCCGGACGCGAGAGGCCCTCGCAGCCTTCAAGCATAACATCTGTGACGAGTGGCTTGCCCGGCACCTAGGACAGGAAAAGCGAAATCCATGGCAGCCCTCACAACACTCATGACCCGCTTTTGCGGCGGAGAAGACAGCTAGCTAGCTCGTAGTAATAACATGACCAAGAGCCACAGTAATTTGGATACCAAGGACAACAATGGCAGGTCGGCGTCGCAACAAGCACAAACGCCGCGTGCGGCGACAATCTTTGAGGATCTGGCAGCTAATGCGGTTAGAGCTCTAAACCGGTCAACGGAAAAAGCCATTTAAAAGAAATACTCGGCCCGTCCGGTTTGGACCGAATACTCGATCGCTCGTGCGGATACACGGCACCCGAAAAACCAGCCAATCACACCAACAAGGGTTGTTGGGTGTTCAAGTAGGCAGGAAAGTTAAATGCCGAAAACAGAGACAAGGGGCTGCATAGCGATGACGAGGAGGAGCCCCAGCTGCCAAACAATAGGGGACAGAAGGGCTTCCCCCCACAAGTGCGGACGGTGAGCATGATATACGCAACCCACATACCCAAAAGGGGAGCGGGCGTGCACTCGAGGGCGTATATGCGTTGGAGCGATCGCCCCAAAGTTCAACCCGTGGTCCTCTGCCCGATCACTTTTGATCGAAGGACCACCCACTAGCATCCGCCATTGCGGATTCGCGCGTGGTTCTAGACCCAATCATTGGGAGTTCACCTCACTAGAGTCCTTATGAATGGCGGCAGCAACTGAACCTACTTTATCGGGATGCGGTGCGAAAAATGGGCATAGATCCCTCAAGGTTAAACCCACAAAACGACCTTTAAAGGCATCATACCAGGTGTAGAGGTCAATTATGCAGGCTCGATTACACATGAGGTGGTCTTGGATCCCTAGATAATTTCGAGCGAGGAGTTAATCTTGACATAGTCCCGTTCGCGATGGCTATCACGCCTTTGCTCGGACGTACCGCATTTGCAAAGTTCAATGCGGTGGCGACTACGCATACCTCAAGCTCAAGATGCCAGGCCCTCGAGTCATTACGATCAATGGAAACACGAGCGCTCTCTCGAGCGGAGGAGCATCTGGCGACCCTCGCGGCGGAAGTACAAAGTAGCCTCTCAAGGCAATTCTCGATCCGGCTATTAAGCGTCCGGACAACATCAAGCGCCCGATGGCGACAACAAGACAGCCTGGCGCGTTCCGAGCAAAGCGTAGCAATGCGGCTAACCCAGCCCTCGCGAAATCGTGAAACCAGTACTACAGCGTACATAATTACGCTCTGGAAATACCATGGGCATAAGGGGGGCACAACCACGGCACGCCCAAAATGCGGCTCAACCGCACTAGGGGCTCCGATTTTGTCATTCCTTTTTCTTACTTTCAGGACTCCACTCTGGAAGGCCTGTCCGTGATACAATCGCCGAACACACGATGCAACAGCCAGGAGGCGAAAGCTATGATGAATGTCAGGTGGTCTCTATAACGAGCAGTATACTTGTTTCACATATCATCCCGCAGCTCGCCCTGGAGGGGGACATGTCAAATAGTCCCATCTCTTGCTTATCGCACAATTTCTATCGTTCTGCTTTTACCGCAGATTTTTCGAATAAACAATACATAGCTTTTTTCTATTATTGCATTCCTTTTTGTGTAAATATGTTCAGTTATGACATTATGCAACCGTACACTTTGGTACGGCCAATACACCAGGGGCTTAAGTACCCCCAGAATATGGTGTGAGAAGTCCGAACACTCTCACAGTCGGCACCCGAACTTATAGCATTATATGCATCAGCTCCGAATCATGTCTTGGGTCAATAGTTGGGTTTGCCCAGCTCCCATGTTTTGGTACCTTACGTTCCATTATATTGGCTAAGGTAGCGCTGGGAGAACTACTGCGATTGTGCCCCGGTTGAGCTGGGTTAAGCACCTCAGTAGAGAAAGGTGAAACTGACCGTCATGATAGGGCGAGAGCTGGTCGCTGTTCGAGAGGTTTCGAGTCCCTAAAGACTTATGCCGCTTAGAGCGAGGAGTCGGCTTTGTCCGGCCTAGGCATGGATAGCACCCCGAACTCGGTCTTCCGAATACTAGGGGCTTCGCCAAAATTTAAAATTATAGAATTATATGGCTAAGTGAGAGTGATAAAGCATTCTAGTCCGATTGCCTTGTTCGTTGTGCTGAGCGCCTCCCTCGAAGGACCCAAGAATGGGAACAAGAGCGCTCAGGTTTATCCCGAACACCCCAACACTCGTGGCATGGGGGCAGAAGCCGATGACTCGCCATCTCTCCGATTTAATAAACGGCCGCACAGAAGGTATTATTTGAAATTCAAAAAGCGTTGCTTAGCGCATATGAACAAGTTTTCAGCGCACAGGATAACACGAGCGAGTTTACTCAAAAATTACATCCTTGGAACATTCATCCGCCACAAGGCGGGCACCCTTCAGGACGCCCTCATAATACATCTTGGGCTTGCGATGCTCCTTGCCCTGCGGTGGCCCATCTATCACCAGCTTCTCAGCATCCATCTTGCCCCAGTGCACTTTAACACGGGCAAGGGCCCTACGGGCACCTTCGATGCATACGGAGCGCTTGATGACTTCAAGGCGTGGACAGGCATCTGCCAGTCGCCTCACCAGCCCAAAGTAGCTCCCAGGCATGACCTCCCTATGCCATAGCCCGACTATAAGGCCCTTCATGGCCTGTTCGCCACCTATGGAGCTCGACCAGCTGCTTCAGCTGGTCGCTCAAAAACACCGGTGTCCGGCCTCAACATCTTGAGACAGAACACCTTCTCCGTCGAGCTCCCTCCTCGGCCCGGTAGTATCTGGCAGCGTCGGACACTTCTGGGGCAGATCTGCGAATGCTCTGGAGAGCTCCGGACTCGGGTAAGTAACAAATAATTCACTTTCACGTGCTTGCTTTGCATAAAGAATGCCTTACCCGCCGCTATCTTCTTCATCGCCTCAATTTCCTGGAGGGCTTTTTGGGCTTCGGCCTTGGCAGATTTGGCGCTCTCAAGGGCCGAGGCAAGCTCGGACTCTCGAGTCTTTGAGTCAAGCTCCAAACTCTCATGTTTTTCCACAAGAGCCTGGAGCTCTTGCTGCACCTCCGCCACCCGTGCCTCCTGCTTTTCTCGCTCGATGCGCTCCACGGCCGCATTGTCTTCGGCCTTGGACAGCGCTTTCTTCAGGGTTGCCACCTGGGTTATGGCCCCTGTAATACTCACGTTGGTCCTGTCACTTTTTGCAACCACATCTTTTTTATATACTTACATAAGGTATTACCTACCTTCCTTGCCCTCGAGCTGCTTCTTGGCAAGGTCGAGCTCGTTATCGGACCGCTCGAGGCTCTGCTTCAATGCATCGACCTCCATGATCGGTCTTGGCAGAGGTCGGCGCAGCCTGCATTCCCATATTGACATACTTATGTTAGACTCCTGTGTATATCTTTTAGATCCTCAGTTGGCTTTTCTTTCCGAACACCAAACTGAGCATCGAGGCTCACGTCTATGCGGTAATATTTTACATATCTTAAATACATACCTCAAAGCCTGTTAGAAGGCTGGCATAGGCTTCGATCAGCCCGCTCTTGGCGGGTCGAACCTTACGGATCACCGCACTCATAATAGTGCGGTGCTCCTCGTCGATGGGCGTCGTTAAGCACCTCCGACAAATTATCCGGTGCCTCCGGTTGGGCCGGAGGTCACCGGCGTCGTAAACTTGCCCTTCTTACTAGGGGCCGCTGTCGGACTCTGGAACCATTGAAGGTTACAGTGCGGTCTCGGCCGGGGCGGACTTGGAGCCCTTGGGGTTTTGTCCCCTTTGCGCCTGGAATCCGGGAGGTCGCCTTGCGGCACCTCCGGGACCACCTCCTCCTGGCTTGGACCCTTTTGGGACTCCACCTCGGCATCGTCCGTAGGGCGAGGGAGGTAGCGTCGGCGAATTCACATCCAAGCGAATCCGAGGGCCGCTCGGCGAAGCATCGGCCGGGCCTTGGCGGACTGCATGATTATATCCGCGTCGAGAAAGCTGTGCAATAAAGAACACTATGAATCACTCGGTGTCCGAACACTTACGACTTCGCTAGGGGCTTGGCCAGGCGGCAACTCCTTCTCATTTGTCGGCGGCGTTGGTGGAGTATTCCGGGAAGGTTCTTCCTTCTTGGACCCTCCGGCCTCCCGGTTAGGCGGCTTTCCTTTCTTTTCTTTCCCTACTGGAGAAGAAACCTCTCTTTCCTCCTCCTCGTTTTCATGGGGAGTGCGATTCGGAGTCATCGGACGACGAGTCCGGCTCCACCGGGCGCCGGGAGCTCTTAGGGTTCCGCGTCTTTTTCTTGGCCTTCTTCTCGGCACCATGTAAGGTGCGGGACCAGCAACCGTAGCGGTCATCTGCGGGGCCTTTGGGCAAAGGGCGGACGGTCGATCTGTCCGGTCTTCTTCTGATATTGTCAAAGGCAGGAGCTTAGATCCGCATAGAGTCAAACTATGAAAAACAAGTATATCGTCAAGGGTAAAGAGCTTACTACGCTGGCTTGGCGCCGCCTGAATTCGCGATCCTCGGTAATGGGAGGGAACCTCGGCGCCTTGAATAGCACCTTCAGGGCATCCTCTTGCGTTGTGTCAAAGAGCCTGGTCAGAGTTTGGTGCTGGGCCGGGTCGAACTCCCACAAGTTAAAAGCTCGTCGTTGACACGGGAGGATCCGGCGGATGAGCATGACCTGTACTATGTTAACAAGTTTAACCTTCTCGTCCACCAGGTTTTGGACGCAGGTTTCGAGTCCGGTCAGCTCTCCCGAATTACCCCACGACAGGCCCTTCTCTTGCCAGGAGGTGAGCCGTGTGGGGATGCCATATCAGAATTCGGGGGCCGTTGCCCATTCAGGGTCACGCGGCTCGGTGATGTAGAACCACCCCAATTGCCACCCCTTGATGGTTTCCACGAAGGAGCCCTCGAGCCATATAACGTTGGGCATCTTGCCCACCATGGCGCCTCCGCCTGCGCTTGCTGGCCGCGCACCACCTTGGTTTGAGCGTTGAAGGTCTTCAGCCATAAGCGAAGTGGGGCTTGATGCAGAGAAAGCCTGCTTTACTGACGATAAACGCCGAGATGTTGAGGATGAAGTTTGGGGCGGATCGTGGAAATCCAGGCGTAGTAGAACATGAGCCCCGGACAAATGGGTGGAGTGGGAAGCCTAGTCCATGAAGGAAATGGGTGAGAACACCACCCTCTCATAGGGCACTGGGGTGGGAATGAGCTGCCCCTCGTGCAGGGAGCGGTGCGCGATGTCTTTGGACAAGTATCCGGCTTTCCTCGACTTCTTGATGTGTCCCTCCATGACGGAGGGACCATCCACTGCCTCCGCTCGGACATGGTTGGAGAAGGTTGATGTGGGAGTCGGACTTGGTATTTGGAGCTCGAGTCTTGTGAAAATGGATAAGCAAAGGAGGAAGAAGGCGTAGATGAAAAGGTGGATCCTTATCCCCTTATATGGGAGGACGAAACTATGAGCCCCCACCAGCCTGGTAAAACTCGCTTATCTCCCAAGTGCCGTAATTAATGGCACGGTTGGGTTACCCACACCCGTATTGATGAGAATCCCGGAATAAGGGACACGATCTCTGCCGACAAGGCGTGCCAAGGAAACCACCTCGATAAGTGCGCTAAGGTGGGACGATAAAAGCGATTGAATAAAGGCTTGGCCGTGGTGTGATGTCACGCTGCGGAATACGTCGCGAGTTGGATTTGTGTAAATATTATTCTCTCTACGGTGGTATGTGGAACTTATTTTGCGAGCGGACACTATCCTTGTGTTCAAAATCTTCTATGAAGTATTCGGAGGAGGAACCCGCCTTGCAATGCCGAAGACAATATGCGTGCCGGACTCGTCGTCATTGAAGCATGGTTCAGGGGCTACTGAGGGAGTCCAGGATTAGGGGGTGTCCGGATAGCCGGACTATAACCTTTGGCCGGACTCCTGGACTATGAAGATACAAGATTGAAGACTTTGTCCCGTGTACGGATGGGACTTTCCTTGGCGTGGAAGGCAAGCTTGGCGATACGGGTATGTAGATCTCCTCCCATTGTAACCGACTCTATGTAACCGTAGCCCTCTCTGGTGTCTATATAAACCGGAGAGTTTTAGTCCGTAGGACGAACAACAATCAGACCATAGGCTAGCTTCTAGGGTTTAGCCTCTCTGATCTCGTGGTAGATCTACTCTCGTACTACCCATATCATCAATATTAATCAAGTAGGAGTAGGGTTTTACCTCCATCGAGAGGGCCCGAACCTGGGTAAAAACATCGTGTCCCTTGTCTCCTGTTACCATCCGCCTAGACGCACAGTTCGGGACCCCCTACCCGAGATCCGCCGGTTTTGACACCGACAACTAGCCAAACAAAACGTTAGTAGCAATTCACAGACAATACATAAGCAATATATAAGTATGCAACAAAAGGATCGGAAGAGAAAAGCAAGACATTAATAACACGATTCATGGTCCTACTAATAAATAGCATCGATTACATCTAAGTTGAACGACTATCCAAACCAAAGAGACATACAAGTTCATTAAAGTTTAATTACAACATGAGCCAATCAATGTTTCAGAACTACACATAGCATCACTACTTTCGACTCAACTCAAGGGACCGGAGCATGGATGAAGCCGCCGTCTCTCGTGATGGTCATGAAATCACGGGCGTTGTCATCCTGCATTTGTAGCGTTGTGTCTATCTCACTGTTGGACGGTTGATATCTGAGGTAGAATTGCCCTGAGGTACGAAGGACATCTTGATGGATGATTTCCGCAAACTCCGACTGGATGTGAAAGAATTCTTGTCTAATGTCCGCGTCCTGGATTGCCGACGAGCTCGCGGCCCAATCTTTGAGATTATTTGGTAGCAGAAGGTGATTATGGTCCCGTACGATCGCTCGCATGTGATGGAGGGCGTAGTAGGCATCCTTCTGACCGCCAGGCAGCTGCTTGACGCAGGAGAACATCGTATTGTGGGCGAACACGTGCTTGCCGTACCTACAAACTGGCCTGGTGAAGGTGCCTCCAGATTTGGCGTAGCCGGGGAGAACATCATCAAGAACTTTCTTGATATTTGTGTAGTCTTTCTTCGACTGACGGTCCGGGTCGAAATACGTGGCCATGGAATATTTCGGGCTTAATATGATGAGTGTGCAATGTGTGTCACTGCACAAAACACGGAATGTTAGAAGAAAAAAAAGAACGATCGAAATCTAAGAAATCATATGTTACGGGGCGGTGAGGGGATGACTTACTCGGGAAAGTAAGGCACGAGGAAGTTATCCTTATCCGGGTTTGCGAATGGCGCCTTCGAGGTAAGAACTTCGCGACTTGCGGTCCCAGCGCTGCCCAAGATCTTGGCACGCATGTAGAAGGGTCGGCTATCACGATGTCCGGGTCTTGTCTCTAATGATCCGCATCTCCATACTCAGCAAAAATAGCGAACGAAGGTGTAGTCCAATGGATGAAGGTTAAACATAGCGAAGATGTCATCAAACCGCAGGACGATCGTACCCCCGATGGCGTTATCCACAAAGCCCTTGCCCTCTGGCACCTTGGCCATGAAAACCGGGTATGCCACATCATTCTCTCTGAGACGCCGCTTCTCCAAAGAAAGAACACTGTCATGCAGACTCCGCATAGCACCGGTTGCAGCATTGAGCAGATTTGTCGGTAGCGTCGGCCTACCCGCCATAGGCACCCTCCTCGAGATATCCTTAGGTGAAGGTGGCCCGTCCTGAGCACGGATCGTACTCGGTGCCGGCTGGCTCGCACCCTTGTTACTCTTTCTTTTTCGTACCTTCTTCTTCTGCTATAATGGGACCGAGTTCTGCTCATAGACCGCCTTCTTGAGTGTGTTGGGGCTGATAATATTTCGCACCTTGGCTATCTGAGGCTTGGTGAAGTCGGCAGCTGGAGGCGTCTCGAGAACCGGGCCTTGACGGCGCTGTTGCAATTGGGTTTCTCCGCGGTACCAGCTAGATCGCGATCGTCTTTTGCAGGGTTGGGTTCTTGAGAAAAAGGCCCCATGAATTCATCATCGTACCCATATTCGGCAAAGTACTTATCGACGTTGGTAAATGTACCGTCGTCGTTGTCGTCGTCGTCCGGATCCTGTGCCTTATGCATGTTTGGATCCTATGCCATAGGGATGTACGGCATGTCCGGTAGCGTTGCGGCGGTCTTGCCATGGCCTGGCGCCGGCACGACTAGCTATTTCGAGTGCTATCCCAAGGGGAGCTCTGACATAGTTCCTGGTCTGCTTGTCACGTTATTTCTCGAAGCGGGGCGGTAGGCCTTGCTCGGCACGCTCCGCGTCCTCCTTGTCCCATATAGGCTCCGCCACTCTGTAACCGCCGGGACCGAGTTGGTGGACCCCTAAGTTCAACTCCTGCATTTCTTTCCCCCACTGACTTGATTCGGAGGTTGCGCTGCTCTCGCACTTGATCTTGAACTCCTTGTAGTCATCTTCGCTGATCGAAGGATTTTTCGCCTTGATCTTCTCATAACTATCACATTTGTCAATCATTCTCTTCACCGGGCTTCTCCAAGTAGACAGGCCGTGCTCATCCTCGTGAGGGCGGCACTGTTCACTTTATTCCCTGAGAGGCGTATGTTTTCAAATTCAGCGGGGAACTTGTATCGTTCGTGCAGCTTCGTGAAGAGGAGGTTGCGCAAATTCCCTTGGTCCTTATGCCTTAGGTTCTCGGTGTTGATCGAGGCGGTGCTCCGGAGAATGCACCCGAGCTGAACTGAGTACCCCTTGACTATTTCTTTGGGCGCCGTTGGATGCCCGTCAGAGTTCACTTCAGTAAATTCCTCCTTGACGGTGCCGAGCACGTTTGGGCGCCGGTCCTTCCGTTGCCTCTTCGGTTGGCTGCCATCTGTGCGTGCGTCGCCATCATCAGTGGTGGCATCCTCGGCGGCACTGTTGGTGTCAAAACCGGCGGATCTCGGGTAGGGGGTCCCGAACTGTGCGTCTAGGCGGATGGTAACAGGAGACAAGGGACACGATGTTTTTACCCAGGTTCGGGCCCTCTCGATGGAGGTAATACCCTACTCCTGCTTGATTAATATTGATGATATGGGTAGTACAAGAGTAGATCTACCACGAGATCAAGGAGGCTAAACCCTAGAAGCTAGCCTATGGTATGATTGTTGTTAGTCCTCGGACTAAAACCCTCCGGTTTATATAGACACCGGATAGGTTAGGGTTACACGAGTCGGTTACAATGGTAGGATATCTACATATCCGATCGCCAAGCTTGCCTTCCACGCCAAGGAAAGTCCCATCCGGACACGGGACGAAGTCTTCAATCTTGTATCTTCATAGTCCAGAGTCCGCCAGCGGTGATAGTTCGGCTATCCGGACACCCCCTAATCCGGGACTCCCTCAGTAGCCCCCGAACCAGGCTTCAATGACGATGAGTCCGCGCGTTGATTGTCTTCGCATTGCGGGAGAGTTCTTCTCCAAATTCCATATACTTGTCGAATAGTGTCAAACTTATGATAAATGCTGCGCTCCTTGGCTTCTCGCCCAATAATGGCCATCTTCCACGTGTTTGAGCAGAATGCGAAAAGCCAGGGTATTTATACACTTACCCCCCTAGCTGCGCAAATGAGCTGCCTATAAAAGGGGCGAGGATCTAGATCTGAGTTACACCATCCCCCCTTCGCGAGCTTTCATCGGAGCACCTCCGACCAAAGCCCATTCCATCATGGACAGTCGACGCGGCTCCTCCTCTCGCGCTCCCAGTCCTTAGCCTGGAAATTGGGAGAGATGCTCAGTCCCGCATAGCGAGCTAGTAATACTCCAAACCAAGGGATTTCTTCCCCCGGCCTTCATGGTTCCAGTTCGAGTCAGACTTGCCACCTACAAGGGCGGAAAGCAAGTGGAGAGTGTCCCCGATCCCTCTAAAGGAGAGCGGGTATGCTTCATCTCTTATCTAGTAAGAGGACTCGGATTTCAATCCATCTGTTTCTCAAGGGCTCTTGGAGTTCTATGGCCTCCAGTTGCACCACCTTCGCCTGCCACCATTTTGCACATCAGCGGGCTTCGTGGCCCTTTGCGAACTGTTCTTGGGTGTCGAGGCTCATTTAGCGATGTGGAAGAGATTATTCTGCCTAGTACCCGCTCTCATGAGGGGTCAATATATCAAGTGGGAGCGAACTATGGCGCATCGCCGGGACGGATATCTATCCGGAACCCGAAGAAGGTGTCCAAGACTGGCCTTGAATGGTTTTACATGGAGGATGTCTGCTGCTGATCCTGTTGGATCGGCCTTCGGAGTTTAGCAATGCTCCTCGATGAAGCGCCTAAGCTGGCGCCCTCGAGCCCCAAGAGGAAAATGACGGGATGTCCTTTACTTGATGAGCGAATAAGGTTCTTGGCTCATGCGGATTGACCATGATGAGTCATGGCAATCTGCATTATGAGGGGAGTGCAGCCGCTCCAATATAGGGGCCACCCATGTGGGATTTCAATGGGAGGATGATGCCACCCGCTATGGCGCAAAGGGCGGGATCGGTCACCGAACTGGTGAAGACCTTGTCTGCCATGTATAAAGGGGAGGAGGAGGATTTTCTCCGCGTCAACCCACTGACGAGTTTTCTTCGAATAATCCTCGAAGTTGGGTAAGCAAACATCTTTGTGGCCTGTCCGATCCATGTTCCCGTGATTAAATATCTCATTTCATGGTTTTTGTGCAGAAACTGCGCCGGGCCGTGGAGAAGATACACAGCCCGCCCCCACAACCCGAGGATCCGAAACGGTCCCTCGATCCGGCCTCCGAAGAGGATCCGGATATAAAGGTGGAGTTGATCGACGGGGTGTTCCACCAACTTAGCATCGACAATGCTTTGGTTGCCATTACGGCCGATTACCCCGGAATACTTCCAGCCTCACAGGTAACTGAGACCGAGGTCCCAATACTCTGATAATGACCCAACCGTGCTTATTTCTTGATCACCGTATACCAATGTTGTTTGCAGGGGTGCCTTGAGGCAGGAGGCCGAGCCAGCGGTGGCCAACAAAGGCGTCTGGCCCTTGCAGGGCTAAAAAGAAGTGCGGTCCGGATCGAAACTCGCCATAGCGGTATGGCGTGCAACCATGTTCCTAAGATTGATTCCGGAAGGCGTACTAACGCTGATGCTCTTTTCAGGAAAAAAGCTCGCACGGACTGAGTTCGAGAGGTTGCCAATCGAACCTCCGCCAGCCAGGCTCCAAAGCCGGGTCCAGAAGCGGAGGCGAGCACGAGGCGTACGTTGGATGCTCCTCCGACAGAGGATGCCGACAGATTGTACGCCACCAACTCCGAGGTGGAGAGCGCCATGAATCATAGGCGTCGCCGAACAATTCTTCGTGGCGCATGTTTCTCCCAAGAGGCCTTGAATGCCTTCAATTCGGGAGATGCGCACCTCCGTGCCGCTCAAGATGGTCTAGCGAGCCACGGAGCGGTATGTAAAGGACATCTGGTGAGAAAATTTGTGATTATATATGCAGTAGCCCCGAGACTTAAAATAGTTAGAATAACTGATTTAAGGATCATTTGTTATGCAGGATCTTACAAAAAAGAGTACCCGACTGTCCCAGGAGCTTGAAGAATGCAAGGCCCAACTTGAGGCCGCACTAGCCGCTACAGGGGGAGCCACATTGACCCCCTCTAGTAATATATGCTTCAAAAGATAAATAGTTTATGAAGTGCGGCGGGTGTGTAAATCGACAAAAATATTGCAGATGGCGCGGACTAGATCCGGACAAGCAACAGCTCTTACGCCAGCTAAAAGCCCGGCGAGGCGTGCTTACGAGTGCGGCAGGAGAAAAATAACCTCAAGATGCCAACACCAAACTGGGTGAGGAACTAAAGGATGTTCATGCCCGGTTATGCGACTCCGTAAAGGAGAATCGGCGGCCTTCGCGGCATTTTCGATAAGTGCTTGGCGAACTTTGAAAGAGTTCGGCAAGGAAGGCGACTAACATAAACATGTATGTAGGTTTGCTCACGAGGTCATCTGAGGAGGAGATGCCCAGTTCTTGGGTGATCTTCTTCCCGAGCTATGTCGGCTGCACGAACGAGTTCGGCGGTGATGAAAAGCGTCGGCCAGGCCTTGTGGCCATCTATCTCCCTGCCGAAGGCATTGGGGAGCTGGCAGAGCGGCTTCAAGGAGCACGGCGGCGCTTCCGACTATGGAAGATATCGGCCTGCCGTCAGCGCCGAGGAGGCTGGGCCATGGTAAAGGCGCTTGTACGAAGGTGACCCAAACCACATGGCGAGTCGGACTGTGGGGCCTGATGGGAAGGAGATCCTGTAAGCTTAGTGTACGGCCAAGTAGAATTGGCGCCAAGTATTCCCAACAAGATTGTAAATTAGATAGCCTATTAGATGGCATTGAGGAGGAATACAATGAGTCGAGTTGACTATGTAATGAAATATGACATAAAAAATGTCTTCTAGCGGATTGTAGATCGTTTGTCATAGCGGACCTTTTCGCTCCGACCTCGGGACCCAACAGTTCGGAGTGTGTCCGAATACCCTCGTGGTTATATAAGAACCGGGGCATGCATGGAGACAAGGCGTAGGGGTCATTATTGCTGTATCAGACAAGTGCCCAACTAGTTATGTTATATTACATGGATAGTAAGAAACATCTTCCAGGGAGAATAGTTCCGTTAAGGGTTCCTTTAAGCTAGGAGGCATGCCCTAAAGTGCATGTCAAACTGCTAAGAAAGCAGAAAATCATCTGGGGCAGATGTATAAATAGTTAAAATCATCTTTCAGTTCACCGACCGAATATTCCCTTAAAACGCTAGCTTTCGGCTTCACCCAGTCGAGGTACACATCCGGTGACCGGCAGTAACAATCGCAGAGGTGCTCCTTTACCACCTAGCGAACAATCGGGAGCGTAGGGGTAAGCATGGAGCCGAGCAACCCAGCTTGGCCAAAACTTAAGTCATATCGATGCATATAATGGTGAATAAAAGGTACATGCGAAAGTTTGGCGCATGTATTGGGCATAAAGCCCGTATAAATAAGCTTACATTAAAGAAGCCCCGAGTATAATGGAGCGGACAGCGCGTCAAGTATGTCGAACAAAGCGCCAAGCGAGCCTCTAAAGGCTTCAAGAAGAAGGGGAGGAAGGAGAGAAATAAAAGACAGCAAAAAATAGAAAATGTGGGCGGAGGAAGGAGACAAACTTGGAGTCCGGCGCTTAAGCGTAGAATCTTCGTGAGCGGGCTGCGTTCCATGGGTTTGGCTCGAGTCGGTTATCCGATCGTTTCGCGAGCGGTATGCTCCGCCGGTCAGGACCTGGTCGATGATGAAGGACCTTCCCATTTGGGCTTGAGTTTGTCCTTTTCTTGTCCAGCGGCGTAGAACTAGTTCGCCAGCGTTATAAGCTTTGGCCCGTGCTTCCCTGCTTTGATATCTTGAGCCTGCTGTTGATAGAATCGGAGCGAGCTTTTGCCACGTCGCGCTCCTCCTCCAATCGTCCAAACTGTCCTGCCGATCGAGCTCGTCTTCTCTTTCTTCATACATGCGCCGCGAGGTGAGTCATGAATTATGTCGCAGGCAGGACTGCCTCTGCACCGTACACCATAAAAAATGGTGTGAATCCGGTAGTGCGATTCGGCGTGGTCCGCAGCCCCAGTCTGGTCGAGCTCCTCAACCCGGTCGTGTTAGATTCCTTGAGGACCGCACTAGTGCAGGTTTAATGCCGCTCATGATTAGACCGTTTGCTCGTTCGACTTGGCCGTTGGTTTGAGGGTGATAGGCGAGGCGTGTCGAGCTTGATGCCCATGTTTTGCACAATAATTTGACCTCATCGGCCGTGAAGTTGGTGCCGTTATCGGTGATGATCTTGTGGGGACACCGTAACGGTGAACTACCCCGATATGAAGTCTATCACCGGTCCGGATTGGCCGTTTTAACAGGTTTGGCCTCTATCCATTTGGTGAATTTATCCACCATGACCAATAGGTATTTTGCTTGTGGGTTCCCCCTTAAGGGGTCCAACCATGTCAAGCCCCTGGACATGACGGCCAGGTGATGGGTATAGTCTTGAGGGCGGTCGGTGGCATGTGGCTTTGGTTAGCAAAAAGCTGGCAACCGACGCATCGTTGGACTAAATCCTGCGCATCTGCCCGGGCCGTCGGCCAATAAAATCTTGTACGGAAGGCCTTGCCTACAAGGGCCCGAGCTGTGGCGTGGTGCCCACCCAGTCCGGCATGAATTTCAGCCAGGAGGTTTCGCCCTTCCTCTTCGGAGATACACCTTTGAAGGACTACTGTTGTGCTTTTCTTATAAAGCTCTCCCTCATGGACTTTATAGGCTTTAGATCGCCGTACTATGCAGTGAGCCTCATTTTGGTCTTTTCCTGCCTAGTTAGGTAGGCTAGGAATGGCTCCGTCCACGGGGCGATAACCACCATTATTTCGTGGGCGGAGGGTGTTATCTCGGTGGCAGAGCCTCCGATTGTGTCAGAGTGTTGGCGTCGGGCAATGCGGTTGGGTCGGATTATTATTTCGGACTCCCTTCCCATAATGCGGATGGCTTGAATAGCCGTTCGAGGAAGATGTTAGGCGGGGCGGCATCGCGTTTTGCACCGATGCGTGCCAATATATCCGCCGCTGGTTGTTATCCGGGCTATATGATGAAATTGAGCCCTTGAACTGTCTTGACATTTTAGGACCGCATTGCGATACGCTGCCATTTTCGGATCTTTGGCATCAAAGTCTCCGTTTATTTGAGATATCGCGAGTTGAATCGCGCACCTCTAGGCGTTTAATGCCCATGGAGACTGCCATCCGGAGGCCGTGCAGGAGGGCCTCATATTCGGCTGCGTTGTTGGAGTCTGTATACATTATCTGAAGAACGTATTGGACTGTGTCCCCGGTTGGGGACGTCAGGACGACACCAGCCCCCAGGTCGGCCAACATTTTGGAGCCGTCAAAGTGCATGATCCAATTGGAGTATGCGTCGTACTCTTTAGGGAGTTCGGCTTTAGTCCATTCGGCCATGAAGTCGGCCAAAACCTGCGAGTTAATAGCTCATCGTGGCTTATAAGTTATGTCGAATGGAAGGAGCTCTATGGCCCATTTAGCAATCCGGCCCGTCGCGTCGCGGTTGTTTATAATGTCGTTAAGAGGTACTTCGGAGGCTCCCGTTATCGAACACTCTTGAAAGTAGTGTCGCAGCTTCCGGGATGCCATGAACACCGCGTATGCTATCTTTTGATAGTGTGGGTACGGGACTTGCATGGAGTTAGGACGGTGGACACATAGTAAACCGGTTTTGAAGAGGGAACGGTGTCCGTCCGTTTATCGTTCGACGACGAGCACCGTCTTGACAACTTGATGTGTTGCGGCGATATATAATAGCATTGGTTACGCCCAAGTTGGGGCGGCGAGACGGTTGTTGCCAATATCGGCTTTTATTTCTTTGAGTCCGGCCGTGGCGGCATCAAATCCACTCGAAGTGTTGATTGTCTGCGGAGGAGGCGGTAAAGGTAACGCCTTTTCCCCAAGCGGGAAATAAAGCGGCTTAGAGCCGCTCGCATCGATCAATTTTGTATTTGTTTGAGGTCTTTTGGAATATCAATTGTGACAGAGCTCGGATCTTGGCTCGGTTTGCTTCAATTCCTCTACGGACACAATGAAGCCGAGGAGCTTTCCGGTGAGCGCAAGAGCGCATTTTTCGGATTGAGCTTAATGTCATATTTTGAAGATTGTCGAATGTGAGCCTCAAGTCGTCTACTAGAGTTTCGACGTGCTTGGTTTTGACAACCACGTCATCTACATATGCTTCCTTTGTTTTGCCGATCTGGTTTGCGGACATATACGAATCATGCGCTGATATGTTGCGTCGGCGTTTTTAAGCCGAAGGGCATTGTGTTGAAGCAGAATGGGCGTATGGAGTAATGAATGCTGTTGCAGCTTGGTGCAGCTCCGCCATCTTGATTTGGTGGTAGCCGATGCAGCGTCGAGGAAGCACAATGAGTCGTGTCCTGCTGTAGCGTCGATAATTTGATCAATTCGAGGGAGGGGAAGGGATCCTTTGGGCAAGCCTTATTAAGGTCTTTAAAATCGACACATAGGTGCCAGGATTTATCCTTCTTTGGTACCATCACCAGGTTTGCTAGCCAGTCCGGATGTTTTATATCTCTAATGAATCCGGCTTCCAAAAGTTTGGCTAGCTCCTCTCCCATGGTCTGTCTATTGGGTTCAGAAAAGCGCCGAAGAGCCTGTTTGACTGGCTTGAATCCTTTTAGGATATTTAGGCTGTGCTCGGCCAGCCGACGTGGGATTCCTGGCATGTCTGAAGGGTGCCAGGCAAAGATGTCCCAGTTTTCTCGTAGAAATTCTCGTAGTGCAGCGTCTACATCAGGGCTTAATTGTGCCCCAATGGAGGCCGTCTTTGCAGGGTCCGTTGGGTGGACTTGGAATTTGACTATTTCATCCGCTGGTTTAAAAGAGGTGGACTTGGATCTTTTATCAAGTATCACATCGTCCCTGTTCACCGTGGAGCGCATCGCGATGAGTTCCTCGGCGCTAGGGCCGGATAGTGCCTCGAGGGCTAGTGCGGCTGTCTTGTTTTCGGGTGAGTGCTATGTTCGATCACTAGCGAGTGATGATTCCGTTAGGTCCGGGCATTTTAAGCTTCATGTACCCATAGTGGGGTATAGCTTGAAAAATTGTGAATGCCTCTCGCCCTAATAAAGCGTGATATCCGCTGCTGAGCAGGGCCACTTGAAATGTGACCTCCTCGGACTGTAATTGTCCGTGAGCGAACAATCGTCGATGTGATTTTTCTGTGCAGCATGCTTCCGGCTAGGGATTATTCCTCTAAAGGTTGTGCTGCTTTGCTCAATGCGGTTCGATCTATTTCCATTTTTGGAGGGTTTCCTCATAGATGAGGTTTAGTCGCTGCCGCCATCCATGAGTACCTTAGTAAAGCGAAAGCAAATCCACTATCGGATGAGGACCAATGCGGGTGGTGCTCGGGCTGTTGAATTTAGGTTCATCACTTGGCATTAAAGGTAATAGCCGTGTCCTCCATGGATTTATTGTTGCTACTTGGTAGACTTGGCAAGGTTGCGGAGTGTTCGTTTTCGCATGTTATTTGATGCAAAGTCTCAAGACTATTAACACCGTCTTGGTGTTCTTTGGGCTGGGATTACGAAGCTAGAAGCTCTTAGCCACTTTTGGCCACCGTAGTATCCAACATGCTCGAAGGCTATGAGTTGGAGTGGCGCCCTTTGTGCTATGAATTTTGCGAGGTCCGTTTGGCCAACCCTCGATCTGGTTACGTACCCTTTAGGGGTTTTGGTTTTTGGTGTTTAACCGGTGCTTGGTAATGATGCACCCTTTTATTTCGGACTAGGGATGTATTGGGGCGGATTATCCCAAAATTTACTTCGTTTTCCAAGCACTCTCCATCGCACAAGTACTTTTGTACTATGTTCACCAAGTCGACAAAGCGTGTAATTTCGCGACGACTTATGGCGTTTAGGATTCCCTTGTCCGTGCAATTATTGCAAAAAAGTGAGATTGCTTCCTCCTCTCGGCAGTCCTTTATCCTGTCCATAACCAGGAGGAATCTGGCCCAGCAATGATGTACTGTTTCAGCGGGCTCTTGCCGAATTCGGGATAGATCGCTAATGTTTGGGTGGGCAGGTGGAACTAGATCCGGAACCCCGTCCGATTTAGGACTCAGGGGCCGAGAAGTTTCCGAACTCGGAAGTTTGGATTTTTGAGTGCTATCCAATGAATCCAACCCGCCGCCTGACTCTAAGTTCAGGACTTGATCGACATCCGTCCCTCTGCGGGAATCCGGCATGGAGGGGTCGGGAATCCGGACGTAGCTAGTCCTTAAGATAGAAGAAGAATCGCCGCATTGCTCCTCTACCACAGCAACATGATGGGTAGCCTGGGGAGAGTTGATCTCTCTCAGATCGGTTTTAGGCCCAATCCAGTCGTAGTCTGTGGCGACTCCCAGGGCGGCGATGCGATCCAAGAGCTCGTTTACGGAGGAGAGCTCGATCGGATCTAACTGTTCGGCAAGTTCCGAATTAACGTGAAGATTGGTTTCGATGACTCGAGAGGTCATCGTCGGCGCGGTGGCCGAACTGGCGGTCATAACAAAACCACCTAGCCGAAGAGTCTGACCAGTGGCCAAGGCTCCTTTGGCGATAGTATCGTATTTAAAGACGGGATGAGGCATCCTTCCTGACGGCGACGGCACAGAGGAACTCTCAATGAAAGCACCAATGTCGGTGTCAAAACCGGCGGATCTCGGGTAGGGGTCCCGAACTGTGCGTCTAGGCGGATGGTAACAGGAGACAAGGGACATGATGTTTTTACCCAGGTTCGGGCCCTCTCGATGGAGGTAATACCCTACTCCTGCTTGATTAATATTGATGATATGGGTAGTACAAGAGTAGATCTACCATGAGATCAAGGAGGCTAAACCCTAGAAGCTAGCCTATGGTATGATTGTTGTTCATCCTACGGACTAAAACCCTCCGGTTTATATAGACACCGGATAAGTTAGGGTTACACAGAGTCGGTTACAATGGTAGGAGATCTACATATCCGTATCGCCAAGCTTGCCTTCCACGCCAAGGAAAGTCCCATCCGGACACGGGACGAAGTCTTCAATCTTGTATCTTCATAGTCCAGGAGTCCGGCCAATGGTGATAGTTCGGCTATCCGGACACCCCCTAATCCGGGACTCCCTCAGGCACCATCAGTGGTGTCATCCCCGATGCCAATAGGTGTTGTGTAGTCAGGATCGGTGTCTTCCGCGGCGTCCTCATAGCGCTGAGGTTGTTCCTCCATCTCCTGGGACAGCTCCCAGAATGCCTTGCCGCCCGAACCGTCGGCCTCATCGTTGTGGGCCATGTTTCGCTCTAAATAGGAAAAAGTTTGGTCAAAAAGTTGGTTATTGTCAAGGAACAAGATCATGGTCTCATCGACACCGAGGCATCTTAAAACCTAAGCTTTTATCATTTAGGGTTTGTCGACGCCGAGGCACCCTAAAAGCCTAAGCTTTCATCATTTAGGTTTTTATCGACACCGAGGCACCCTAAAAGCCAATGTTTTATAATTTATGGTTTGTTGACACCGAGGCATCCTAAAAGCTAAGCTGGAAGGAGAATTCTAAGTTGGGCCTAATCACTTGGCTCTATTGCCACCTATGATTTAATGCCGCAAGAATGGCGGGGCAGTTGATCCTACTTAATTAAGTACTAAGATAACCGGCCCATGCATTAATCACAAGTACCCCATATGTCCTATTTTTAGCAAAGTCATGCTAAAATTCACGGAAAATTTCAGCATGACCTTTGCTGAAAATAGGACATATGGAGTACCCGAATTTGCCGGAACGGAAGTTAATCGACATTCCAGCAAACTCAAGGGCCTCTCGGGGTACCTGCAAAATCATCACGACACGATGGTCGGAGACATGACCTTTGCAAAATGGTCGAAGACACGATGGTCTTTCTCAATGTGATCAATTGATGGATCAACACGTAAAACATGTCCAATAAGTATGATTTATAGAGTCAACATCGGTATGAATATATATAAAGTTTTTCTTCATCAGCCGAGGCCCATGCAAGTAGCGCATCCGGCAACTATTTACGCTACTCTATAACTAACTACACTTTGTATTTATAGAGTCATTTCAGATGAGATCAGATTGAGCTCCACTGCAGCTGCAGTGAGGGATCCATGAGCCATCATGCCAGCCAGCCAGAAATAAACTTTTCTTTCCAAAGGAAATAAAAATACAATGCATACATACATACTTAAGCGGTAGATAGATAGATAAATAGATGAGCATGTTAGTTTACAAGAATGAATATAAACAAGCAAAGAATGCATGCATGCATATCAAAAGTTGGCATCTACGCTCTTCGCTTGCCTCTGCTGCTATTGAATATTTATAATTAACTGAAATTGTTCCTTTAATTACAAGTAAATGCAACTTTTCCATTAATTAAAACTAAACCGTTCCTTCATGATATTCTCTCTTCATCTACCCCTGGCTACTTTCTCTCTTCTCTTCTTCAGTTAATTAACTTAATTTTCTTGATGTTGTTGTTAACTGAATTTTCTTGATGTTGTTGTTGACTTTTGTTAATGAACAGTGGCTAAAGATATATAAAACTCCATTGCAAATGTGCCATGTCAATACAACAACTCTTAGAAGTGAAGAACAGGTTCTCCAAAATGAGTAGAAAGGGAGCATGCTGACATCTATAAAAGCCAATAATGATTTACTACTCAATGGAATAGGGTAAGATAAACACCAGTCAATAAATTTACTACATCAAAAGGAGTAAAACTCAACAATGCAGCATTATCTCTGAACGTAACCTTTGTTTAGTATGGGTATGACAAATCAATGAGTTGGTCATCACAATGTCAAATGCCATTGGAAGACAAGAAATCAGGTCATCACATAATAACAATTGGATGGCCTCGTGAACAACCAAGACATCCTTGAATGGCTGCCAAGTTACTACTAGCATGCTCATAAGTCAAGTAAACTGAAGATTGACCTTCTGAAGGTCTAAGTATGGTTGTGCTGTCAGGTTACTACTAGCAACAACATGGAAGTAGACTTGATGACCGTGTTCGTCAGGCACAAATATGTAAGAAAGGAGCAAGTGCATCTACTTATTGGAACAAGCCTGACAATGGGAAAGCTATAAACTTATAATGACCGCGTTCAGATAAAAGATTGCAACCAAGTAGATCTGGAAAATGTATTATCAAGTATAAAATATGGGTTGCAAACCAAACAACTAAGCATACTTTGTCAGATGATAACTATTGCAAACCAAACAAGTAAGCAGAGCACATGTATATACCTATATCACTGTCTTGGATCCAACAAACGCCTCAATTTTTCTCCAACCGCGATCGAACCTGTTACGCAGAAACACAAACAGAGAGATACATGTAACTAACGAGGACAGACAGACAAGGTAACAAGAACTCCACAACTTAATTAATCCTATGCTTCTTCTTTCACTCTAGTGTACCATTGTGGCAAAGCCATATATGTATGTACAGAGGAACTTTGTTTTGTTTCATTCTGAAAATATGCTGCCATTCTGGAAACTTGGATGAGTGTTTTTCCATGGTTTTTGAATGAAAACATTATGACAGCTTGCAAACACAGGACCATGTCATTATCATGGCAGTCCACTATATATTTTTATGAAAAAATACATCATTATCAGGGCACATTATGGCCATTTTCTTACATGATGCCAAGCTAATGACTGACATCTGTTCTTGGCAAAAGATGAGTCTCTGGTGCCCCTTGCAAATTGTTGATGCTAATGACCTTCCACTCTTGCCAAAGGGTGGATGCATTTCAAGTTCTCAACAACATGTGATGTATTCTTTTTTACTTTTTACCTTTGTTTTATCAATTGATGATTGCACTACACATTGTACTTGTACCCCATATGTTTAACCCCAAACGCACAAACATCACCACAAGGACTGAGATAAAAACTAATACTATCATGTACTTGAAGAAACCTTGTTCTTTTCTCTTTCCCTTTTGAACCTGACACACACTGCATCATCACATATTTTCCTAGAAATTCAGTACAGCATGTTGGGGGTGAGGGGCATCACCTCGAATCCCTGGCTTGCCCTGGAGGGCAACGTCAGGTTGGGGAAGACGGAATGCTGCACGATCGAGAGACACTGCCCTAGAGGTCGACTGCGATGCAGAATTGGTCGGGGAGGTCGACGGGCTCCGGGTTTGGGGAGGTCGGCGGGGAGGACCGCCGCGCTGGGAGGACGGCGAGGGGGTGGGCTGCGCTACACATGGTGAGCGCAAGCCGACGTTGGCGGGGGCGGGTGGGCACTGAAGCGGGAGGAGGCAGCTCCTCGACGAAGATGGCGAGGGTGTGGGTTGAAGTGTGCGGCGACGAGGCAGGCCGCGTGGTGTTGGACGGCGAGCACGAGGTTGATGCAGGCGGGGCCGCGGGAGGACGTCGAGGGCGCGGGCTTGGGCGGAGGGGGGACGGCGAGGGTTTTGCGACCTCGACTTCGGGGGAGGTGGGGCGACGGGCAGCGAGGCGCCGGGGCGTTGGGGGCGGTGGTGGTCGGGTGCGGTGGGGGCAGCGAGCATGGGGGCGTTGGTGGTCGGGTGCGGCGGGGATGGCGAGCACGGGGGTGGTGCGGATGAGATGAGGCAGGGGAGGGCTTAGAGAGAAATGTGAGATTGGAGATTTTAGTGGGGGGAGGCTTAGCAATGGCGCACCCCCAAGCGGTGCGCCATTAGTATGTTTTTTTCCGATAGCAATGGCGCACCCCCGAGCGGTGCGCCATTAGTAATCTTTTTTTTAGATAGCAATGTTGCACCAGCCAGCGGTGCGCCAAAAGTAATGTTTTTTTATTATTTGTTGTTGCATCTAATAATTTTTTAGAAAATTAATATGAATATGAAACAGTAATAATTTTTTATAAAAACAGTAATATTTTTTAAAAAATTATCATCAAATTTGTTATTTGAAAATATTTATGAATATGAAAAAATATCATCAAATTTATTATTTGAAAACATCATCAAATTTGTTATTTGAAAATATAACCAAATTTGTTTTTTTTATTTTTAGTTGTATTCATTTGTGACGGTGGAGCGGGGGAGAGTGCGAGGGGTCGGCGGCGGCGGTGGAGCGAGGGAGGGTGTGGGGGGTCGTCGGCGGTGGTGGAGCGGGGGAGGGTGCGGTGATGGGTCGTCGGCGGTGGGGCGGGGAGAGGTCTTGAGGGGTGCTAGGCGGCGAGGGGATCTGGCGAGGTGGGATAGCGATCGAGATCGATCAGGGGGTCGAGATCGAGTGTCCTCATGAATATTCAATATTTTTTCATATTGAATATGAAAAAATATCATCAAATTTGGAAAAATATTCATGAATTCAAAAATTGCCCATGAAATACAATCGAGAAATGAAGGCTACAATTTAAATACAATCGATCTTAGCTAGCTATCTGTTCACAATCTTCTTGCCCTTATTTTTAAGTAAATGGAGTTCTTCTCTTGAATGGGCGTCCTTTAGGTAGGGTGGTCCTGCTTCTTCTTGTGGTGTATGCTGGTACTTCATAAATCGTCGTCATGTTCCATCTTGGTCGCCCGTGCTTGTCGAAGTCTTGCTCATTAGCGACTCCATCCATTCCGATGATCTTCCTTTGCCTCTCCTCCGACAACACGATTTGGGCTTTGACAGGTCGGTAATGAAGAAGCATTGGTCCACTTGGGAAGCCAGTACCCATGGCTCATTTTTCGGTGACATTCGCGCCCATGATCTTGGATTTGGCCGGGTATAACCATGGTGGTGAAATACGGTCTTCTTTATGATGCTCTTGGCCCATCGACACGGAACATTGGGACCTTCTCTCGGCGTAGCTCAGCTCCCAGATCTCCTCGATCCTTCCGTAGTATCTGTCCTTGTCGTTACCGGTGTAGGATTCCATCATTACCCCGGAGTTCTAATAACCATCGCTCTTCATGTCCTTTCCCTCGGTGTAGAATGTGTAGTCGTTGATATCGTGCGCCTCATACGTCATCGAGGTTGTGCTCGGCATACCGTGACAAGGCGAATATGAGTTGTTCTTCAGCGGAAGAATCCTCATGTAAAGGGTGCGACGAAGCTTCTGCTTGAACCAACGCGTGAAACATGAGTTGTGCTCTTTGATTATATCTCTGTCCGTCCTCTGTTGGCCTCGGTCATTGTCGTCTTCTCAATAAAGGTTTTGTGCTCTACCACCCAAGGATCGACCACATCTATGTGTTGTAGCGCGACTAGGTTTGCTCTTTCAAAGTCGGCGAGTCGACCCTCGAAGTCGACATGCATTTTGGCGACCCTCACGGTGACCCCATCCAGCGAGCCTGCCGAGGTGCTGTGCTGACGGCAGACCAGCGGGGTTCTCGATGCCTAGATAATTAGTGTAGTAGGAGATGCACTCTTGGTCGAAAGCCCTGGCTATGCTTCCCTCTGGGCGTGACATGTTGTGAGCGTATCCTTTGATGACACCATTCATCCTTTCGAACGGCATCATGTTGTGCAGGAACGTCGGCCCGAGTTGGATGATATCCTCCACGATATGGACCAGCAGATGCACCATAATGTCGAAGAATGCGGGCAGGAAGTACATATCAAGCTCGCATAGTATCACCACGATCTCTTCCTGTAGCCTTCTGAGTTGCCTCACGCCAACCGACTTCCGAGAGATGACGTCGAAAAAGTTGCATAGGCCAAATAGCATTTCACGGACGTGCGCGTCCATGATCCCATGGATTGCAACTAAAAGTATCTGCGTCATCATCACGTGACAGTCGTGAGACTTCATCCCTCTTAACTTCTGCTTCGCTGAGTCTAGGTATCTCCTTATCTTCCCCGTGTAACCGTAAGGAAGTTTTACTCCTACGAGGCAGGTGAAAAACTGGTCGATCTCCTCCTGACTTAGAGTGAAGCACGCGGGAGGGTAGTCATTTCCGGTCTTCTTGTCCTTTCTGCCTCTGCGACGACTTTCTGTGTCCTGCTTCGCCTCATCATCATCATTAGCGTGAAGCTCCTCCCTGATGCCCATTGATTTCAAGTCTGCCCTTTCTTTCAGCCCATCTTTGGTCCTCTCTAGCATGTTGAGCAGGGTACCAAGCAGACTCTCGCACACGTTCTTCGTGATATACATGACATCAAGGCTGTGAGGCACACGGTGGATCTTCCAGTACGGCAAGTCCCAGAAAATAGACCTCGTTTTCCATACCTTCAGCAGTGGCTCTGGCGCCTTTCGCTTCATTCCCGGCTCTGGCGCCTTTTGCTTCTTTCCCGGCAGTGGGCAATCTTTCCAATTTTTCAACAGCTCGACTATTTCCTCGCCGCTCCTCGTACGCGGGCGTCTTCGGGGTTCGGTTTCACCATCGAACAGATCCTTGCGTTTTCTCCACGGGTCATCGACGCGAAGCCACCTTCGATGTCCCATGAACACGGTTTTCGAAGACCGGGATCTCTATCTAGTAGCGTCGTTGTGTCATCCATGCACTGGCGCATCTAGAAAATCCGTAGACCACCTGCCCCGCGACATATCCGTAACCGAGATAGTCATGCACCGTCGTGAGCAGTGCGGCTCTCATAGGGAAATATTCTTTCTCTGCCCACGTATTGGCTAGCATTTTCCACAACGTGTCTAGCTCCTCTTTCAGCAGCCCCAGATACAGACTGATGTCGTTCCCTGGTTGTTTCGGCCCTTCAATTAGCATACTCATGTGAATGTACTTACTCTTCATGCACAACCAGGGGGGAAGGTTGTACATCCACACAAACACAGGCTAGGTGCTATGTGTGCTTCTCTGGCTGCCAAACGGATTAAATCCATCGGTGCTTGCGCCCAGCATGATGTTCCTTGGATCCTTCCCAAATTTTGGGTGTTCGAAGTTCAACGCTTGCCACTGGCTCACATCCTTAGGGTGACTCAGCATCTTGTCTTTTTTATTTATCTCCCGATCATTTGCGTCATCTTCTCGCTTCTTCTCCTCCCTATCCGCGTGCCAACGCAGGAGCTTTGCTACCTTAGGGTCCGCGAAATACTGCTGCAGACGAGGAGTGATCGGAAAGTACCACACCACTTTTTGAGGAGCTTTCTTCCTATTCTTGTATCGAGTGACGCAGCACACCGGACATCTGGTAGACTCCGCGTGCTCGTCCCGATAAATGATGCAATTGTTCATGCACACATGGTATTTCACGTGCGGTAAATCCAGAGGACACACGATTTTCTTCGCCTCCTCGAAACTGGTGGGCACTTGTTCCCCTTGGGAAGGCGTTAGTGCGAATGACATGTTCTCGTCGAAGCATGTGTCGGTCATTTTGTGTTTTACCTTCATCTCGAGCCATGGCGTTACTTTTGGCGGGTATCCTCGGGCCTGCATCCTTCATACAATGGAGTAGCGCGTCTATCTCCAGTTGATCCAGCAGCTTTCTCTCGGCGGCAGCTCTTGCGTTATCCGTCTGCTTGAGAAGCAGCTCTTGAATATGAGAGTCCTGCACCCAGCCCATCGATGGTCCATCGTCGTCTGCTCTGGCATCTTCATGATCATGCCCTTCGTCTGCTCCGGCATATTCCTCATCATCATGTCGGCATCTTCTACATGATGATTGTGTCTGCATCTACTTCGTGATCATGTCACGGAGATTCTTCGTCTTCTCGCCCGCCCTCACGCGGTTGTCTTGCTGCCCTTCCTCATTTCTTGCCCGGACCCCATGGGCGACTTCATAGTCGTCTTCATCACCTGCCACCGATAGCCATCCATGAAACCACGCAAGAGCGGTGTTCCCGCACCTGCCGGAATCGGTCGAATAAGGCTCATCGACTTGCATCTTCGACACGGACATCTTATCTCCGTCTCGTTCTTTTGAAGCATCTCGGCCTTGGCGGAGCTCAAAAACCTATTCACGATGCCTTCGGTCATCGTGCGGACCATGGTCGCTGCTGAGGTAGAGCAAAAGCGATATTTTAGAACCAAGAAAAAATTTGGCATGACTTTGCCTAAAAATAGGACCAAAAAGAATGCATAGTGTCAAAATTCTGCTTGAAGCGAAATGAATCAACATTAGGCAAAATATTGGCAACTATCGCATTTCAAATACCGGTACCTGCAAACACAAACATATATGCAACACCACAAACATACATAGATCTAGCAAGGCCATAAAAAGTGCATGTGCACGTTGTTGGAGGGAGAAAAAAAGTAGATCTACAACATAAAGATAGCTTTCCCCTTACTTACCTATCAAAAAAAAGGTAATTTAACCACTTAATTTGGATGAATCTATGGTGCAAATGAGGTGAGGAGGAGGAGGCAGCCGAGACAAGCTTGGAGGAGGAGGTGGAGAATGAAGTGGGCAAAGTGAGTGTGTAGGTGTGACTGTCCAAAATATCTAGCTGGTCCTAGGTTACTAATGGCGCACCACCTACAAATGCGCCATTAGTAACCCTGGTTACTAATGGCGCACCAGCTGGTGGTGCGCCATTAGTAGTTTTGCAAAAAAATAATTAAAAAAATATAGTAGTAGCGCACTGTGTGGCTGGTGCGCCATTACTAGTTAAAACTAGTAATGGCGCACTCTGCCCTGGTGCGCCATTAGTATTTTTGGGAAAAACAATTGTTACTAGTGGCGCACTCTGTGGCTGGTGCGCCATTACTAGTTAAAACTAGTAATGGCGCACTATGGGTCTGGTGCGCCATTAGTGTCTTTCACACTAATGGCGCACCAACACATGATGCGCCACTGCTGTATAGTAGTGGCGCACCACATGTCTAGTGCGTCATTAGTGGCCATATCATCTATAGCCCTTTTCCTAGTAGTGTATAGCCCATTTACGGCCCGCTAACTCATGGCCCGTTACAGCATATCGGAATTAAGCCCAGTAGCTTCATCTGGGTTGTCCAATATGATTCTAGCCCGTTGTAACTTCTGGCCCATGTATGGCCCATGATGTCTTTCGGCCCATACGAGGCCATTTGTAACTCTTGGCCCATTAACGGCCCGTGGTGAATCTGGCCCGCAATGAACAGTGTACCGCTTTATACCCATTAACGGCTCATTATTCCATTGGGCCGTTTCCAACCCGTGTTATCTTTCGGCCTTCTCAATGCCCATTTATTCTTGGGCTCATTTCCAACATTCTGTTACTTACGGCCCGTTACAGGCCTTTTCTGCTTGTGGGTCAAATTCAGCCCGTGGTTACAATCGGCCCGTTTGCGGCCCGTTAATCCGTTGGGCAATTTTCATAGCATCATCAAATACGGCCGATTAACTACGGCCCGTTATGGTCGGCCCATGAACGGACGATTCCAAATCTAGCCCGTTTATGGCCCATAATGCGGTTTGTTATTGGCCCATGTTTGGTCGATCGATCATACGGCCCGTAGAAGGCCCATTGTTGCTACGGCCCGTAGAAGGTCCATTGTTTCTACGGCCCTTAGAAGGCCCATTGTTTCTACAGCCCGTAGGAGGCCCATGGTAACTACATTAAATATGTAGCCCATGGTTATTGTGGCCTAGTTTTAAAAAATAGGTTATTGCGGCCACTAGCAAACCACGGACAAAGAACTGCACTGACTACAAGCAAACAAATAAACAAGACAACAAGGAAATAAATAAGCTAGCAACTTACGCTAGGCTATCACGGCTATTACACATATTACATCCACTGGGCATCAAAGTTCGCCACCAGTGCAAATATAGGGAACAAAGCAGCATATCATATACCACTACTGCAGGATGCTGCTAACGCGACACTACGATCAGAGACCCTTCGAGAAACTGTGTTTGATGCCATAATCGCAAACAATGATGTATGAAAACCATCAGAAATGTATAAAACATTTGCAATGGCGGGTGCATCAAAAACGGTTCAGGTTTTAGTTGCATGTGCGATGAAGGGCATACGGTTAACCCGTTCGAACTGTTTGCGATGAGGCAGAACAACAGAAACAGGCAGCCATATCAATGTGTGTGCGATATACGGCATACAGTTCGCTCCGATGAACCGTTTGCTATTAGGGAGTGCAACATAAACGATTAGCCAGGTCAAGGTGTGTGTGATATAGGGCATATGGTTCACTCGGACAAACTGTTTTCGATTAGGAACGCAACAGAAACGGTTCAACTTAACAAGATGTGTGTGATACGTGGCAAACAACCGGCTCGGATGAACTGTTTGCGACGAGAAATTACAACACAGACGGTTAATCTGATTAGTTCGTAATGCGATTACGTGTGTACAAAAACTTCGAAAAATGCAAACTAGTTGCTTGCGGTGGCTAGGAATATCGCACACGATGCGTCTGCGAGTACTCGTGTGCGATGATTAGTAAGTTACACATACGTTTCCTTATGTTAACACTTGTGTGATAAATAACACGTGGCACCGGATACGGTATTCGGGTTGTGTGTGTTCCACTTAGTCTTCCCGCGCTCCAGCGAATGCTTCCCGCTCTCCACATGGATGAATTGTAAAATCCACGCATATTCCCTCACCGGTTTCCCGCCACCAGCTAATGGCTTGCTGCATACAACCCAGGCGGCAACGCACCATCGCGACACTCTGCGAAGATCTAGTCCTCACCCATCTACCATTAGTTATTCCAAGCATGCTAGGCAATGACCAAAGCTTCGACGTCGACGCCTACCTGCGTTACATCTTCGGAGAGGAGAACGAGCTGGAGCAGGTCGGGGAGCAAGAGCTTCATTGGCCGGTGTAGGCACCATGGCCATCGGCAGCGATATCGGCGTCACAGTCCTTGGGAGCACAATCGACATATTCCAAAGGAGGTGTGATGATCAGTTTGCCATCCACCGTGCAAAAGATCCAGAGCTGCTCCGCGGCATGATTGACGACCCACCCGAAGAGCCGCCATCACCAGTGCTCGTCGAGAGCCTGATGCCCTGCAAGGAATGGGCAGAGGACCTATGCGATTCAGTCAAGATAAAGGCAGCCTATGGCTTCATCATTGCCCGCGGCGGCTGTGTCAACCTCGATCCTGATGATGTGGTGGCCAGGCTCGAGCGCATCCTTGGCGGAGTTGACGTCCCCGACGAAGTAGAACGTCGCCAACGTGATATCTTGAGGATGCAGGTGATCGACGGAATTTGCTACCAGGCCAGAGACATGGAAATGGAGCGGTTCTGCTGAGTTGTCATGCGCATGATTGCACGCTGTCAAGCTCTTCTGGAAGAGGCCCAGCAGCCCCAAGAGCCTCCCAGCGCCAGCAGCTCCGTCGGCGGAGGCGGGTCGGGACACTTGGAGTGAACGGCCGCAAGGGTGCTATGCTGATCATGGAGTCCGAGAAGACCATCGTCGGAAGGCCGCCAGCTCAGCCTTTTAGCTTATATTTTATTATAATTGTATGCTGATGACCCACAAGTATAGGGGATCTATCGTAGTCCTTTCGATAAGTAATAGTGTCGAACCCAACGAGGAGCAGAAGGAAATGATAAGCGATTTTCAGCAAGGTATTCTCTGAAAGTACTGAAATATGTGGTAACAGATAGTTTTGTGATAAGATAAATTGTAACGAGCAACAAGTAACAAAAGTAAATAAAGTGCAGCAAGGTGGCCCAATCCTTTTTGTAGAAAAGTACAAGCCTGGACAAACTCTTATAATAGGAAAAGCGCCCCCGAGGACACATGGGAATATCGTCAAGCTAGTTTTCATCACGTTCCTGTGATTCGCGTTCGGTACTTTGATAATTTGATATGTGGGTGGACTGGTGCTTGGGTGCTGTTCTTACTTGAACAAGCATCCCACTTATGATTAACCTCTATTGCAAGCATCCGCAACTACAACAAAAGTATTAAGGTAAACCTAACCATAGCATGAAACATATGGATCCAAATCAGCCCCTTACGAAGCAACGCATAAACTAGGGTTTAAGATTCTGTCACTCTAGCAACCCATCATCTACTTATTACTTCCCAATGCCTTCCTCTAGGCCCAAATAATGGTGAAGTGTTATGTAGTCGACGTTCACATAACACCACTAGAGGCTAGACAACATACATCTCATCAAAATATCGAACGAATACCAAATTCACATGACTACTAATAGCAAGACTTCTCCCTTGTCCTCAGGAACAAACGTAACTAACCACAAAGCATATTCATGTTCATAATCAGAGGGGTAATAATATGCACAAAGGATCTAAACTTATGATCTTCCACCAAATAAACCAACTAGCATCAACTACAAGGAGTAATCAACACTATTAGCAACCTACTAGCACCAATCCCGGACTTGGAGACAAGAATTGGATACAAGAGATGAACTAGGGTTTGGAGATGAGATGGTGCTGGTGAAGATGGTGATGGAGATTGCCCTCTCCTGATGAGAGGAGCGTTGGTGATGATGATGACGATGATTTCCCCCTCCCGAAGGGAAGTGTCCCCGGCAGAACAGCTCTGTCGGAGCCCTAGATTGGTTCCGCCAAGGTTCCGCCTCGTGGCAGCGGAGTTTCGTCCCGAAAGGTTCCTTTCTATTTTTTCTCATCGAAAGAGTTCATATAGGAGAAGATGGGCATCGAAGAGCCACCAGGGGGCCCATGAGGTAGGGGGAGCGCCCCCACCCTCGTGAGCAGGGTGTGGGCCCCCTGGCCTTCATCTTTGGCGACGATTTTTCTTTATTTATTTTAAGATATTCCGTGGAGTTTCAGGACTTTTGGAGTTTGTGAGAATAGGTCTCCAATATTTGCTCCTTTTCGGCCGAATTCCATTGCGGCATTCCCCTCTTCATGGTAAACCTTGTAAAATAAGAGAGAATAGCCATAAGTATTGTGACATAATGTGTAATAACAGCCCATAATGCAATAAATAATGATATAAAAGCATGACGCAAAATGGACGTATCAACTCCCCCAAGCTTAGACCTCGCTTGTCCTCAAGCGAAAAGCCGATAACAATAAATATGTCCTCATGTTTAGAAGTAGAGGCGTCGATAAAAATAAAATACGGGCATGAAGGCATCATGATTATTCTCATAACAGCAACACATATAGATTTTGTCATATGATTACTTATATTCAAGTGATGATCTTTTCACAATGCAAAGGTATGAATCAGAAACTTTATTGGGCACCAGCAAATTATAACCTCAGTCATTGAAGCAATTGCAATTTATCATAACATCGGAAAGAGTCTATGTCAGAGCTTAAAAGCAAGTCCACATACTCAACTATCGTTTAGTCCTTCATAATTGCTAACACTCACACAATACTCGTGGTTACGGAGTTTTAATCGGACACAGAGAAAGATAGGGGCTTATAGTTTTGCCCCACAACCTTTTACCTCAAGGGTAATGTCAACAATAATAATTCATGCTCCCCTACATCCAATTAGATATATATATCATGTTCTTTCCAACATACTAGGCTTGCCAAAGGATAAAATGAAAAAGGAAAGGTGAAGGTCACCGTGACTCTTGCATCAGGTAGAGGATAATAATAAAAGATAGGCCCTTCGCAGAGGGAAGCAGAGGTTGCCATGCGCTTTTATGGTTGGATGCACAAAATCTCAATGCGAAAGAACGTCACTTTATATTGCCCCTTGTGATATGAACCTTTATTATGCAGTTTGTCGCTTTTATTACTTCCACATCACAAGATCGTATAAAGCTTATTTCTCCCACACCAATCAATCATACATGTTTATAGCAATTTTTATTGCTTTGCACCGATGACAACTTACTTGAAGGATCTTACTCAATCCATAGGTAGATATGGTGGACTCTCATGGCTAAACTGGTTTAAGGGTTTTTGGAAGCACAAGTAGTATCTCTACTTGGTGCTGAGAATTTGGCTAGAATGAGGGGGAAAGGCAAGCTCAACATGTTAGAGGATCCATGACAACATACTTTATCTCAGATATAAGAAAACATAACTCATCACATTGTCTTCCTTGTCCAACATCAACTCTTTAGCATGTTATATTTTAATGAGTGCTCCCAATAATAAAAGATGTCAATGATAATATATCTATATGTGAAACCTCTCTTTCCTTATTACTTCCTATTAATTGCAACGATGACCAAAGCTATATTTGCCAACTCCCAACAACTTTTAATCATCGTACTCTGTCTATGTGAAGTCATTACTCTCAATAAGATCAATATGAACTCTTTGTTTCTTTTTAATTCTTTTTCTTCTTTCTACTCTTTGGTTACATAGAGAGATCATAAACTTGATTACATATATAGCTCACAGACTTGATTACATAGAGAGATCATAAAGCAAAACTCAAAACTAGATCATGCCATAACTTTATTCTACTATATCATGATACTACTAACAGGATCGAACTAAGAAAAACGGTAAAGATAGGAGTTGTGATGGTGATACCATACCGGGGCACCTCCCCCAAGCTTGGCAGTTGCCAAGGGGAGTGCCCATACCCATGTGATTATGTCTCCTTTGTTGGTGAAGAAGGTGGAGGTGATGGATAGTCGCACATCGAGCGTAAGAGGTCCTCCAACTTGCGAATAATGCCCTTGAGTGCAACGATATGCTCCTTCAACAAAATATTTTCACTTGTGAGATACTTGTTTTGAATACGAGCTAACTCAATCATCTTGAAAGCTTCGATTTCAGTTGGGGTGAGAAAGTTGTGATCAAGTTGGAGGGTGTCTTCTGCTGCCGGAGCTTGGTCCTCCGTGGCCTTCTTGATCCTTTCATCCTTGTTGATCTCCATGGGTTGTTCCCTCTTCATCTCTATATTCATTAGCCAAGCATCTCTGTCACCATTATCGGAGGACGGGGATGACATGATGCCTGGCCTAGACAACCCTGACAGAAAACAGCTCGAAACAAGAACAGAGGAGATTTGCGTGATACGGGAGTCAAAACCTTCGGGAGAATATATAATGAATTTTTACCAGCCAAAATACGTATCATGCAAGAAAACGGAGTCCGGTGGGCACACGAGGTGCTCACGAGGTAGGGGGCGCACCCAGGGGGTAGGGCGCGCCCACCACCCTCGTGGGGCCCTCGTGTCCTTCCCGGACTGCTACTTATTTTTCTATTTTTCTAAATATTCCAAAACGGAGAAATATTGCCTTAAAAATTGTTTTTGGAGTCGGTTTACTTACCGTACCACATACCTATTCCTTTTCGGAGTCTGAAACGGTCTGGAAAGTGTCCCTTATGTATTCCTCCGGGGTTACGGTTTCAATAATATTAGTTTCAACATTTATGGGATTACCTAAGATGTAATGTTTGATCCTTTGAACGTTTACCACCTTCGGATTTGTACCTTCGAAGATGTTGATTTTTATGGCACCGGAACGATAGACCTCCTCAATAACATATGGACCTTCCCATTTAGAGAGAAGTTTTCCTGCAAAAAATCTTAAACGAGAGTTGTATAGCAATACATAATCACCTACATTAAACTCACGCTTTTGTATCCTTTTGTCATGCCATCTTTTAACTTTTTCTTTAAACAACTTGGCGTTTTCATAAGCTTGGGTTCTCCATTCATCAAGTGAGCTAATATCAAATAACCTCTTCTCACCGGAAAGTTTGAAATCATAGTAGAGCTCTTTAATAGCCCAATATGCCTTATGTTCTAGTTCGAGAGGTAAGTGACATGCTTTTCCATAAACCATTTTATACGGAGACATACCCATAGGATTCTTATATGCAGTTCTATAGGCCCATAATGCCTCATCAAATTTCTTGGACCAATTCTTCCTAGACCTATTAACAGTCTTTTGCAAAACTAATTTGAGCTCTCTATTACTCAATTCTACTTGACCACTAGACTGCGGGTGATAAGGAGATGCAATTATATGATTAACGTCATATTTAGCAAGCATTTTACGGAAAGCACCATGAATAAAATGTGAACCACCATCAGTCATTAAATATCTAGGGACTCCAAACCTCGGAAAAATAACTTCCTTAAGCATTTTAATAGAAGTGTTATGATCAGCACTACTAGTTGGAATAGCTTCTACCCACTTAGTAACGTAATCAACAGCAACTAAAATATGTGTATATCCATTAGAGGCAGGAAAAGGTCCCATATAATCAAAGCCCCAAACATCAAATGGTTCAATAACAAGTGAATAGTTCATAGGCATTTCTTGACATCTACTAATATTACCAATTCTTTGACATTCATCACAAGATAAGACAAACTTACGGGCATCCTTGAAGAGAGTAGGCCAATAAAAATCAGATTGCAATACCTTATGTGCAGTTCTATCTCCAGCGTGGTGTCCTCCATAAGCTTCGGAGTGGCACTTGCGTAGGATCTGTTCCTGTTCATGCTCAGGTACACAACGTCTAATAACACCATCTACTCCTTATTTATAAAGATGTGGGTCATCCCAAAAGTAATGTCGCAAATCATAGAAAAACTTTTTCTTTTATTGGTATGTGAAGCTAGGTGGTATCAATTTAGCAAAAATATAATTAGCATAATCAGCATACCATGGAGTGCTACGAGAAGTGCTTATGACATTTAATTGTTCATCAGGAAAGCTATCATCAATAAGTAGTGGGTCATCAAGAACATTCTCTAACCTAGATAAGTTATCTGCAACGGGGTTCTCAGCTCCTTTTCTATCAACAATATGCAAATCAAATTCTTGCAGCAAGAGACCCCATCTAATAAGTCTAGGTTTAGCATCTTTCTTTTCCATAAGATATTTAATAGCAGCATGATCAGTGTGAATAGTTACTTTAGAATCAACTATATAGGGTCTGAATTTATCACAAGCAAATACAACTGCTAAAAGTTCCTTTCCGGTAGTAGCATAATTTATTTGAGCATTGTAAAGAGTCTTACTAGCATAATGGATAACATTTAATTTCTTATCAACTCTTTTCCCTAGAACAGCACCTACAGCATAATCACTAGCATCACACATAATTTCAAAGGGTAAATTCCAATCAGGTGGCTGAACAACGGGTGCAGAGACTAATGCTTTCTTAAGTATTTCAAATGTTTCAACACAATCATCATCAAAGACAAATGGTACATCTTTTTGTAACAAATTAGTCAGAGGCCGAGAAATTTTTGAGAAGTCCTTAATGAACCTCCTATAAAATCCAGCGTGACCAAGGAAACTTCTTATACCTTTGATGTCCTTGGGACATGGCATCTTTTCAATAGCATCAACCTTGGCTTTATCAACTTCAATACCTCTTTCAGAAACTTTGTGCCCCAAGACAATACCTTCATTAACCATAAAGTGGCACTTTTCCCAATTCAAGACAAGATTAGTTTCTTCACATCTCTGCAAAACTCGATCGAGGTTGCTCAAGCAGTCATCAAAAGAGGAACCATAGACGGAAAAATCATCCATGAAAACCTCACAAATTTTTTCACAAAAATCAGAGAATATAGCCATCATGCATCTTTGAAAGGTAGCAGGTGCATTACATAAACCAAAAGGCATGCGTCTATAAGCAAAAGTACCAAAAGGCAAGTAAAAGTAGTATTTGATTGATCTTTAGCCGACACAGGTATTTGAGAGAAACCAGAATAACCATCTAGAAAGCAATAGTGTGTATGTTTGCATAATCTTTCTAGCATTTGATCAATAAAAGGTAAGGGGTAATGATCTTTCTTAGTAGCTTTATTTAATTTGCGGAAATCAATTACCATCCTATAACCCGTGATAATTCTTTGCGGGACCAATTCATCTTTATCATTAGGGACAACAGTAATACCTCCCTTCTTAGGGACACAATGGACAGGACTTACCCACTGACTATCAGCAACGGGATAAATTATACCTGCCTCCAGAAGCTTGAGTATTTCTTTTCTTGCCAGTTCTTTCATTTTAGGATTCAAACGTCATTGAGGATCACGAACTGGTTTGGCATCCGCTTCCAAATTTATTTTATGTTGACATAGAGTGGGACTAATGCCCTTAAGATCATCAAGAGTGTATCCAATAGCGGCACGGTGCTTCTTCAGAGTTTTCAATAATCTTTCTTCTTCATGCTCTGAAAGGTTAGCACTAATAATAACAGGATTTATCTTCTTTTCATCAAGATAAGCATATTTAAGATTATCAGGCAACGGTTTAAGCTCAAACACGGGATCACCCTTGGGTGGAAGGGGATCCCCTAGGATTTCAACAGGCAAATTGTGTTGCAGAATAGGTTCCTGTTTAAAGTATACTTCATCTATTTCCCTTCTTTCATTCAGGAACATATCATTTTCATGGTCTAGCAAATAGTGTTCTAAAGGATCACTAGGAGGTACGGCAATAGAAGCAAGACCAATAATTTCATCCTTACTAGGCAATTCTTCCTCACGATGTTGTTTACTAAATTTAGAGAAATTAAACTCATGAACCATATCATCCAAGCCAATAGTAACAACATTCTTTTTGCAGTCTATCTTAGCATTAACAGTATTCAAGAAGGGTCTACCAAATATAATGGGACAAAAGCTATCTTGTGGAGAATAAGAACAAGAAAATCAGCAGGATATTTAGTTTTCCAACACAAGACTTCAACATCTCTAACAATTCCCATTGCAGATATAGTATCTCTATTGGCAAGCTTAATTGTAACATCAATATCTTCTAACTCAACACGTGCAATTTCATGCTTAATTTCTTTATATAAATCATAAGGTATAACACTATCACTAGCACCCATATCACATAAGCCATGATAACAATGATCTCCTATTTTAACAGAAATAACAGGCACGCCTACCACAGGTCTATGTTTATCTTTAGCACACGGTTTAGCAATTCTAGCAGATTCACCGCAAAATTGAATAACATGCCCATCAATATTATCAGACAAAAGATCCTAAACAATAGCAATATTAGGTTCTACTTTAACTTGCTCGGGAGGTGTATAAGTTCTAATATTGCTTTTATGAACAACAGTTGAAGTTTTAGCATGATCCTTTACTCTTACAAGGAAAGGTGGTTTCTCAACATAAGAAGTGGGTACAATGGATCATTATAAGTGACAGTCTTTTCTTCAACTTTAATAGGTGCAGCTACTTTTACTTCTATGGGAGGATGATATTTAAACCACTTCTCCTTGGGGAGATCAACATAAGTAGCAAAAGATTCACAGAAAGAAGCTACTATCTCAGAGTCAAGTCCATATTTAGTGCTAAACTTACGGAAAATATCGGTATCCATAAAAGATTTAACACAATCAAACTTAGGTGTCATACCTGACTCCTTACCTTCGTCGAGGTCCCAACCTGACTCCTGAATTCAATAGTTTTCATCATAAAAGAGCCAGCACAAGAAGTATCGAGCATGGTGCGATTGTTATCAGAAAGCCGAGCATAAAAACTTTGAATAATTATTTCTCTTCAGAGCTCATGATTGGGGCATGAATATAACATTGATTTAAGCCTCCCCCAAGCTTGAGCGATGCTTTCTCCTTCGCGAGGCCAAAAATTATATATATAATTGCGATCACGATGAACAAGATGCATAGGATAATACTTTTGATGAAATTCCAATTTCAATCTTTTATAGTTCCATGATCTCATATCATCACATAGCCTATACCATGTTAAAGCTTCTCCCTTCAAAGATAAAGGGAAGGCCTTCTTCTTAACAACATCATCGGGTATACCTGCAAGCTTAAATAATCCACAAATTTCATCCACATATATTAAGTGCTCATCAGGATGCTTTGTTCCATCTCCTGTAAAAGGATTAGCTAGAATTTTTTCCATCATACCCGAAGGAATTTCAAAAGGAGTTTCATTTTCAATAGGTTCAGTAGGTTGAGGAACTACTCTTTGCTCTACCGGACGGGGTGAAGATACCCCAAACAAGCCCCTCAGAGAATTACTTTCCATAGTAACAAGTGACAGTAAATTTCAGCACACTATATAAATTTTTCCTTACCAAATTCCACCTACCAAAGGCGCTACACTCCCCGGCAACGATGCCAGAAAAGAGTCTTGATGACCCACAAGTATAGGGGATCTATCGTAGTCCTTTCGATAAGTAAGAGTGTCGAACCCAACGAGGATCAGAAGGAAATGATAAGCGGTTTTCAGCAAGGTATTCTCTGCAAGTACTGAAATATGTGGTAACAGATAGTTTTGTGATAAGATAAATTGTAACGAGCAACAAGTAACAAAAGTAAATAAAGTGCAGCAAGGTGGCCCAATCCTTTTTGTAGCAAAGGATAAGCCTGGACAAACTCTTATAATAGGAAAAGAGCTCCCGAGGACACATGGGAATATCGTCAAGCTAGTTTTCATCACGTTCCTATGATTCGCGTTCGGTACTTTGATAATTTGATATGTGGGTGGACCGGTGCTTGGGTGCTGTTATTACTTGAACAAGCATCCCACTTATGATTAACCTCTATTGCAAGCATCTGCAACTACAACAAAAGTATTAAGGTAAACCTAACCATAGCATGAAACATATGGATCCAAATCAGCCCCTTACGAAGCAACGCATAAACTAGGGTTTAAGCTTCATCACTCTAGCAACCCATCATCTACTTATTACTTCCCAATGCCTTCCTCTAGGCCCAAATAATGGTGAAGTGTTATGTAGTCGACGTTCACATAACACCACTAGAGGCTAGACAACATACATCTCATCAAAATATCGAGCGAACACCAAATTCACATGACTACTAATAGCAAGACTTCTCCCTTGTCCTCGGGAACAAACGTAACTCACTGACAAAGCATATTCATGTTCATAATCAGAGGGTAATAATATGCATAAAGGATCTGAACATATGATCTTCCACCAAATAAACCAACTAGCATCAACTACAAGGAGTAATCAACACTACTAGCAACCTACTAGCACCAATCCCGGACTTGGAGACAAGAATTGGATACAAGAGATGAACTAGGGTTTGGAGATGAGATGGTGCTGGTGAAGATGTTGATGGAGATTTCCCTCTCCCGATGAGAGGACCGTTGGTGATGCTGATGACGATGATTTCCCCCTCTCGGAAGGAAGTGTCCCCGGCAGAACAGCTCTGCCGGAGCCCTAGATTGGTTCCGCCAAGGTTCCGCCTCGTGACGGCGGAGTTTCGTCCCGAAAGGTTCCTTTCTATTTTTTCTCATCGAAAGACTTCATATAGGAGAAGATGAGCATCGGAGAGCCACCAGGGGGCCCATGAGGTAGGGGGGTGCGCCCCCCACCCTCGTGAGCAGGGTGTGGGCCCCCTAGCCTTCATCTTTGGCGACGATTTTCTTTATTTATTTTAAGATATTCCGTGGAGTTTCAGGACTTTTGGAGTTGCGCAGAATAGGTCTCCAATATTTGCTCATTTTCCCGCCAGAATTCCAGCTGCCGGCATTCCCCCTCTTCATGGTAAACCTTGTAAAATAAGAGAGAATAGCCATAAGTATTGTGACATAATGTGCAATAACAGCCCATAATGCAATAAATAATGATATAAAAGCATGATGCAAAATGGACGTATCATATGCATATGTAGGTCGTGAGTGTTCTGGGCCTTGCCGCATTTGGCATTTTAAATTATGCTGAATATGTAAGACAATTATTAAGAATTATTAACAGTTGCCATTGTAACTTTGCCTCAACGGCGAGTAAAGCGCTTGAGGGACTTGAGCCCGGACGCGCGCCACGCCTCAATGGCGAGCAACCACGTGGTCAACCTTCTACCATCAATAAATTTTGACCTTATTTCTCGTCACATTGTTGATTACAACGCAATAAGTAATTGCAAATCTGTTCACACCTATCAAACTAATATGTGTTCACACTTAGCACCGGGCTATAAAAACTACCCACTCAAAAATTACTTCACGGTTCCTCTCCTCATCACCCACAAAACTAGTTTTCTCTGTCAAGTCATTCTGCCATTACCGGTAGGAGGAGTTTAGCTTGGACATATAACCAGGCAGCAAAGACCAAGGCCGCGGAAGCACTAGAGAGGTCCCGCCGCGAAGCCGCAGTCGCAGCAGAGATGTCCCGGCGTGCCGCGGAGCCCTCGAACGAGCTCTCACGGGCACGTGAGGGCTCTCACAAGTGCATTCGCGGCATCGGCCATTGCGACGAGCCGGCGTTCTTGAAGTCCTTCTCCAGCGACGACGACATTCTCGCTGACGTCAATACGCTGCAGGAGCTGATCGACGGCTTGATGAAGCTGCTCAAGATCAGCGATGCCTCGGTTCACAAGGCGACCGGCCTCGTCGAGCAACTCATGGATGACAATGCGAAGCTCCTCAAGTTGGTCACCGAGAAGTAGGAGGAGGAGGCCGCCGGCTGGAAGATGCTGCATGAGCAGAGCAGTGCCTCGGAGATGACGCTGAAAGCAGTCGTCGAGGAACTGATGGGTGGCTTGAGGAAGCTTCGGATCGAGCACGAGTAGGAGGTGGAGGAATCCGTGGCTGCTTTCAAGCAAAGTCGTGAGGAATTGAAGAAGGAGCTGGAGGATTTACGCCCGCGATCCATCGATGAGTAGAGGCGAGAGCGACCGGATCGTTGTCTGCAATTTCCTTCTTCTCTTGCCCCCGTGTCTTCCGGGCTTTGCCGCATGTGGCATTTTAAATTATCCGGAATATGTAAGACAATTATTATGTGCGCCATTGTAAATTTGTCATCATATTATCCGTTGCCATTTTATTTGTGGTCATATTATCCGTTGCCCTATGTGGCAATTTAAATTAGGGAGGAATACTAGTTGAAAACACGAACAAAGCAAAAGTTGCCATGGGATCACAAGCAAACACCCTCCGTCCAGGTGCTTTAATTAACTCATTAATGGAGAAGTTGTGAGCGAGGCGGGCGGCAGCTGGTGCATGGAGGTCAAAGAGCTCGCTTCCCGGTGAGCATGGGCGGCCTTGCTGCTCGCACGTGTCCCATCAAGCCTGCGAGGTGGACAGGATGCACGCGTCCCGTCGAGCCTGCGCGGCAGACTGCTCGCACGCGTCCAGTCGAACCTGCACGGCGAACTTCTCGCGCTCATCCCGCCTAATCAAACAGCTGCACGCACGCCACCGAGTATGGTTAAATTTCGACACGGTAAATATAGTACAACCGTTTGCGATATTAACGTGTTAGCCTTTTGTTTCAAAAAGAACTTCGTTGGCTACTAATGTGTGCGCCTCTTCTCAAACTGGACGATTTTTTTGCCACGACATATATGTGCCATGTCATGAAACCATGCCAAGTTTCATGTTTTTTGGGTGACTTCTTTATTTACTAGGATTTAAGAACCGAGATTCTCATTGTTTCAGGACGACGACAAGTTTGTAATTCATTCTCATTCCTTAAACGAGACCTAAACATGCACCCAATGACACATGTACGATTTCCCACCCATTTTGCTTCACTGGAGCATGTGGTTCTAGTTCAAATTTGAATTATGTACTACATTAAATGCATAGAAAACTTAGTAATAGTAATATATATACAATGGCCAAACGAACCCTGAACAGTTTCAAATTTCAGCCCGACACTCCTTTTATTCTATGTTGCCTATAGAAAACAAAGTTCAAGGCGAGAAGAGGCATCGATTATCGTTTCGCCCACAAGAGGGGCATGTTTCCCTACTGGAACCACGAGGGTTGCGACAGGCTCCGGTTTGTAAAAGGCTTGTAATATAGCTTCGCCCAAATTGGACAATTATATATACCATGTAGTGACACCATGTCAAGTTTCAAGATTTGCTGGTGAGTTTTGGATTTATAGACATTTAAAAACCAAGATTCGCAATGTTTGTGGCTAGGCCAGGACGGCGAGACGGTTGAATTCGTTCCCATTCGTTCCATTGGACCTAAACATGCACCCCAAGGAAACATGTACGTTTTTTCTAGCCATTTTGGTGCACTGGAGCATGTATTTGTAGTTCGGATTTGAATGATGGACATTAAATGCCTAGAAAACTCAATTGATGAATAAAAAAGGTCAAACAAACCATGAATAATTTCAAAGTTCAGCGCGAATCTCCAGTTGTTCTGTGTCGCGTGTAGAAAAAAATACGAGGCTAGAAGAGGGAGTGATTATCGTTTGGCCCACAAGGGGACACGTTTCCCTATCGAAACCACGAGGGTTCTTGCGACAGGCTCCGGTTTTTAAGAGGTTTGTAATAAAGCTTGGCCCAAATGGGCATGTTTTTACCATGACATATATGTGCCATGACAAGACACCTTGCCACCTTTGATGACTTTCTGGTGAGTTTAGGATTTATGGGGACTTAAAAAGCGAGATTCGAAATGTTTGAGGAAGAGCCAGGACACCGGTACGGTTGTAATTCATTCCCATTCCTGGCATGAGACCTAAACATGCACCCAAGGACACATGTATAATTTTTCTAGCCATTTTGGTGAACTGGAGCATGTATTTGTAGTTTAGATTTGAATTATGGACATTAAATGCCTAGGAAACTCAATTAGTGTATAAAAAGGCCAAACGAACCCTGAATAAGTTTAAATTTCAGCACGGATATCCCGTGGTTCCATGTTGCCAATGGAAGAAAATACAAGGCGAAAAGAGGCAGTGATTACGTTTCGCCCAAAAGGGAACATGTTTCCCTATCAGAACCACGAGGCTTCTTTGAGATAAGCTCTAGTTTTTGTAAGAGGTTTGTAATAAAGCTTGGCCCAAATTGGACAATGTTTTTACCATGACATATATGTGCCATGATGTGACACCATGCCACCATTGATGACTTTCTGGTGAGTTTAGGATTTATCGGGACTTAAAAACCGAGATTCGAAATGTTTGAGTACGAGCCATGACACCAGTACGGTTGTAATTCGTTCCCATTCCTGGCATGGGACCTAAACATGCACCCAAGGACACATGTATAATTTTTTTAGCCATTTTGGTGAAGTGGGGCATGTATTTGTAGTTCAGATTTGAATTATGGACATTAAACGCCTAGGAAACTCAATTAGTGTATAAAAAGGCCAAACGAACCCTGAATAAGTTTAAATTTCAGCATGGATATCTTGTTGTTCCATGTTGCCCATAGATGAAAATACAAGGTGAAAAGAGGCAGTGATTACGTTTCACCCACAAGGGGGACACGTTTCCCTATCGGAACCACGAGGCTTCTTTGAGAGAAGCTCCGCTTTGTAAGAGGCTTGTAATAAAACATGCGCCACAATGGACGAAAAAATTCCTCGACATATAAGTGCGATGTCGTGACACCATGGCAGGTTTCACGGTTTTCAGCTTAGTTTTGGATTTACAGGGATTTAAAAACAGAGATTCTTCTCACAAAATATTTTCAAATAGCACACGGTTCACTCACGAAAGCCGATATTCAATGAAAACTTCATGGAAACCATATTTTAAAGTTTCACAAAAATCTGAAAAAAAAATGTGGGATGTTAAGGTGATGTTTTATTGCGACACAAAATTTCAAGTTGAAAAACATTACGAGATGTGAGCTATGAAAAAGACAAATTCCACCCTGAATAGTGACATTACTATTCCGCACTATTCAACACTCATTTTGTCTTTTTCATAGCTCACATCTCTTAATGTGTTTCAACTTGAAATTTTGTGTGCCAATAAAACATCATCCTCTTAACATCCCGCATTTTTTTAAACTTCAAAACATCTTTTTCTCATGGTTTTCACTGGTTTCCACTAAATGTTGGTTTTTGTATGACATCCCCCCCCCCCCGCGCTGCGCACGCGATCTGAGTCCTGCGTTCTGACTGGCCAGAACCCAAACCCCACGGATCGTACGTGTGCACCATTCGATGCTCCCAGATCGAACGGCAACCCTGAGCCCTTTCGATAGCACATGCAATACATGGGTAAGCACTGTGCGCATGCGTCGTGTAGCTCACGCTTCCTTCTCTACTAGGTTTTCATTCAAAACATGCTACCATTTCTCGCCACTCCTCTCATCGGTTTCCCGCCTCTTCTCCCAGATATGCATGATGTAGATGTTCGTTTAATTCTTATAGTTCATCTCGTCCAAAATCAATTAGTTTTGTAAAAAACTATTTTAAGATTCATGGAATTGTGCATTGTAAAGGTAAAACAAAAAGTGACAATTCATATAGAAAAAAAAGGTTTGGGCAATTAAGATATGGAAGATTCTAGAGAACAAAGGAGAAGTGCTTGTGTTTTGAGGTTTGTGCATTATGCTTAAGTTCAACCATGGAGTCTTCTAGATTGTACATGTGGCAGAATCTGGTGGAATGTAGATGATATCCAACAGCCAGTAGTGCTCGGATTTGCCATCTCTGTACCGTCGGATTGGCTTCATCCAACGAGCAACTTTCAAAGTTATTTGCACGCTATATATGTGTATAGATGTGTGTGTGTATATATATATATATATATATATATATATATATATATATATATATATATATATATATATATATATCTATACACATATACACATATATATATATATATATATTTATGTATATATATGTGTCCCATGCTAGACAAAATAAAGTTTAAGCGCGTGAGTGGGACGACCCCTCCCCCCCTGCCACCTCGAAGTTGGGAAACTGACATCATAGGTATTGAACCAGGCTTGGAGTCGGGTACGATGTTCGGTTTGTAATGTATTTGGTGTGGCCCATCGAAGTTGTGCATTTGGGATTTAAACACATCATACACCATCGTACCCATACATATTTTCGGGCCGCATGCAGTGTATACGGGGTCTTCTGATCGACCACGTCTCCCTTGTGCGGTTTTTTGTGACGACACGGATATCTGTGGGCTCCCAGAGTGTATATATATCATCCCTTTGACCGATAATGAGGGGTATGTGTTTGCCATGAATGGATTCCTCTCAGTTCATGTTAGGGCCGGTCACCGTCAAAGGTCGGTCAACCAAAGCTCGAGCTCATGAATTGTCAGGATTCCCTCCCAGATGCTCGGATTGCTGGGTTTGACCTACATCAAACCCTGCGTATGTATCTCGTCCTTAACTACTTTGCCTTCATGGTTGTTGTCTGTATCGAGAGGTAGGCACCACATCTAAATTGTACATTATTCTATATTGAAAATACACATCACCCCTTCCCAACATACATCATTTTGGGCTGCATGCAAGAGGTGATGGTTTTGTGGTCCCTCTCGTGCGATGTTTATGATGGTTCAATCTATTGGCCCAAGTGGTTTATCGACAACAACAACTGTCATTTGACCAAACGAAAGATTCATTGGTCCATCTTATGGTAGGTCATGGCGACATGCAAGTATGACCAAAGTATCGATCATTACGTGCATCTGCCCCGCTGACACGAAGTGGGAGGTGGTGGGCCAAGCATCCTAGCTAGGTAAGACATTATGTCATTATATATATCCTAGCTAGGTGGTTGTTAGGGTGCTTTCGGGTTTGCGAGGCAGGTGCCACGAAATTTATGCATTGTGTATTTAAAGTTTTAAACATCCCCGATATTCGTACATATATTTGGCCACTTCCAGGTGGTTCTTGACTTCTGGCCCCTCTCATCGATCTTCAGTGACGCGCTCAACCGTGGGCCCGCGGGGTCAAATTTGTGGATTGGAATTTTGAACATCACATGCCACCCTTTTCACTCATATATATTTGGGCCACATGCTGGTGTGGCTGTCTTTTGACCCTCCCTAACGTTATTTTTCGCTGCAAAGACTCTGATGATCCTCAACGGACACGGGGTATAATATCTAAACCGTGTGCGATACAAGTGCGATGTGAATCACCATGACCGCGCAAGCGTGAGCAAATTAATGTGGAGGTACTGACTCAACCGTGTGCGATGCAAGTGCGCTGAAATCACCACGACCGCGCAAGCACGAGCAAGTGGAGGTACTGGCTCAACCGTGCGTGATGCAAGTGCGCTGAAATCACCACGACCGCACAAGAGCGAGCAAAGGGTGGAGGTACTGGCTTAACCGTGTGCGATGCAAGTGCAATGTAAAACCACCACCTGTGGAAGCTAAAGGCGGGTAAGTTTGTCTGGAAATTAGGATGAACCCAAACTACCCGCCTTGAGCGTTGCAAAATTCGGCGGATCCGCGCCACATTTCCTTATTATCATACACACATATTGTTATTGGACCGTGCGCAATCTTGGGCACTCCCGCCCCGCATCAATTCCTTTACCCAAATTTTAGTAGCCGTCGACTTCAACCTCGCCCACACTCCTCCAAAGACCGACCTTATAGTAAAATTTTAGCAGGTGAGGCATTTGAACCGTCGCCTCCTCGTCCACCACCATCTCCACCCACCATTACTAAAATTTTCAGAGCCGTGGCGTATCCTCAAACACCACCCCCTCCACAGCCCCCACCCGCCTCCCCTTGAACCCTAGCTCATGGCCGCTGCGGGCGCCGCCGCCAACCCTGCCGGTCTGCCCGTTCCTCCTAGCTTACATAATAAAGTTCAGGTTATCCAGCGATTCCCATACCGTCGCCCCACTCCCCTGAGTTTTTAGATGAGGCCTGGGGTGACCCTCCCTGCCAGACCACATCCCCTGCTCCAGAATGTCGCAGTCTAAGCTCGGCCACGTATCCCGGGGAGCCGGACGAGCGTTCGGCCAAGAAGAGGTTTATCATGGCCTCTTTGGTGGACGTTGGTGAGGTGGCCGCCGTTCGCCCCGACCTGTCGATCCCGAAGCAACACGTCACTGCGGAAGCCGGCGAAGACGTTGACTACGTTGCCATGCCGAAGGCTTCATGTCAGCGGGCTAGCGTATTACTGTATCTCGGGAAATCTGGCTACGACATCAAGCTCGTCTACACTGGCGGCTTCACGCGGGCCATGTCACAGGTTAAGTGGTCCATCCCAAACCCCTCTGGTTCAACCGCCGTCGATCTCTTCGAAGGCCCTGCCGCTGATCTCCTCCGCCAAGTGGTCAAGGATTTGCGAGCTTTATATGCCATCGAGCCCATTTTGTCACTTTAGAAGGACATGTTCTACGGTGGCGGCTTGGGATCCTCAACTGCCAAGTCAGATCTCATCGACCACGACCACGAGGAGGGCACCCACGAAGGTTCTTCCAAGGTGAAACAGCCCATCTGTGACATGAGAGAGCGCACCGTGGGTATGTGCTCTTCCAACTGGAAGGATCTCGTCCATGAAATGTGAGGCAACATTCTATCAGCAAATATTACCTTTTCTAGCTTGCCAACCCGTACCCTTTGTTGTAGTATAATTTGTCGTGCGGTGCTTTAACTATGTCGTGTTTAATTATTTCAGTTATGCAAAAATCTATTGTTTAATATGTCTATGAGATGTTTAAGTATGAATTGTCCACTTTAGTTTCACGAATGGCTATATTTGGTTGTTTATAGTGAGTAGATGCCTTGTTTATCTGTATTTAGTTGTTAGGTTGGTTGGAGTGAGCATTTTTTTCAGTTATCGAGCAGATGCCTTGTTTATCTATATTTGGTTCTTAGTTTGGTTGCAGTGAGTATTTGTCCAGTTATCAAGCAGATGCCTTGTTTATCTGTATTTGGTTGTTAGTTGCTTTTTCCATAGCATTTGTCCAATTATCAAGAAGATGCCTTGTTTATCTGTATTTGGTTGTTAGGTTGCTTTTTTTAAGCATTCCTCCAGTTATCAAGTAGATGCCTTGTTTATCTTTATCTGCTTGTTGGGTTGGTTGCAGTGAGCATTTGTCCAATTTTCAAGCATATGCCATGTTTATCTGTATTTGCTTGTTAGGTTGGTTGTAGTGAGACTCTGTCCAGATTTCAATGGCTATATTTGGTTGTTATACTGGAGCCTTGTTTATTTCAGTCATTCACAATGTGTTATGTGCAAGTCAGAACTGTGTCGCTCGACTACATCAATACCAGTTTGAACGGCTATATTTGGTTCCAGTTATTCCTGGTGTAGTTAACACATGCCCTTTATTTCAGTTTTACACATTTATCCAGTGTGATGTTTAAGCATTACCTACGTTCTATTCATTTTCAACAATACCAGTTTGACTTGCAATATTTGATGGCTGTTAAGCCTGCTGTCGGTAACATTGCCTTCCATTTTATATCTGCTTTAACAGCATGCTGAAACCAACACATTCAAGCTATCATTTGGAGATGATGTTGTTTACCTTTGCTATATTTTTTTGATGTTAAGATTGTTGTACTTATCATGCCTTTCCACTACTTATGCAGGACAACAACGGGAGTGGCCACCATTTTCCGCCGAGGTTAGCTTCATCCCTCGACTTGTACTCCCCCCGTCGTTCCATAATGTAGTGCATATAGATCCAGGCCTGGACACTAGTAAGCTTCTAATATTGACTTGTTGCTTGTAGGTACATATGCCCTTGGCAAGGATCCATGCATCGACCCTTTTTGCGTATGGGGCAATGAGATATTGTTGAACAAGTATCAAGTGAGGAAACTGATAAGGATTATTAGCAAAAAGATACAAATGGTGGCAAGCAAATTATTTGTTTATGCTCTATCCAACACAACAGTGAGCTGTAGAATGGTAACTACAAACTCTGCAGCCTTCTCTTTTTACTGCCCATAATGAGTTGTTAGACAACAATGTCCGAATCTTTTTCATTCCCAGTGGTTCCCGAAGCAGTTCACTCAAGATTACCTCACAAAGTACATGATTGGTGGACACGCAATGAAGGTTAAAGTATTTCATCCAGACTATAATGAGCATCAAGAAGTCATAATGAAGACAGTGAAGGATGGATGGGCAGCCATCACAAGGGGTTGGCCTAGAGTCGTGCGCGCCTTACGCATGGAGGAGGACACAATATGGGCATTCCGCTTCACCTTCTCCAGCAACCAGAATGTCTTTCGCCTCTATCTTTACAGTCTTCAGTACAACTGTGGTTAATCATTCTTTACTTGGTGCTTCTGTAGTTCTTCAGTATATGTAAATGTGCATTGAATTATGGATTCGTGGTTGAACCTATATTTGTAATAAACATGGTTGGATATGAAATAAGTGATTGCCTACTTTCAAATTCATAACATGTGATTTTTAAATTAGGGATTAATTGGATTAATTATGGATTAAATAGGGATTACATTGCATACGGTTTGTGAAAGCGAAACGTCTGCGATATACGTGGAGATCAGAAACGTTTCTAGGATCCACTACGTGTGCGATCAATCTCCACAGCACACATGACTTTCTCTTGAAAACTGTTTGCGTTAGGCCACCTTGCGCAAACGTTTATCACATAAAAAGTGTGTGTGATGGACAGCCTTTGCCACACAGTTTCTTTCTACGCTCCGTGTGTGATGCATTCAATAACACAGGCGATAAAATTATTAATATCGTGTGCAATGGCAACGCTATCACAAACGATTTAACGGGAAAAATTGTGTGTGATGTACCTGTGAACGGAGACGTTTTCCTTGGAGCGACTATGTGGGATGTACATACGAACAGAAACGTTTAGTGGGGACTGACTATGTAGGATGTACTTGCGACCGGAAACAATTTCGCCGTATAATTGTAATTTTTTAGATCTACTGTACGTATTTCCGTATTTGAGTGCTCGCCGGTCGCACACGACCTCATTTTGCCAAACGTATGTGCCAGGAGGGCATATTGATACGTCTCCAACGTATCGATAATTTTTTATTGTCCCATGCTATTATATTATCTGTTTTGGATGTTTGAAGGGCTTTAATATACCTTTTTATATTATTTTTTGGGACTAACCAATTAACCGAAGGCCCGGCGCAAATTGCTATTTTTTTTGCCTATTTCAGTGTTTCGCAGAAAAGGAATATCAAACGGAATCCAAACGGAATGAAACCTTCGCGAGGATCTTTTTGGAACAAACGCGATCCAGGAGACTTGTAGTGGAGGTCAAGGAAGCCACGAGGTAGGAGGGCGCGACCAGGGGGGTAGGCGCGCCCCCTACCCTCGTGGGCGCCTCGCAGCTCCACTGGCCTACTTCTTTCCCCTATATATACTCTTATACCCTGAAACCATCGGGGAGAGCCACGAAACACCTTTTCCACCGCCGCAACCTTCTGTACCCATGAGATCCCATCTTGGGGCCTTTTCTGGTGCAATGCCGGAGGGGGATTCGATCATGGAGGGCTTCTACATCAACACCATAGCCTCTCCGATGATGTGTGAGTAGTTTACCACAGACCTTCGGGTCCATAGTTATTAGCTAGATGGCTTCTTCTCTCTCTTTGGATCTCAATACAAAGCTCTCCTCGAACTTCTTGGAGATCTATTTGATGTAATTCTTTTTGCAGTCTGTTTGTCGAGATCCGATGAATTGTGGGTTTATGATCAAGATTATGTATGAACAATATTTGATTCTTCTATGAATTCTTATATGCATGATTTAATATCTTTGCAAGTCTCTTCGAATTATCAGTTTGGTTTGGCCTACTAGATTGATCTTTCTTGCAACGGGAGAAGTGCTTAGCTTTGGGTTCAATCTTGCGTGTCCTTTCCCAGTGATAACAGGGGCAGCAAGGCACGTATTGTATTGTTGCCATCGAGGATAAAAAGATGGGGTTTATATCATATTGCTTGAGTTTATCCCTCTACATCATGTCATCTTGCCTAATGCGTTACTCTGTTCTTATGAACTTAATACTCTAGATGCATGCTGGATAACGGTCGATGTGTGGAGTAATAGTAGTAGATGCAGAATCGTTTCGGTCTACTTGTCACGGACGTGATGCCTATGTTCATGATCATGCCTAGATATTCTCATAACTATGCGCTTTTCTATCAATTGCTCGACAGTAATTTGTTCACCCACCGTAATATATGTTATCTTGAGAGAAGCCACTAGTGAAACCTATGGCCCCTGGGTCTATTTTACATCATATTAGTTTCCCATCAACTAGCTATTTCTGTCACCGTTTATTTTGCAATCTTTACTTTCCAATCTATACAACAACAAAATACCAAAAATATTTATCTTATTATCTTTATCAGATCTCACTTTTGCAAGTGACCGTGAAGGGATTGACAACCCCTTTATTGCATTGGTTGCAAGGTTCTTGATTTTTTGTGCAGGTACTAGGCGATTTGCGTGTAGTCTCCGACTGGATTGATACCTTGGTTCTCAGAAACTGAGGGAAATACTTACGCTACTTTGCTGCATCACGCTTTCCTCGTCAAGGGAAAACCAACGCATGCTCAAGAGGTAGCAAGAAGGATTTCTGGCGCCGTTGCCGGGGAGATCTACGCACAAGTCAAGACATACCAAGTACCCATCACAAACTCTTCTCCCTCGCATTACATTATTTGACATTTGCCTCTCGTTTTCCTCTCCCCCACTTCACCCTTGCTGTTTTTATTCGCCCTCTTTCTCCGTTCGTCTCTTTTTTCCTTGCCTTTTTGTGCGTTCCCTCTTTGTGCTTTTCGTTGCCATCATGTCTGAAACTGGGGAGGTTATCGTTGAAAAGTATAATAGTAACAATGGGGGAAACCTTGATGCTTTTGATAATCCTGATGAAGAATCTACTAAAAAGTTTCGGATCAGTAGTGGTAATATTATTGGAAAAGGAGTTATTCAAGATGTCTTTACTTGTGCCGGTGCTTTGCCCACTATGGGAGGGTCAATTCTTCATAGAACTAGTAGTCTTGCGAATGCTATATCTTTGCTCATAGTTGAACTTGAAAGACAATTTATGCATATGCATCCTTCCATACAAAGGATTTTCCTAGAATTTTCCAATATTGAGCATTCTTCTGTCAAACGCATAGCTACTATCTTTTTGGCACATGAGTTCAGATTTATTATGAAAGAAGCCAAGGATTTTTTTACGCATTATAGGGTGGATGCCGGCCGTCCACCCATAGAGGCTATCCTTTTTAATCAGGAAGATATAATGCGTTTATAATCTTTAGATCATGTTGCTTATAATAAAAACCTTAGAAAGAAGGTTCCTACCGATGTTCTAGTCAATAAATTTTCTGAGCTTAATGATAATTTTGCCATTCAGAACAACGGGCTAGGTTCTTCTCTTGAACAAAGTCTCATGACTTTTTTCCAAAAGAATTCTTATAATGACGAGTTGGTAGTGTAATTTGAGGGGCCAAGGGAGGAACCAATACCTCCCGAGCTTGATCTTGGGGACTTCTGTCCCATTAAATTTAGCCCTTTTGATTACTTTTGCTTGCCTCAAAGAAAACTTGCTGCTGAACGTAGGGAATATGAGATGAGTTTTCATGATTTGCCCTATCATTATTATGACAACACCTATATCTATTCTTGTTTTTATGCCTAGCTAGGGGCGTTAAACGATAGCGCTTGTTGGGAGGCAAACCAATTTTATTTTTGTTCCTTGTTTTTTGTTCCTGTTTAGTAATAAATAATTCATCTAGCTTATCTTTAGATGTGTTTTTATATTTTAATTAGTGTTTGTGCCAAGTAGAACCAATAGGATCTTCTTGGGTGATAGTTGTTTGATCTTGCTGAAAAAGACAGAAACTTTGCGCTCACGAAAATAATTTTTAAAATTCACCAGAATGTGATAAAATACTAATTCTTTTTGCAGTAGATCAATATACAAATTTTCAAGGTTGTCCTAGTTTTTTCAGAATATTTGGAGTTCCAGAAGTATTCGAACAAATCAGATTGATACAGACTGTTCTGTTTTTGACAGATTCTGTTTTTCGTGTGTTGTTTGCTTATTTTAATGAATCTATGGCTAGTATCGGGGGGTATGAACCATAGAGAAGTTGGAATACAGTAGGTTTAACACCAATATAAATAAATAATGGTTTCATTACAGTACCTTAAAGTGGTGATTTATTTTCTTATACTAACGGAGCTCATGAGATTTTCTGTTGAGTTTTGTGTTGTGAAGTTTCCAAGTTTTTGGGTAAAGATTTGATGGATTTTGGAATAAGGAGTGGCAAGAGCCTAAGCTTGGGGATGCCCAAGGCACCCCAAGGTAAAATTCAAGGACAACCAAAAGCCTAAGCTTGGGGATGCCCGGAAGGCATCCCTCTTTAAATCTTCGATCCATCGGTAACTTTACTTGAGGCTATATTTTTATTCACCACATGATATGTGTTTTGCTTGGAGCGTCTTGTATGATTTGAGTCTTTGCTTGTTAGCTTACCAAAATCAACCTTTCTGTACACACCTTTTGGAGAGACACGCATGAATCGGAATTTATTAGAATACTCTATGTGCTTCACTTATATCTTTTGAGCTAGATAATTTTGCTCTAGTGCTTCACTTATATCTTTTAGAGCACGGTGGTGGTTACATTTTTTAGAAATTATTGATCTCTCATGCTTCACTTATATTATTTTGAGAGTCCTTTAGAACAGCATGGTAATTTGCTTTGGCTATAAATTTAGTCCTAATATGATAGGCATCCAAGATGGGTATAATAAAAACTTCCATATAGAGTGCATTGAATACTATGAGAAGTTTGATACTTGATGATTGTTTTGAGATATGAAGATGGTAATATTAGATTCATGCTAGTTGAGTAGTTGTGAATTTGAGAAATACTTGTGTTATTGTTTTCAAGTCCCGTAGCATGCACGTATGGTAAACGTTGTGTGACAAATTTGAAGCATGAGGTGTTTCTTTGATTGTCCTCCTTATGAGTGGCGGTCGGGGACGAGCGATGGTCTTTTCCTACCAATCTATCCCCCTAGGAGCATGCGCGTAATGCTTGGTTTTTGATGACTTGTAGATTTTTACTATAAGTATGTGAGTTCTTTATGACTAATGTTGAGCACTCTCACCTTTCCATCATTGCTAGCCTCTTCGGTACCGTGCACTGACCTTTCTCACCTTGAGAGTTGGTGCAAACTTCGCCCGTGCATCCAACCCCCGTGATATGATACGCTCTATCACACATAAACCTCCTTATATCTTCCTCAAAACAGCCACCATACCTACCTATTATGGAATTTCCATAGCCATTCCGAGATATATTGCCATGCAACTTTCCACCGTTCCGTTTATTATGACACGCTTCATCATTGTCATATTGCCTTGCATGATCATGTAGTTGACATCGTATTTGTGGCAAAGCCACCATGCATAATTTCATACATGTCACTCTTGATTCATTTCCCATCCCGGTACACCGCCGGAGGCATTCATATAGAGTCATACATTGTTCTAGTATCGAGTTGTAATCTTTGAGTTGTAAATAAATCCTGAAAAAAAGGCCAAATAAAAAAAGGAAGAAAATAAAAGGGACAATGCTACTATCCTTTTTTTCCACACTTATGCTTCAAAGTAGCACCATGATCTTCATGATAGGGAGTCTCTTATATTGTCACTTTCATATACTAGTGGGAGTTTTTCATTATAGAACTTGGCTTGTATATTCCAACAATGGGCTTCCTCAAATGCCCTAGGTCTTCGTGAGCAAGCAAGTTGGATGCACACCCACTTAGTTTCTTTTGTTGAGCTTTCATACATTTATAGCTCTCGTGCATTCGTTGCATGGCAATCCCTACTCCTCGCATTGACATCAATTGATGGGCATCTCTGAGGGAGTCCTGGACTAGGGGGTGTCCGGATAGCCGAACTATCATCACGGCCGGACTCCAAGACTATGAAGATACAAGATTGAAGACTTCGTCCCGTGTCCGGATGGGACTTTCCTTAGCGTGGAAGGCAAGCTTGGCGATACGGATATGTAGATCTCCTACCAATGTAACCGACGACTGTAACCCTAACCTATCCGGTGTCTATATAAACCGGAGGGTTTTAGTCCGTGAGGACGAACAACAATCATACCATAGGCTAGCTTCTAGGGTTTAGCCTCCTTGATCTCGTGGTAGATCTACTCTTGTACTACCCATATCATCAATATTAATCAAGCAGGAGTAGGGTATTACCTCCATCGAGAGGGCCGAACCTGGGTAAAAACATCGTGTCCCTTGTCCGCTGTTACCATCCGCCTAGACGCACAGTTCGGGACCCCTACCGAGATCCGCGGTTTTGACACCGACATTGGTGCTTTCATTGAGAGTTCCTCGTGTCGCGTCACCGATAGGCCCGATGGCTCCTTCGATCATCAACAACGACGCGGTCCGGGTGAGACTTTCCTCCCGGACAGATCTTCGATTCGGCGGCTTTGCATGCTGGGCCAATTCGCTGGCCATCTGGAGCAGATCGAAAGCTACGCCCCTGGCCGTCAGGTCAGATTTGGAAGTTTGAACTATACGGCCGATATCCGCAGAGACTTGATCTTCGACGGATTCAAGCCGCAGCCAAGCGTGCCGCACTATCTCGATGGGCATGATCTAGCTCGCAGCGAACAAAGGCCTCGAGGCCGCACCGAGATCCGCTCCGACCCTTAATCCGGAGCCGGATTCCCTGATAGAGGACGAGTGGTTGGACGCCGCCTCGGGGCCTACGATCTCTATGGCGATTGAGCCGAACTCCATCCCTGTCCTTTGTGAAGACCTTGACTCCAGGGTGTCGGACTCCTCTCCGGACTCCGAACCCTCCGCGCCCCTGCCAATCGAATCCGATTGGGCGCCGGTCATAGAGTTCACTGCCGCGGACATCTTTCAGCACTCGCCCTTTGGCGACATCCTGAATTCACTACAGTCTCTCTCTTTATCCGGAGAACCCTGACCGGACTATGGACAGGAAGGTTGGGATGCGGACGACGAAGAAATTCAACGCCCACCCACCACCCACTTCGTAGCCACTGTCGAAAGCTTACACGACGTGCTCAATTTTGACTCCGAAGACATCAACGGTATGGACGATGATGTAGGAGACAACCATGAACCGGCACCTATAGGGTGCTGGACAACCACCTCTTCCCACGATGTATACATGGTGGATACACCTAAAGGAAATGAAGACGGGGAACAACGGGACGCTACGAAGGATAAATCCCTCGAAAAGCAGACAAAACGGCAATGTAAACGCCGAACCAAGTCCCGCCTCAACAGAGACCCAGCCATAGAGCAGGGCGAACTGGTGGACGACGAACATGCTATCGAGCAATCGTCCAAACAAGACAACTTGGATAAACAACCCGTCCCCGGCGAAGACAATAGTCCGGACGATCTCATGCCGGACAAATTGTTGGAACAAAATAACCTCTAGAAAAGGCTCGTCGCCACTGCGCGTAGCCTGAAAAAGCAGAAGCGGAAGCTCAAAACAGCGGAAGATGCACTCAGAATCAGATGGAGCAGAGTATTCAACACCGCAGACAAATACGGTGACAGTCGCCAAACAAAGAGCTACCCAAAGAGAAAGCTACTGCCCGAATTTGATGAGGAGGCCATAGAGCCCCCACAATCAAAAATTAAGAAGGCCACCCGGTCGGATGGATGACCGCACGGCAAAAAGAGAGCGGCAATGGCGCCAAGACACAAGCCGATCGCGATCCGCATAAGGATTCACATCAAAAGGATGGCCCGATTAGGTCCATCTACGGGCCAAGAAAGCAAGCTCTTCAAAGCAATGCAACACGCCAAATATCCGAACATCACGGCACACCCAAATGGGGCGCCAGACACCCCTATGTTTCACCGATGAGGTCTTTGGATCATCAATTTCAGCGGATTCAAACCCGTAAACATAGAGGCATACGACGGAACAACAGACCCTGGAGTCTGGATTGAGGATTACATCCTCCACATACACATGGCTAGAGGAGATGATCTCCACGCCATAAAATACTTACCCCTTAAACTCAAAGGGCCAGCTCGGCATTGGCTTAAAAGCCTCCCCGAAAATACCATTGGAAGCTGGGAAGAGCTCGAGGACGCATTTCGGGCAAATTTTAAGGGGACCTATGTCCGCCCTCCGGATGCAGACGATCTAAGTCACATAACTCAACAGCCCGGAGAGTCAGCCCGGAAATTCTGGAACAGGTTCCTTACTAAAAAGAACCAAATAGTCGATTGTCGGATGTCAAGCCTTAGCAGCCTTCAAACACAACGTCCGAGACGAATGGCTCGCCAGACACCTCGGCCAAGAAAAGCCAAGAACAATGGCCGCATTAACAAGCCTCATGACCCGCTTTTGTGCGGGAGAGGATAGCTGGCTAGCAAGATGCAGCACCAGCGACCCAAGTACATCCGAAATCAGGGATGGAAATGGGAAACCACGGTGCAACAAGGACCATCGCCGGATTAAAAGGAACGGTCCAAAGAGCACGGCAGTCAACGCCGGATTCAAAAGCTCACGGCAGAACAATAAAAAACTGCCCCTCAAGGACAATAGCGATGAGCTATCCAACTTAAACAAAATCTTGGACAAGATATGTCAAATCCACAGTACTCCGGAGGCCACGCAAACCATACCCACAGAGATTGTTGGGTTTTCAAACAGTCCGGCAGACTCAACGCCGAACACAAGGGGCTCGACACACCAAGTGAAGATGATGACGAGCACCACAAGAAGAGCCCCGGAAAACAAAAGAACTTCCCACAAGAGGTTAAAACAGTAAACTCACTTCACGTGATCAAAGGGAAAAACAGAGCGGCGCCCACTAGAATGCGCGCCGCACAAACTACCCTAGCGGAGTACCAACACTGGTTGTCAAAACCAATCACCTTCGACCATCATGACTATTCCGAAAGTATCCGGAACGCAGGATGGACTGCCTTGATATTGGATCCTATAATCGACGGATTCCAATTTACACACGTCCTCATGGATGGTGGCAGTGACATAAACCTGATATATCAGGACACAATCCGCAGGATGGGGATAGACCCAACCAAAATTCGCCGTACCAACACCTCCTTTAAAGGAGTAATGCCAGGCACATATGACCATTGTACAGGCTCCATACTGCTAGAAGTTGTGTTCAGTTCATCCGACAACTTCCGTCGCGAAAAGTTGATCTTCCATGTCGCCCCGTTTAAAAGTAGCCACTATTGGGACGCGAAGCTTTCGCCCGCTTTAACGCAATACCGCATTATGCATCTCTAACACTTAAAATGCCCGGTCCACGCGGCGTCATCTCATTGAAAGGGAATATTAAGTGTTACTTGAGCACGGAAGAACGTGGGACTGCCATGACAACCCCACACCTATCCGGCTCCGCTAGTCAAAGAACCTGAATAGGTCATTCAAACCCCGGACACGGCTAGACGAGTCCGGCGCCTACTAGCGGCATACCCCATACAAGGGGCTGCATGCATGTATAACAAGAGACAATAAAGCTCAGTTTTCTTCACTTCTTTGAATCGTACTCTGTTTATTTAATATACAGTACATCTTTTGCACGATCCTCTTTCTTTTAAACTAAGTTCCTCTCTTTTACAGATGAACAACGTGCTACACCCGTCTAGGATATGGCACAACGGAGACACAGGCGCGGACGTGCAGTAGGGACCTGTTGCAAGGACTCTTTTCAGATTAAGACCCTGCGTAAACTTTTTTTACTGTCTCTTGTTGATATACATCCCTCGGTTTCTCACTATAACCGAGGAGGAGGCTGGCGTTTTGGCATTGGCCGCACCAGAATTTTTGCGTGTACCTGAACACCAGGGGCTTAGGGCATTAGTCTGCCCGTTTTTATAAAGATCGAATACCTTAGGGAGTGTTCGGCGTCTCGAGTTAGGCCTTATATGCATCAGCTCCGAATCATGTCTTTGGTCAAATGTTGGGTTTGCCCGGCTCCTGTGTTTTGCTGCCTTACGTTCTGTTTTATCGGCTAACGCGGCACCAGGAGAACTACTGCGATTGTGCCCCGGTTCGGCCGGGCGAGCACCTCAGTAGAGAAAGCCGAAAACTGACTGTCATGATATAGCGAGAGACTGGTCAACCACTCGATGACTCATCGGAATGTTTAGAATTCCTCCGCATTAATGAAGGACGGTTTTCGTCAGCACATACGCACTTCAATTCGGGAGAGTGCGGTGCCCCTGTGGGCTATATAGTAGCCCCACCCTCGAACTCCTATGGCTAAGTGAAAGTGATAGAGCATTATAGTCCGGTTGCCTAGTTTGCTACGCTACCACCTCCTTAACAGGACCAAGACGTTGGATTAAGTGTGAAAAAGCGCCTTCTTTGCAAACACCCCGCACTATGTGCATGGGGGCTGAAGCCAAGGACTGCCATCTTTTAGGTTATATATACATATACATAAACGGCCGCATAGGGAGTAGTTTACTACTTGAACGCACAAGTATAAAAAGCTCTTATATTATATTGAAACATTGTTTTCACAAATCATACATGTCATTTAAACATAATATCCTTGAGCTGCGTCTCTATTAAACGAGCACCTGCAGACTTCCTCAAAATAGTGCTCGGCGGTACTCGGCTTCGTCCGAATCTTGGGATGCAACGTCGGTGGCCTTCATCTCTGCCCCAAGATGTCTTGACACGGGCCGAGCCATCCGCTCCCTCAATACATGCCGATCGCTTCATTGCATCGTCGTGGTACCGCACCAAGGAACTGTTGCACTAAACCAAAATAACTCTTCGGCTGGGGTCCGCCCGGCCACAAATGAGTCATGACATGCTTCATGGCAAGTCCGGATAGTCGATTCAGCTCGGCCCATTCGGCCAACCGATCGGTCAACGGAAGAAGACGCTCCGGACTATGGAATTGCGACCAATACAGCTCTTCCCTTCTGTGCCCTTCTGGCCTCGGAAGTGCTCAATCGCGTCCGCAGCGCTTGCCGCTAAGTCCAGATAAGCATCCTCCGAACTCCACAACTTGTCCAATTGAGCATACTTTGGATCTGTATATTTCCTCCGCAGCAGAAACAGTTTTCCAGCCGCAATTGCCCCGGCATGACTCAGCTCCTCCTTGGCAGCTCTCAAAGCTGAACGAGCATCCTTGGATTCGGCGGCGGCCTTTTTCAGGCCCTCTTGCTCCGCTTGACATTCCTTTTCAAGAACCTCGCAGCGATCGGTAGTATTCTTCAACTTTCTGGCCATATCGGCCATTTCCTCTTTGCTTCGGCAGTGAGAAGCCCGTTCAACTTTTAGCTCTTCGGCCGCCCTTAAAGCGGCCGCATTACTATTTCTGGCTTGCTCTTTCGCTCGGGCGAGTTCCGCCCGCAGCTCCTCCACAGCAGCGGCACCATCTGCATTAAGCATACAAGTAGTAAGACATGGGCGTCAAGCTCCCTTACCAGGTGTCCGCGTAGGAGTCGCATACCTTGTGACTCGTCAAAACGTTTATTGACCAGCGTGATGTCCGCAGCTGCTTTGTCAAGTTGCCGCTTTAGTTCGGCATATTCATCAGTCCGGCTGGCCACCGGACGCCCCGCCACCTGTTAAGGAACGGCGATATGTTATAACTGAGATTTTGATCCTTGGCACGCTATCAATTTTGACAACATACCAAGTCTCAGGGGCTACTATCTATCTGGCGCATTCTATATGCACAACCGCCGGAAGGTACATCATTTTTGCGTACCTCGAACCCCGTCAAGAAGCTTCGACGGCTTCATGCAATCCGCTCTCCGCGGATGCAATTCTTTCAATCACCGTACCCATCGAGCACGGTGATCTTCGAGATAGCCTTCGCCCGAGCAGATCCTTTAGCTCCTCCGACCGCACACCACTTGGCGCGGACCTTCCGCCCCGCCGGACTTGGGGAACCCTCGCGACGACACCTCGTGGTCGCCCGCCTCGTATGAGGGTGCGACAGGTGGAGGCGTTGCTCTCCATCATCTCGGAAGAAGATCCCCAAGACGAGCTCTGCTGAGAAGGGTTGAGGTCCGAACTACAAGGTACCATTTGGTTATCTTCATAAATAAATCTGAGGATGTTCCTTATTCACAAGACCCTTCTTTTTACTTACGGCTCTTTGGAGGGCTGATCCCTTGGGGAAATAGTGCGGCTGGGTTACTTCCCGGCGCTGACTCTCGACGAAGATTCCTTTCCCTTCTTGAGGCCTTGACCTCCGGATCTTCAAGCGGTCCTCTTCTCTCCTCGAAAGATGGGACTTTTAATCCCTCCTTCCTTGATAGCCTCCTTCTAGAGGCAGTTGTTTCCCCGCTCCCCCTTCGCCTTCTTCAAAAGGCGCGGCCTTCAACATCTTGGCCAGCATGGGATCCGGCGTGGTCTCTGGGAGGGGAGCCGGACACCTTATTAACTTTGCCTTGGCTATCCACTCCTGTTCAAGAAACGGCTCATTTAAAGGGCATATATATATAATAAATGAATGAACAGCCTGTCCGGTTATAGGACTACTTACTTGAGTATCTGGGCGATTGCAGCTTAGCCCTGCGTCCTCAGTCAGGTCCGGACACTTCTCTTGTGATCCGAAGAACAGTTTATACATCTCCACGGGTGTCGTGCCCATAAAATTTTGGAGAGCTCGCGGTCCCTCCGGATTAAATTCCCACAAGCGGAGGGGGCGACGTTTGCAGGGCAAAAGGCGCCGAATCAACATAACCTGCGCCACTACAACCAGATTGATCTCTCTTTCTTGGAGGTCTCGAATACGGCCCTGCAACAAAGGAACGTCCTTGGACGGCCCCCAGTCGAGCCCCTTGTTGACCCATGACGCCAGCCGCTGTGGTGGACCTAGGCGGAAGGCGGGAAGCGCCACCCATTTGGTGCCCCTGGGAGCGGTGATATAAAACCACTCCCGTTGCCACAAACCAAGCTCCTCTTGAAAAGAGCCCTCGGGCCACGGAGCATCAGCACATTTGCTTATAACCGCCCCTCTGCACTCTGCTTGTTGCCCCTTGATCATCTTTGGCTCCACCTTGAAGGTCTTGAGCCACAATCCAAAGTGAGGGGTAATGTGGAGGAAGGCCTCACATACGACAATGAATGACGAGATATGGAGGATGGACTCCGGATTCAAGTCATGGAAATCCAGCCCATAATAAAATATGAGCCCCCGCACAAAGGGATCCGTCGGGAAGCCTAAACCCCGAAGGAAGTGAGACACGAACACCACGTTCTCGCCGGGCTCAGGAGTGGGAATGACCTGCCATGGAGCAGGCAGCCTATGCGAGATCTCGCCGGTTAGATACCTGGCGTCTCGCAGCTTTAGCACATCTTCTTCCGTGACGGAGGAAGACATCCATCGGCCGTGCTGGTCGGAGCCGGACATCTTCGAAGGTCCGAAGCGCCTGAATCTGAAACTCTGGGTGTTAGAACTCGAAGCGCGAGGCGAACTCGATGGAGGGTGTAAAACGAAGAGGGCCTTGGTCTCATTATAAAGAGGTTGAATACCAAGAGCCCACCCCGTGGTCGATTAGGACTCGCCTTTGATAGAGGAGGCATGCCGACGGGCACGGTTGGGTTACCCACGTCCGTATTGATGAGAATCCCGGAATAAGGGGGCATGATATATGCTTTGATAAGACGTGCCAAGGAAACCGCCTCGCTAAACGCGCTAAGGTGGAACGGTAAAAAACGATTCATATAAAGGCCTGGCTGTGGTGTGATGTCACGCCACGGAATACGTCAGCAGATCTGTGCAAAAAATATTCTCTCTACGGTGGTATGTGGAACTTGTTTTGCGAGCGGACACTATCCTGGTGTTCAAAATCTTCTAAGAAGTATTCGAGAAGGAACCCGCCTTGCAATGCGAAGACAATATGCGCCCGGACTAAATCGTCATTGAAGCCTGGTTCAGGGCTACCGAGGAGTCTGGACTAGGGGTGTCCGGATAGCCGAACTATCATCACGGCCGGACTCCAAGACTATGAAGATACAAGATTGAAGACTTTGTCCCGTGTCCGGATGGGACTTTCCTTGGCGTGGAAGGCAAGCTTGGCAATACGGATATGTAGATCTCCTACCATTGTAACCGACTCTGTGTAACCCTAACCTATCCGGTGTCTATATAAACCAGAGGGTTTTAGTCCGTAGGACGAACAACAATCATACCATAGGCTAGCTTCTAGGGTTTAGCCTCCTTGATCTCGTGGTAGATCTACTCTTGTACTACCCATATCATCAATATTAATCAAGCAGGAGTAGGGTATTACCTCCATCGAGAGGACCCGAACCTGGATAAAAACATCGTGTCCCTTGTCTCCTGTTACCATCCGCCTAGACGCACAGTTCGGGACCCCCTACCCGAGATCCGCCGGTTTTGACACCGACAATATCCATAGCCCGTTGATTAGCCGCGTCAATGAGAGACTTTCTCCTTTTTTGTCTTCTCCACACAACCCCCATCATTAGATTATATTCCACCCAAAGTGCTATGTCCATGGCTCACGCTCATGTATTGCGTGAAAGTTGAAAAAAGTTTGAGATTACTAAAGTATGAAACAATTGCTTGGCTTGTCATCAGGGTTGTGCATGATGAGAGCATTTATGTGTGATGAAAATGAAGCATAGTCAAACTATATGATTTTGTAGGGATAAGCTTTCTTTGGCAATGTTATTTTGAGAAGACATAATTGCTTAGTTAGTATGCTTGAAGTATTATTGATTTTTTTTGTCAATATTAAACTTTTGTCTTGAACCTTTTGGATCTGAACATTCATGCCACAATAAAGAAAATTATATTGAAAATTATGTTAGGTAGCATTCCGCATCAAAAATTCTGTTTTTATCATTTACCTACTTGAGGATGAGCAGGAATTAAGCTTGGTGATGCTTCATATGTATCCAACGTATCTATAATTTTTTATTGTTCCATGCAATTATATTATCTGTTTTGGATGTTTAAAGGGCTTTAATATACCTTTTTATATTATTTTTTGGGACTAACCTATTAACCGAAGGCCCAGTGTAAATTGCTGTTTTTTTTTGCCTATTTCAGTGTTTCGCAGAAAAGGAATATCAAACAGAATCCAAACGAAATGAAACCTTCGCGAGGATCTTTTTGGAACAAACGCAATCCAGGAGACTTGGAGTGGAGGTCAAGGAAGCCACAAGGTAGGAGGGCGCGCCCAGGGGGGTAGGCGCACCCCCCACCCTCGTGGGCCCTTGCAGCTCCACCGACCTATTTCTTTCGCCTATATATACTCTTATACCCTGAAACCATTGGGGAGAGCCACGAAACACCTTTTCCACCGCCACAACCTTCTGTACCCGTGAGATACCATCTTGGGGCCTTTTCCGGCGCTCCGCCGGAGGGGCATTTCGATCACGGAGGGTTCTACATCAACACCATAGCCTCTCCGATGATGTGTGAGTAGTTAACCACAGACCTTCGGGTCCATAGTTATTAGCTAGATGGCTTCTTCTCTCTCTTTGGATCTCAATACAAAGTTCTCCTCGATCTTCTTGGAGATCTATTTGATGTAATTCTTTTTGCGGTGTGTTTGTCGAGATCCGATGAATTGTGGGTTTATGATCAAGATTATCTATGAACAATATTTGATTCTTCTATGAATTCTTATATGCATGATTTAATATCTTTGCAAGTCTCTTCGAATTATCAGTTTGGTTTGTCCTACTATATTGGTCTTTCTTGCAATGGGAGAAGTGCTTAGCTTTGGGTTCAATCTTGCGGTGTCCTTTCCCAGTGACAGCAGGGGCAGCAAGGCACGTATTATATTCTTGCCATCGAGGATAAAAGATGGGATTTATATCATACTGCTTGAGTTTATCCCTCTACATCATGTAATCTTGCCTAATGTGTTACTCTGTTCTTATGAACTTAATACTCTACATGCATGCTGGATAGCGATCGATGTGTGGAGTAATAGTAGTAGATGCAGAATCGTTACGGTCTACTTGTCACGGATGTGATGCATATGTTCATGATCATGCCTAGATATTCTCATAACTATGTGCTTTTCTATCAATTGCTCGACAGTAATTTGTTCACCCACCGTAATATATGTTATCTTGAGAGAAGCCACTAGTGAAACCTATGGCCCCCGGGTCTATTTTACATCATATTAGTTTCCCGTCAACTAGCTATTTCTGGCACTGTTTATTTTGCAATCTTTACTTTCCAATCTGTACAACAACAAAATACCAAGAATATTTATCTTATTATCTTTATCAGATATCACTTTTGCAAGTGGCCATGAAGGGATTGACAACCCCATTATCGCGTTGGTTGCAAGGTTCTTGATTGTTTGTGCAGGTACTAGGAGATTTGTGTGTAGTCTCCTACTGGATTGATACCTTGATTCTCAAAAACTGAGGGAAATACTTACGCTACTTTGCTGCATCACCCTTTCCTCTTCAAGGGAAAACCAACGCATGCTCAAGAGGTAGCACATATCCCCGACAGTTTCTGGGTCGTGTGGGAAGGACCCCACTATCGCCCACGCTCACTTGGCGATGGTTCCAGATGCCGTCGCGGAAAGGGGTTAAAACTCGTTTGTTTAGGACCGACGCGCACCAGTGTACACTGGTTGTCAAAGTTGGCGCCCAGTGCAAATAAACTCCGTAGCAAAACAAATCCAGAACTGAAACCACTTCAGAAGAGCTCAAGAAACAATATCCTAGGTACCCATAATGCTGGCAAGATGCTTAGCAAGCTTATTAACTTCTCTTGTTTGGCGCTTAACCTGCAGCGCTTGTTGTTGCACCAGAAAGTATGCATCTGAATTCTGCAGGGACTTCCTCAGTCCTTCAGCTTCCTGTCGCAGCACATCTGATCGATGTCTTTCAACTTGAAGTTTAGAATCAAGAAGACGAACTGATTCAGGCAGCGAGTTCGAAGAGCTTGTGCCAGCAGTAGTGGCCAGTAACTCGAGCACTACATCAAGACATGACTTTTGGGTTCTCTCACTGTCGTCAAGATAGTTTTTGTCAGCTTTCTTGGAGACCAACAGGGATGTCTCAATATCTTGAACCTTATCTATATTACTTCCTTTACCATTGCATAACGGGGTACCGTTCTCCAATATTTTGTCTGCATTATAAAAGAGAAACAAGCAGACACATCACAGGTTTACCATGTCAGTTCAACAGTAAAGTGGACAGGATAATAGCATGAAACAAACATATATCTATGTACCATGGTCACTTTATGGTCTATATCATTCTAGTTTTTGTTGCCAAATCAAGATAGACACAGTTCAAATAATATTTGTTCAAGATAAAGCAGAATAGACAGAATATAAGTGTGGGAAACTACAGAGCAATAACAACACTTGTAATGTGCATGACATGAGAACATAATTGTTTATTCAATTGAAACTGAAATCAACATAGAGCAAGTTACAACAGAAAACCAGTTAAAGAAACAGGTTTAAAACATACATGTTGCGCCATTGGAGTTTCAATTCCATCCTTCAAATTTGAAAATAGTTGGTATGAGTAAATACAGTGATGCAAGAGCAAAGGAGATTGAAAAAAAAAAAGCAACTGGTGAGCAGGTTTTGGGAAAACAGTGTGGTAATATGAAGCAACTTGTGAGATGATTTTGGGCATGTGATGCGAAATAATTAATACCTTGCTTCTTTGCTTTAAGTTCATAATTGGATCCATGTAGCTCAATGATAATAAATCAAAAATTGATTGATTGACAAAAAGAAAAACAAGTTTGCTACACTTATTTCATTTCCATTTCACACATCTGATGTGAGGTTGTTTCACTTGATGTACTGGAAAAACTAAAAAGTCCATACCGCTCTCCTTTCACTTTTTAACTGGTTTGAGAATCTCCTGCCAGAGCTCCTTGTTCAGGTCACACTTGATCATGGAGATGGTCATTCGCTTCCTGATATTCTGTATGTTAGCTTGTCCATAGTTTGGAAGCCACGTCCCATTCCACAACAGTATGTTCATCAACGCAAAAATCCCACAGTCACCTCTACATAAAACAGAAAAAAGAAAAGGAGAATCCTTTATGCCATAAGAACACTTGAAAAAAAACATATCTCCTATAAACAAACATCTGTGCAAGTAAGTAGTGCTTATGCTATGATCTGTTTGGTGCATCAATATCAACTAGTGGGAATTTCTCCATCAATTTTGCCTGCTCTAGATAATGTGTATCCCACAATGTCTGAACATATGCTACAAAGCACCTTGCTACCGCATCCAACCTTTTGCTTTTCTTGACGATTCTCAGCGAGTCAAACACCTCAAACATGTCATCTCTCAAATTTGTGTTGAAAACCCAGTAGTGGCATGTGCCATTAGGTTTCTCTGGTTCTAGGTTTTCAAGCACAGGGATCATGACCTGTAGAAGAAAAAATGGTTATAATCAACAAAACTTGAGGCAACTCTGGGACTGGTTATAGGCAACTTTAATATTAAAAAAGATCAAGGGATAAACAAAAAATGCAGCAAATCCCTATGAAACTTACGTTGATTGTGCTTGGAATTTGAGTGTGGTTATAAGAAACTAGAAAAAAATCTTTGAGTGTGGTTGTAAGCAACTCTGGAGGTAGCTGTGGCCAGTTACTAATTTTCTTTGAGTCTGGTTTTGAGCAACTCTGGGTGTGGGTGTAGGAAACTTAGGTATTTAACAAAAGCAACTCTGGATATAGTTGAAAGCAACTTAGATATTTAAAAAAAGAGTAGTTGTTGATGTGGTGGTAAGCAACTCTTTGTGGAAACATACCATGTCTTGCTCATCCAGAAGGTTTTCTGCCTTAAACCTGTTCGTCAACTCAGCCCCGCTCAAATCAACTTTTTGAAGCGCAATCTGGGAAGAAAAAGGAGCAATAAAATATCAGTGCCAAAATAAAAAACCAAAGAAAAACAATATGAAAAAAGATACTAGAAGTTTATTATTCTTACCGAAAACCTTAGAGGCATAATTACTTTCTTGGACCCCTGTCGTCTGTTAAACATGATTGCCTCGATCGCTAACTCAAAGACATGGGTCTTCAGCCACTCATTCATCCTCATTGATTGAGCTAGCTTCTTCATTGTGCAAAAATAGCCACGGTAATTTATTTTATGCAGCCTGTAGAAACAGAAAAAGGTTGTATTTCAGAAAGACCAACAGAGAAGATAGTGTGATGCCAAAACATGTTGTTACTGAAAAAAAGGAAAACGCATGTTTTATCCTCCCCACTTGATGTCCTTGTTGTCCCCGTTCCTGCTCCTCCGAGCAACAGAACCAATGATACAACTTGTTTACTTCTACTGAACAATTTAAGTCCTTTTTTTACTTTAAGTTCACATACCGCGACCTTTGTGATGGCGGTGGTTTTAGTATTCTCCTCTCACGCTTCTGGACAATGGGCTCGCCGTTGTTGCTGGCACCACCTTGGCTAGACTCCCCTTCACCAGAATTTTTTGCCTTTCCGTTTGGCGTGCAAAATCCGGAAGGTGAAATGTGCCCCGACCCCTCACCTGCAACACTTTTCACTGCCCCTTCAACAACTCCATCAAAATCCAAGTTGGCCCAATCAATTCCCTATTCAAAGTCAGCAGTGGCAGGTTCGTTTTCCGCCCCTTTGTCCTTTGATATCTCCTTGTCCTCCTCCACTTAGTTTTTTGTCATGTCGTCTATTCTAAGAACAAAAGGTGGGGCTGGGCAATAATTATCCCAAACAACACTTCCAGACTTTGATCTTTGGAGTGATTGTGGTGCTTCGCCAGAATCAGAAACTTCTTTGCTTGTTGCCTGATTAAGATCGGGAGACGCTCGTATTACTGGTATAGTGTTGGTAGACTTACTTCTCATGAGCGGTGGCGTTGACCCTGGAGTCACATACTTTTCCAGCAGCTCGTTGATGCCCCTGATATCAGCAAATGATATTTTTTTTCCTTTGTCCAAAACATGCTTGCTTGGTGGGAACAACAAGAGGCTTCTTTGTTGACTGGGCTGCAACTTCCTCTGAAGTTGCCTGGTTTAATACAGGAGTTTCTTCCTTCAGCACTACAGTTGCTTTCCCCTTGATATCTTGTTTGGCATTGTCGGTGACTCCTGGTTGTTTTGACTGCTCACAAGTCTGTGCTGGCCGTGTTTTGATGGGCTTTGCTGGTTCTGAACCTTTCTCTCCATGCTTGTCCTATCCAGATACAAGTGCACTCTTCATCGCTGACAATGTATGTTGCTTGCGAGGGACTTCTGCCTGCATGCTGACTATAGTTGCTTGAGATGTAGTTGTAGTTGCTTGCAAAGTGTCAACATTTACTTTTTTTGCTTGTTTGCTGCTTTTTTCTGACACACCTTGTATTTTGGAGCTGCTATGACTGTCTGATTTTCTGAATCGGTTGCCAAGCTCTACACATGTGTGCGAGCTTGCTGCTTAGCTATATGGCTTGCTTCCGGGGATGCAACCCTTACCTTCACTGTCCCGTGGGTTACTTTCTTGACCTTCTTCCCACCCCCACCCCCTCGGCTCCTTTTGAAAACTGTGTGCAACTACCCTCATTTGGGACATCGATAAAACGTTTCAACCCATCTTCCACAATCATTTCTTCGCAGTGAAAGTCTGTACGTGGCAAGAAATCTTCACGTGGCAGCACGAGCAGCGGGAATAAAGGGATATCTCGCATCTCAGGTACTCTCTTCTTCGGCTTGAAAGCTGAATCTCCAATTCTGACCACCTCTGCAGCAGTCACAACAGGCGCGTTGTCTACTTCGAATGGTTCCTTTCGAATGTCCATCTTAACAAACTCGCTGCGAAAAAAACTGCCAGGACTTTGCATGCTCCCATGTTGTGACGCCCCCGATTTAATCGTACACTAATCATGCACGCAAATGTGTACGATCAAGATCAGGGACTCACGGGAAGATATCACAACACAACTCTACAAATGAAATAAGTCATACAAGCATCATAATACAAGCCAGGGGCCTCGAGGGCTCGAATACAAGTGCTCGATCATAGACGAGTCAGCGGAAGCAACAATATCTGAGTACAGACATAAGTTAAACAAGTTTGCCTTAAGAAGGCTAGCACAAACTGGGATACAGATCGAAAGAGGAGCAGGCCTCCTGCCAGGATCCTCCTAAGCTACTCCTCGGTCGTCGTCGGTGGGCTGCACGTAGTAGTAGGCACCTCCGAGTAGTAGTCGTCATCGATCGTGGCGTCGGCTCTGGGCTCCATCGTGCAGTTGCAGCAATCGAGTAGAGGTAGGGGAAAAGGGGAACAAGGCAACCGTGAGTACTCATCCAAAGTACTACTTAAGCAAGGAGCTACACTACATATGCATGGATATATGTGTAAAGGGCCATATCGGTGGACTGAGCTGCAGAATGCCGTAATAAGAGGGGATAGCTAGTCTTAACGAAGACTACGCTTCGGACACCTGTCTTGCAAAGGTAGGAGGGACAATCTGAATTCCTCCAAGTAACATCACATAGCAATAATCCTACCCGGCGATCCCCTCCTCATATTACTGAGAGAGAGCGACCACCGGTTGTATCTGGCACTTGAAAGGGTGTGTTTTATCAAGTATCCGGTTCTAGTTGTCATAAGCTCAAGGTACAACTCCAAGTCGTCCTGTTATCAAGATCACGGCTATTCAATAGATTAACTTCCCTGCAGGGTGCACCATCTTACCCAAAGACGCTTGATCCCATTTGGCCGGACACACTTTCTCGGTCATGCCCGCCGCGGAAGATCAACACGCCGCAGCCCCACCTAGGCACAACAGAGAGGCCAACACGCCGGTCTAAACCTAAGCAGCAGGGTGCGGGCCCATCGCCTGAGCACACCAAGACGCTATGCGACTGCCGAAAGCAGACCTAGCCCAAAGAAAGCGTTCCGGTCCAATCCGGTAGCGCGCCGCTCGTCGCCGACGTCTGAAGTGCTTCGGTGATACCACGACGTCGGGATACCCATAACTACTCCAGCGTAGATGGTTAGTGCGTATAAGCTCAGAGCCAACTCAGATCAAATACCAAGACCTCGTTAAGCGTGTTAAGTAACCGCGAACGCCGAACAGGCCAGCCCACCTCTCTCCTAGGCGGTCTCAACCTGCCTGCCGCTCCGCCTCAAAGATCCACTCTGGGTGCTCCATCACCGACCCGACTTTAGTCTCCACATGTATCATGTATAAGTATATAGTATATACCGTGATCACCTCCCGAGTGATCACGGCCCGATAGTATAGCACGGCGGAGACGGACAAGAATGTAGGGCCACAGATAAAAGTACTAGCATCCTATACTAAGCATATAGGATTGCGTAAAGGTAACAATGTATAACGAGGACAAGGCTATGCAAAGATAGGAGTATCGAAAGCAATAACATGCTACACTACTCTAATACAAGCAATATAGAGAAGAGTAGGCGATATCACGTGATCAAGGGGGCTTGCTGGTTGCTCGGGCAGAGAGAGGGTCGTCAACACCGTAGTCGAACCGGGCAAGCAGCAGCAGCGTCGGTCTCGTAGTCTACGGAGAGAAGAGGGGAAGAAACAATGAATACCAAGTAAACAGATGCATATCGATGCATGACATGTCAAGTAGCGATGCTAGGCGTGCCCTAACGTGGTATGAGGTGGTACTGGTTAAGGGGGGAAACATCCGGGAAATATCCCCGGTGTTTCGCGTTTTCGGGCAGAGGGACCGGAGGGGAAAAGTTGCAGGTCGATAGGTTAGGGGGGTGTGGCGGATGAACGGACTGCGTATCCGAATTCGTCTCGTCGTTCTGAGCAACTTTCATGTTAAAAATATTTTAATCCGAGTTACGGATTAAAAGATATGATTTTCTAAAGATTTTATTAATTTCTGGAATTTAATTAATTAATTAATTAATTCGAAAAATGGAATTATGACATCAGCATGATGTCATGCTGACGTCAGCAGTCAACAGGGTTGACTAGGTCAACCCTGACATGTGGGTCCCATTCGTCATACTCTGTTAACTAATTAACCTAGCTTAGTTTAATTAACAGTAGTTAATTAGGTTAATTAGTCATTAGGTTAATTAATCAGGATTAATTAGATTAATTATTTACTTAATTAATTAATTAATTAATTAGTTTTATTCATTTTTATTTATATTTATTTAAATTTCATTTTCCTTTTCTTTTTATTTTAAAAACGTTCTGTGGGGGTGGGGCCCCCTTGTCATAGGCAGGGGTGGGGTGGACGGTCACCCGGTGGCCAAAGTCAATCGAGGCGGCGGGGGGCTGGGCCCACCAACAAGATCAGCGGTGGCCCCGGTCTTACCACGTTAGCGGCCGGCGTCGGGGCTCGGTGGGCGTCCATGGCGGAGGGCGCCGAGCTCGCGGACTTAAATCTTCGGTGGCCAAGAAGGGGCGTGGCGGTGCGTTCGGAAGGGAGAGGACGCGCGTCCATGGGTGGCAAGGGACGGCGGACTCGGCGAACGAAGCCGGCCAGCGGCGGAGGCGGCGGTAGGGTTCGGTCTTCGACGGAGCACGCCACGGGTCGGGGGCTTGCGTGGCGCTGAGCACCACAGGCTCGGCCCGTGACCATTTTGTCACTGGGGCGCCGGCGACGAGATCCACGGCGGGGGCGTTGGTGCGGCGGCTTGTCGGGCGGCTTGCTCGGGCGAGGAGGAGGAAGAGGAGGTCGGGGAGCACGTTCCGTGCTCCGTGGCGGGGAAGGAGAGGGAGGGCGGTCTTGGCGGAGCCGGGCGACGGGAGGCGGGCGACGGGAGGAGGACAAGGAGAGAGGGGTTCGATGGGGGGGAAGGAGAGCTCACGGGGGGGAGCGCGGGGTCTCTAAGGCGTGCTCGGGGACGGTCGGTGGCGATGGTGAGGAGGAGGCGGGAGGCGGCCGACGGCGACGGTGGGGTGGAGGTCGTCGGGGGCGGCTCAGGCGAAGGGGAGAGCTGGCGCCCTGGCTGGCCGGTCGGGAGGAGGAGGAGGTGAGGTCGGGCGGCGGGCCGTCCCGGCCGAGGGGCGACGGGATCGGGCAGCCCGATCCGAACGGTGCGGGGAGGAGAAAGGGATCGGGGGAGAGTGAGGCGTCGGCTAGGGTTAGCCGACCGGGGGAGGGGTAAGGGAGTGAGGGGGGTTGGGCCGGGCCAGGGGGCTGGCCGGCTGGGCCAGGTGGGGGCTTGGCCTAGTTGGGCCAGTGGGGGGGTTTTCTCCCCCTCTCCCATTTTGTTTTATTTTCTTTTCTTATTTCTTTTCTTTTCTGTTTTAATTTATTTAAAATATTTAGACCCGTTACAAAAATGTGTGCATCCCACCATAATTAGCTTTGTAATATTTGACAACCCCCGGACATTTTAGTTTTAATTTTTGAAAACTTTTATTGTTTGCCTATGTTTTCTATTTGAATTTGAACCGGGTTCGAATCAACGTGAGTTTAATCACAGTAACCGAGGTGACATGGCATCATTAGCAGGGATTACTATAGCTTAATTATCCGGGTGTCACAATTCTCCTCCACTACAAGAAATCTCGTCCCGAGATTTAGGAGGGGAGTAAGGGTGAAAGGCTAGGTCACGAAATTCTAACGGGCCTTCTCGGTCTTTGTTGCACTTCCCGAAATAGCTGATCCTTTACGTTGATGTCTCCATTTCTCCGCTTCATGTCATCATGACGAAGTCGGCATACTTTCTTTGGAAACTTCATCGTATTTACGAATAGGTAACGGGGCAGATCGGCAACGACAGAATGCTTTAAGGGTAATAATCTGGGATTAACCCATGAATGAGCATATGAGTACCTCTTGAGTTGAACAAATAGAACACATCGAGAGTAAAGTTGGAAGGTACAACAAGATGTTACAAGCAGATATGCAATCGTTCATTGCCTGTAGCAGAGTGCGAAAGGGGTTCAGAGCAACGGGAATAAGTATTGTATCCGATACCAGAATAGATCTACAGGCAAGTGGCTCCTGAATTACATACAAAGTCAAGCACGAGGAATAACTTTGTCAACAGGTTGTACAGGAGAGTCGGTTTCGATCCTGTAGCTGTGGGTTATGGGCCCACCATGTGGGTTAAAATAGGGAAGGGCGTTGACATCCGGCATGGTCATGATAGCAAGGCATGTCGGAGGATCAGCCTATCGCTTATGCGGCAACAACATCGGTACCAAAGGCGAGGGACGAAGAGAACCATTTTCTGCTTTCGTTGAACGAGGCGGACCAATAGGCAAAGTTCTCGTCCATCGGTGGCTACCGGAATGTCATCAACAATAGTAACAGAGGTCTTCTTGTGAGTTGTACCTCGAGGTGTTTACATAAGCAGGGATATTACTGCTTATATTATATAGATCACAAGAAGGTTTATACAAACCAATGGAAAGGACAAGTGATTATTATGCTTAAACAGAACAATGGAAAGGAGAATGTGTTTAAACACATCTTTCAGGGGTAAATCCTTCCCAAGGAAAAGCAGAGCATGATATCCATGATAGGATATAACGTAGAAAACCCTTTAGGAAAGGGGAGAGAAATATCATGACATTACCCATACAACGGTGTTTGGGGTAATTGAGCAAGAAACTTTAAGCATTGGGCTTCAAATGATTTCGTTGGAAATCGGAGTACCACAGACATGCTTTGGGATAGCATTGACATGTTCTTCAAGCAAAGGTCAAACCTTGGATACACAAAGGATTCATCAGGAACAACTTGTAGAATAAGTCTTACGGTTCCTTCATGGAAGAATGGATAATCTTGCAGAAAAGGAAACTATAACAATAGGTCCTCCGGCCGGGGGTGCTAGGCATGACATCATGCTACCGGGTCATCAAAGGCCAACATCATAACTCTTGAAAGTTGTCCCAACCATCATATCTCGACCGAGATTCAAATCCGATTGGTGTCATGATACCTCGGACTCGTGGATGTCCGAGAAGAAAAGGTGCAACACAAATAGACAGTGACATTTCAAGATTCTCGTGAAACGAACTACGGAGCGGGTTCTTGAAGCAATAGTTCATCCTTAAACCAAGGAGGGGATGAGAAGGTGGCTGATGGGCTCAGCGACAATTCATCGAGAATCCCAAACGGATGGATTTCCACGATAATGTGAACAAGAAGATGACATTTGTCAGCTCAAATGGTATAATGATGTATGCTCGAGGGAAACATACACAATTAATCACTGGTTGAAAGGTGCACCCGAAATATGGGTTGGGTTGCACGACCAATGTCAGAATGGAGATTCAATAATCAATATCCTAAGAATGAACTTTCGACCATTAACGTCAAGAAATAGGGTTGCTTAGAAGGAAAGAATCCAAACAACACCGTTCACTTGTTGGAATTAACACGGGGACCAAGAAAGAATGGTGATGGTGAGAAGTATTTCTATGTCAAGAATTCTCAAGAGGTGGAACAAATCTCAGAACATTCTTGACATAAAGGATGGTAATACTCAAGGTAAAGAAGAACGATTCTTTGGGTAGCAAGGAACTCAAGGTATAACACCAAACATGAACAAGCTTGTGTTGGTGGGAAGGCAATAAAGTGGTCGATGATAATACAAATCATCGAGGGCAAGGATGGTATTTCTCATCATGAATTCAATTGATATCCTGGATGAGCTCAGAATGTTGACGATCACGACACCTTTGTCGCGAGAGTTCATGATGATGTGATCGACCGGCGATGACATCAAGTCAAAGTAATGATGAAGTGAAAGGTTATTGGAACCAAGGGTACGACACAAACTCGAAACCAAGCTTGTTGTTCAAGGCGTAATGATTTGACGATGAGGATCGACGTAAGGTTAATTCATCATCGAAAATTGTGCTCCGAGAAGAAGGAACGGGTAGTACAGTTAAAATCATCACGACAACGATATAGCCAAACAGGCTAGGAATGGCGTGATCGGGTACAAACTCGTACTTATAGAAGCTTACTGAAGAGTTGTTGAACCGTAGTGCAGACTCGGTTCAGTTATCGGTGTCTTTGAGTGTTTAATAACTCAGAGCCCACGAAAAATTGGAATCAGTGGGAAGGTAGCACTTGATGAAGAACTCATAAAAATTTATGCAGTTCCATGATAATCTCGAGATACCAGGGGGGTAATACTCGACATAAGATCAAAGTAAAGGTTGACTGGGGTATTGCTCTACCGAAGACAAGTGCTAAAACTTGCACGAGAAATGGTATTTAAAAGAGAACATGGTCGGAACCACGATTGCAAAAGGCCAGATCCCTGATTCAAGATGAACTTATACCAAAGGAATAATTAATTTAAGAGAAGCTTTAATGTTAAGATCTACATCGTGTCCATGGGCATGAACACAAGTTCAAGGTCGACTCCCACTTCTCCAATGCATAACCTTTCATTCACTTCTCACGTTCGATGAAGTTGCAGTGTTGAAAATTTTATCTGGCGAAGCACCAGAAGAGTATGATTCGTGAGAACTTTCGGGTTCACACGGTTTAGTGAAGCCATATGTTCAACCCATAGGGGCTTCTTGGAATCATATACCAGAATCTTTAGAAATAATTAACTCAAGCTCGAAGGCAGAGCATGGTTGAGAAAGCAGAGGATACAATTTACCAATGGCATTATGTATCAGAGGAAAGGCTCACAAGGTTATTGAATATGAAGGGCGTTGTCAGATAAAATCCAACAAAGGATCTGGTGGTCCACAAGGGATCTGACGTGAGCATCAGTACTCAACTAGAGGAAGAAGAATGCAAGGAGATCAAACTATAGAAACAACTGACTAACTCAATTGTCAAATGCAAAGGAATTATGATTCCCAAATCAAGGGGTCAGAAGCAATGCTATGATTAGGGATGGATAAGATGAATAGCCTTAGGGTACAATCAACGACACTTGGATTGGTCGAGAACCAATTCCAGTTAAAAGAATGGCAGCTCAGCCGGAAAGGTAATTTATAAGGATCAATGATGATTGCGAGTATTCGCAACATATTGAGTCAACAGACTCAAAATGATAATGACAAGGTATGTCAATAAGACTACGAGACTTATGGGATTAACCATAATGCAAGCAAGCAAGAATTTCAAGAGCCAAGGCTCCAGAGGATTTTCGGAAGATCGAATAGTATTTTGAAGACTTTTGTGAAACACATGAACAACTGGGGTTGAGCGGATACTCGACAAGTGCGAGGATTTATTTGAAGGGGTATTCATGTGGCAAGGAACTGCTAGGCAGTAGGCACAAAGTATTCTCGGAACAATAGAGAAAACTTCGGGGTATCTTGTAATAACAAGATCAATGGGGGATGATCGTATGAATGGCAAGTGTAAGTAGTTATCCATACGGATTTATCGATGGTCAGGAATAGCAAAAGTGATGAGCACAAAGTCTCGAGAGAACATCAGAGAGTATCTTCGGAATCTTCTGATTAGCAGACGATCATCTGAAGTGAGGGGCTCTCCGGGAGAAAGTACTTGCGAGAACCTAAGTTAGTTTTGTTTTTAGCAAATTCATTTAACCCGAATAGAAGAGAGTTCAGAGTCCCAGAGTAAAGATCGAGGAGTAAAAGATCCTAATACCACCCAATGGCGACGTGGGCCCGTAAGGCACACAGCCAAGTTAGTAAAAGTTTTTGCAATGTCTAGACTCGACTTCGGCCAAGGAGTGTGGAAGGGGATTCCTCACAGCAATCGGCTCGATACCAACTTGTGACGCCCCGATTTAATCGACACTAATCATGCACGCAAATGTGTACGATCATGATCGAGGACTCACGGAAGATATCACAACACAACTCTACAAATGAAATAAGTCATACAAGCATCATAATACAAGCCGGGGGCCTCGAGGGCTCGAATACAAGTGCTCGATCATAGACGAAGTCAGCGGAAGCAACAATATCTGAGTACGGACATAAGTTAAAAAGTTTGCCTTAAGAAGGCTAGCACAAACCGGGATACAGATCAAAGAGGAGCAGCCTCTGCCTCAGGATCCTCCTAAGCTACTCCCGGTCGTTGTCGTGGGCTGCACGTAGTAGTAGGCACCTCCGAGTAGTAGTCGCCATCGACGGTGGCGTCTCGCTCCCCGGCTCCATCGTCTGTTGCAGCAATCGAGTAGAGGTAGGGAAAAGGGGAACAAGGCAACCGTGAGTACTCATCCAAAGTACTGCAAGCAAGGAGCTACACTACATATGCATGGATATATGTGTAAAGGGCCATATCGGTGGACTGAGCTGCAGAATGCCGAATAAGAGGGGATAGCTAGTCTTAACGAAGACTACGCTCGACACCTGTCTTGCAGCATGTAGGAGGGACAATCTGAATTCCTCCAAGTAACATCACATAGCAATAATCCTACCCGCGATCCCTCCTCATATCCTCGAGAGAGAGCAACCACCGGTTGTATCCGCACTTGAAAGGGTGTGTTTTATCAAGTATCCGGTTCTAGTTGTCATAAGCTCAAGGTACAACTCCAAGTCGCGTCCTGTTATCAAGATCACGGCTATTCAATAGATTAACTTCCTGCAGGGTGCACCATCTTACCCAGCACGCTTGATCCCATTTGGCCGAACACACTTTCTGGGTCATGCCCGCCGCGGAAGATCAACACGCCGCAGCCCCACCTAGGCACAAGAGAGGCCAACACGCCGGTCTAAACCTAAGCGCAGGGTGCGGGCCCATCGCCTGAGCACACCTGCACGCTCGTGACGCTGGGTCGGAGCAGCACCTAGCCCAGCAGCGCTCGAGTCCAATCCGCGCTAGCGCCGCTCCGTCGCCGACGTCTGAAGTGCTTGCCGATACCACGAAGTCGGGATACCCATAACTACTCCAGCGTAGATGGTTAGTGCGATAAGCTCAGAGCCAACTCAGATCAAATACCAAGACCTCGTTAAGCGTGTTAAGTAACCGTGAACGCCGAACAGGCAGAGCCCACTCTCTCCTAGGCGGTCTCAACTCTGCCGCCGCCTCCGCCTCAAAGATCCACTCGCATGGTGCTCCATCACCGACCCGACTTTAGTCTCCACATGTATCATGTATAAGTATATAGTATATACCGTGATCACCTCCCGAGTGATCACGGCCCGATAGTATAGCACGCAGACGGACAAGAATGTAGGGCCACAGATAAAAGTACTAGCATCCTATACTAAGCATATAGGATTGCGGTAAAGGTAACAATGTAGTAACGAGGACAAAGCTATGCAGCAAAGATAGGAGTATCTGAAAGCAGTAACATGCTACACTACTCTAATGCAAGCACTATAGAGAAGAGTAGGCGATATCGGTGATCAAGGGGGCTTGCCTGGTTGCTCGGCAAGAGAGGGTAAATCAACACCGTAGTCGAACCGAGGCAAGGCGGCGTCGGTCTCGTAGTCTCACCGGAGAGAAGAGGGGAAGAAACAATGAATACCAAGTAAACAGATGCATATCGATGCATGACATGTCAAGTAGCGATGCTAGGCGTGCCCTAACGTGGTATGAGGTGGTACTGGTTAAGGAGGGAAACATCCGGGAAATATCCCCGGTGTTTCGCGTTTTCGGGCAGAGGGACCGGAGGGGAAAAGTTGCAGGTTCGATAGGTTAGGGGGTGTGGCGGACGAATGGATTGCGTATCCGGATTCGTCTCGTCGTTCTGAGCAACTTTCATGTTAAAAATATTTTAATCCGAGTTACGGATTAAAAGATATGATTTTCTAAAGATTTTATTAATTTCTGAAATTTAATTAATTAATTAATTAATTCAAAAAATGGAATTATGACGCCAAGATGATGTCATCTTGATGTCAAGAGATCAACAGGGTTGACTAGGTCAACCCCGACATGTGGGTCCCGTTCATTCATACTCATTAACTAATTAACCTAGCTTAGTTTAATTTAATGAGTTAATTAGGTTAATTAGTCATTAGGTTAATTAATCGTGATTAATTAGATTAATTATTTACTTAATTAATTAATTAATTAATTAATTAATTAGTTTTATTCATTTTATTTATATTTATTTAAATTTCATTTTCCTTTTCTTTTTATTTTAAAAACGCTACGTGGGGTGGGGCCCCTTGTCATAAGGGGGTGGGGTGGGACTGTCACCCGTGGTGACCGAGTGAATCGTATGGCGGGGGGCCCTGGCCCACTGATCAATGGCCCAGCGGTGGCCCCGGTCTTGCCACGTCGGGCGTCGTGCAGGGGCTCAGTGGCGTCCATGGCGAAGGGGCACCGGAGCTCACGGACTTTCGTCTTCGGTGGCCAAGAAGGGGCGCAAGGTGCGTTCGAAGGGAGAGGACGGTAGCGTCCATGGGTGGCAGGAGGGCCGGACTCGTCGAACGGCGCCGCGAGCAGCGGAGGCGGCGGTAGGGTTCGGTCTTCGACGGAGCACGCCACGGGGCAGGGGGGCTTGCGCGTGGCGCGGAGCACCACGGGCTCGGCCCCATGACCATTTGGTCACCGTGGGGCGCCGGCGACGAGATCCACGGCGGGGGGCGTTCGGGTCTGGGCGGCTCGCCGGGCCGCTGCTTCAAGCGAGGAGGAGGAAGAGGGAGGCCGGGGAGCACGTGAAGGAAATATGCCCTAGAGGCAATAATAAAGTTATTATTTATTTCCTTATACCATGATAAATGTTTATTATTCATGCTAGAATTGTATTAACCGGAAACATAATACATGTGTGAATACATAGACAAACAGATAGTCACTAGTATGCCTCTACTGGACTAGCTCATTAATCAAAGATGGTTATGTTTCCTAACCATAGACATGTGTTGTCATTTGATTAATGGGATCACCTCATTAGGAGAATGATGTGATTGACATGACCCATTCCGTTAGCTTAGCACTTGATCGCTTAGTATGTTGCTAATGCTTTCTTCATGACTCATACATGTTCCTGTAACTATGAGATTATGCAACTCCTGTTTACGGAGGAACACTTTGGTACTACCAAACGTCACAACGAATCGGGTGATTATAAAGGAGTACTACAGGTGTCTCCAAAGGTACTTGTTGGGTTGGCGATTTGAGATTAGGTTTTGTCACTCCGATTGTCGGAGAGGTATCTCTAGGCCTTCTCGGTAATACACATCACTTAAGCCTTGCAAGCATTACAACTAATGAGTTAGTTGTGAGATGATGTATTACGGAACGAGTAAAGAGACTTACCGTAACGAGATTGAACTAGGTATTGGATACCGACGATCGAATCTCGGGTAAGTAACATACCGATGACAAAGGGAACAACATATGTCGTTATGCGGTTTGACCGATAAAGATCTTCGAGAATATGTAGGAACCAATATGGGCATCCAGGTTCCGCTATTGGTTATTGACCGAGAATGGTTCTAGGTCATGTCTACATAGTTCTCGAACCCGTAGGGTCCGCACGCTTAACGCTTCGATGATGAGTTCATTATGAGTTTATAAGTATTGATGCACCAAGGTTGTTCGAGTCCCGGATGTGATCACGGACATGACGAGGAGTCTCAAATGGTCGAGACATAAAGATTGATATATTGGAAGCCTACATTTGGACATCGGAAGTGTTCCGAGTGAAATCGAATTTACCGAGTACCGGAGGTTACTGGAACCCCCGGAAATACATGGGCCATAGTGGGCCTTGGAGGAAAGGAGAAAGGGCCAGCCCTAGGTGGTCGCCCCCCCTTCCCTAGTCCTATTAGGACTAGGAAAGGTGGGCCGCCCCCTCTCTCTCTTTCCCCTCAGGAATCCTAATCCAACTAGGATTGAGGGGAATCCTACCCGGAGGAGTAGGACTCCTTGTCGCGCGCCCCTTGGGCCGCCACCTCCCCTTGGCTCCTTTATATACGGGGCGGGGGGCACCCATGATACACAAGTTGATCTACGGATCTTTCCTTAGCTGTGCGGTGCCCCTTCCACCATATTCCACTTCGGTCATATCGTCATGAGCTTAAGCGAAGCCTGCCGGAGAAGTCATATCGTCGCGGAGCTTAGGCGAAGCCCTGCGTCGCTGGAGCATCAACATCGCCACCACGCCGTCGGTTGTGGAACTCATCCCGACACTTTGCTGGATCGGAGTCCGGGATCGCCATCGAGCTGAACGTGTGCAGAAATCGGAGGTGCCGACGCTCGGTGCTTGGATCGGTCGGATCGTGAAGACGACGACTACATCAACAGCGTTGTTATAACGCTTCGCTTTCGGTCTCACGAGGGTACGGGACGGACACTCTCCCTCTCGTTGCTATGCCATCACCATGGTCTTGCGTGATCGTAGGAAATTTTTGAAATTACTACGTTACCCAACAAATGGCATCCGAGCCTGGTTTTATGCGTTGATGTCATATGCACGAGTAGAACACAAGTGAGTTGTGGGCGATACAAGTCATACTACCTACCAGCATGTCATACTTTGGTTCAGCGGTATTGTGAGATGAAGCGGCCGGACCGACATTACGCCAGACGCTACGCGAGACTGGTTTCACCGCTGTGAGCACTCGTTGCTTAAAGGTGACCGGCGGGTGTCTCTCTCTCACTTTAGTTGAACCGAGTGTGGCTACGCCCGGTCCTTGAGAAGGTTAAACGGAGTCTATTTGACAAAGTATCGTTGTGGTTTTGATGCGAGGTAAGAACGGTTCTTGCTCAGCCCGTAGCAGCCACGTAAAACTTGCAACAACAAAGTAGAGGACGCCTAACTTGTTTTTGCAGGGCATGTTGTGATGTGATATGGTCAAGACGTGATGCTATATTTTATTGTATGAGATGATCATGTTTTGTAGCCGAGTTATCGCAATCGGCGAGCCATATGGTTGTCGCTTATTGTATGAAATGCAACGCCATGTAATTGCTTTACTTTATCACTAAGCAGTAGCGATAGTCGAGAAGCAATAGTTGGTGAGACGACAACGATGCTACGATGGAGATCAAGGTGTCGCGCCGGTGACAATGGTGATCATGACGGTGCTTGGCGATGGAGATCACAAGCACAAGATGATGATGACCATATCATATCACTTATATTGATTGCATGTGATGTTTATCCTTTATGCATCTTATCTTGCTTTGATTGACGGTAGCATTATAAGATGATCTCTCACTAAAATTATCAAGAAGTGTTCTCCCGAGTATGCACCGCTGCCAAAGTTCGTAGTACCCGGACACCACGTGATGATCGGGTGTGATAAGTTCTACGTCCATCTACAACGGGTGCAAAACAGTTGCACACGCGAATACTCAAAGTTAAACTTGACAAGCCTTGCATATAACAGATATGGCCTCGGAACACGGAGACCGAAGGTCGAGCGTGAATCATATAGTAGATATGATCAACATAGTGATGTTCACCATTGAAACTACTCCGTCTCACGTGATGATCGGACATGGTTTAGTTGATTTGGATCACGTGTTCACTTAGATGACTAGAGATGTCTGTCTAAGTGGGAGTTTTTTAATATGATTAATTGAACTTAAATTTATCATGAACTTAGTACCGATAGTATTTTGCTTGTCTATGTTTATTGTAGATAGATGGCTCGTCTTTGTTGTTCCGTTGAATTTTAATGCGTTCCTTGAGAAAGCAAAGTTGAAAGATGATGGTAGCAATTACACGGACTGGGTCCGTAATTTGAGGATTATCCTCATTGCTGCACGAAAAATTACGCCCCTGGAAGCACCGCCGGGTGACAGCCTGCTGCAGAGATCTTGAGCCGAAGTTGTGAACGTCTGCAAAGCAAAGCTGATGACTACTCAATAGTTCGATGTGCCATGCTTTACGGCTTAGAACGGGTCTTCAACGACGTTTTGAACGTCATGGAGCATATGAGATGTTCCAGAGTTGAAGTTAATATTTCAAGCAAATGCCCGGATTGAGAGATATGAAGTCTCCAATAAGTTCTATAGCTGCAAGATGGAGGAGAATAGTTCACGGTGAGCACATACTCAAAATGTCCGGGTATAACAATCACTTAATTCAGCTGGGAGTTAATCTTCCGGATGATAGTGTCATTGACAGAATTCTCCAATCATCGCCACCAAGCTACAAGAGCTTCGTGATGAACTATAATATGCAAGGGATGACTAAGACAATTCTGAGCTCTTCGCGATGCTAAAAGCATGGAGGTAGAAATCAAGAAAGAGCATCAAGTGTTGATGGTCAACAAGACCACTAGTTTCAAGAAAATGGGCAAAGGAAGAAGAAGGAAACTTCAAAAGAACAGCAAGAAAGTTGCTGATCAAGAGAAGAAACCCAAGTCTGGACCTAAGCCTGAAATCGAGTGTTTTACCGCAAGCGGATGGACATCGAAGCGAAACTGCCCCAAGTATTTGGCGGATAAAAAGGATGGCAAGGTGAACAAAGGTATATGTGATATACATGTTATTGATGTGTACCTTACTAGAGCTCGTAGTAGCACTGGTATTTGATCTTGGTTCATTGCTAATATTTGCAACTCAAACAGGACTACGGAATAGACGCGAGCAATGGCAAAGGACGAGGTGACGGCGCGTGGGAAATGGTTCCAAAGTCAATGTGATCGCGGTCGGCACACTACCTCTACATCTACCTTGGGATTAGTTTTAGACCTAAATAATTGTTATTTGGTGCCAGCGTTGAGCATGAACATTATATCTGGATCTTGTTTAATGCGAGACGGTTATTCATTTAAATCAGAGAATAATGGTTGTTCTATTTATATGAGTAATATCTTTATGGTCATGCACCCTTGAAGAATGGTCTATTCTTGTTGAATCTCGACGTAGTGATACACATATTCATAATGTTGAAGCCAAAAGATGCAGAGTTGATAATGATAGTGTAACTTATTTGTGGCAATTGCCGCTTAGGTCATATCGGTGTAAAACGCATGAAGAAACTCCATACCGATGGGCTTCGAATCACTTGATTATGAATCACTTGGTACTTATGTAACCGTGCCTCATGGGCAAGATGACCAAAACGCCGTTCTCCGAACTATGGAGCGAGCAACTGATTTGTTGGAAATCATACATACCGATGTTTGTGGTCCAATGAATGTTGAGGCACGCTTGTGGCGGGTATCGTTATTTTCTCACCTTCACAGATGATTTGAGCAGATATGGGTATATCTACTTATTGAAACACAAATCTGAAACATTTGAAAAGTTCAAAGAATTTCAGAGTGAAGTGGAAAATCATCGTAACAAGAAAATAAAGTTTCTACGATCTGATCGTGGAGGAGAATATTTGAGTTATGAGTTTGGTTTACATTTGAAACAATGTGGAATAGTTTCGCAACTCACGCCACCCGGAACACCACAGAGAAATGGTGTGTCCGAACACCGTAATCGTACTTTACTAGATATGGTGCGATCTATGATGTCTATTTCCGATTTACCACTATCGTTTTGGGGTTATGCTTTAGAGACGGCCGCATTCACGTTAAATAGGACACCGTCAAAATCCGTTGAGACGACGCCTTATGAACTGTGGTTTGGCAAGAAACCAAAGTTGTCGTTTCTTAAAGTTTGGGGCTGCGATGCTTATGTAAAGAAACTTCAACCAGATAAGCTCGAACCCAAATCGGAAAAATGTGTCTTCATAGGATACCCAAAGGAGATGTTGGGTACACCTTCTATCACAGATCCAAGGCAAGATTTTCGTTGCTAATTCGGATCCTTTCTAGAGAAGGAGTTTCTCTCGAAAGAAGTGAGTGGGAGGAAAGTAGAACTTGATGAGATAATCAGTATCTACTCCCTTATTGGAAAGTAGTTCATCACAAGAAATGGTTCTGTGACAACTACACCAATTAGTGAGGAAACTAATGATGATGATCATGAAGCTTCAGATCAAGTTACTATTGAACCTCGAGGTCAACCAGAGTAAAATACGCACTGAGTGGTATGGTAATCTTATTTCGAAGTCATGTTACTTGACCATGGCGAACCTACAAACTATGAAGAAGCGATGGTGAGCCCAGATTTCGCAAAATGGCTGGAAGCCATGAAATCTGAGATGGGATCCATGTATGAGAACAAAGTATGGACTTTGGTTGACTTGCTCGATGATCGGCAAGCCATTGAAAATAAATGGATCTTTAAGAAGAAGACCGACGCCGATGGTAATGTAACTGTTCACAAAGCTCGACTTGTTGCGAAAGGTTTTCGACAAGTTCAAGGGTTGACTACGATGAGACTTTCTCACCCGTAGCGATGCTTAAGTCTGTCTGAATCATGTTAGCAATTGCCGCATTTTATGATTATGAAATTTGGCAAATGGATGTAAAACTGCATTCTTGAATGGATTTCTAGAAGAAGAGTTGTATATGATGCAACCAGAAGGTTTTGTCGATCCAAAGGATACTAACAAAGTGTGCAAGCTCCAGCGATCAATTTATGGTCAGTGCAAGCCTCTCGGAGTTGGAATAAACGCTTTGATAGTGTGATCAAAGCATATGGGTTTGTACTGACTTTTGGAGAAGCCTGTATTTACAAGAAAGTGAGTGGGAGCTCAGAGCATTTCGATATTATATGTGGACGATATATTATTGATTGGAAATGATATAGAATTTCTGGATAGCATAAAAGGATACTTGAATAAAAGTTTTTCAATGAAAGACCTCGTGAAGCTGCTTACATATTGGGCATCAAGATCTATAGAGATAGATCAAGACGCTTAATTGGACTTTCACAAAGCACATACCTTGATAAAGTTTTGAAAAGTTCAAAATGGATCGTGCAAAGAAAGGTTTTTGCCTGTGTTGCAAGGTGTAAGATTGAGTCGACTCAATGCCCGACCACAGCAGAAGATAGAGAGAAAATGAAAGATGTTCCTATGCTTCAGCCATAGGCTCTATCATGCAATGTCAGTGTACCAGACTGACGATGCTTAGCTGTAAGCTTGGCAGGAAGGTACCAAAGTAATCCAGAGTGGATCATCGGACAGCGGTCAAGAACATCCTGAAATACCGAAAAGGACTAAGGATATGTTTCTCATATATGGAGGTGACAAAGAGCTAGTCGTAAATGGTTACGCCGATGTAAGCTTTGACACCGATCCGGACGATTCTAAATCGCAAACCGGATACGTGTTTTTATTAAACGGTGGAGCTGTCGGTTGGTGCAGTTCTAAACAAAGCGCCGTGGCGGGATCTACATGTGAAGCGGAGTACATAGCTGCTTCGTAAGCAGCAAATGAAGGAGTCTGGATGAAGGAGTTCATTTCCGATCTAGGTGTCATACCTAGTGCATCGGGACCGATGAAGATCTTCTCGTGACAATCTTGGTGCAATTGCCTTGGCAAAGGAATCCAGATTTCACAAGAGGACCAAGCATATCAAGAGACGCTTCAATTCCATTCGGGACCAAGTCCAAGTGGGAGACATAGAGATTTGCAAAATACATACGGATCTGAATGTTGCGCACCGCTGACTAAGCCTCTTCCACGAGCAAAACATGATCAGCACCAAGACTCCATGGGTGTTAGGATCATTACTTTGTAATCTAGATTATTGACTCTAGTGCAAGTGGGAGATGAAGGAAATATGCCCTAGAGGCAATAATAAAGTTATTATTTATTTCCTTATACCATGATAAATGTTTATTATTCATGCTAGAATTGTATTAACCGGAAACATAATACATGTGTGAATACATAGACAAACAGATAGTCACTAGTATGCCTCTATCGGACTAGCTCATTAATCAAAGATGGTTATGTTTCCTAACCATAGACATGTGTTGTCATTTGATTAATGGGATCACCTCATTAGGAGAATGATGTGATTGACATGACCCATTCCGTTAGCTTAGCACTTGATCGCTTAGTATGTTGCTAATGCTTTCTTCATGACTCATACATGTTCCCGTAACTATGAGATTATGCAACTCCTGTTTACCGAGGAACACTTTGGTACTACCAAACGTCACAACGAATCGGGTGATTATAAAGGAGTACTACAGGTGTCTCCAAAGGTACTTGTTGGGTTGGCGATTTCGAGATTAGGTTTTGTCACTCCGATTGTCGGAGAGGTATCTCTAGGCCTTCTCGGTAATACACATCACTTAAGCCTTGCAAGCATTACAACTAATGAGTTAGTTGTGAGATGATGTATTACGGAACGAGTAAAGAGACTTACCGCAACGAGATTGAACTAGGTATTGATACCGACGATCGAATCTCGGGTAAGTAACATACCGATGACAAAGGAACAACGATGTCGTTATGCGGTTTGACCGATAAAGATCTTCGAGAATATGTAGGAACCAATATGGGCATCCAGGTTCCGCTATTGGTTATTGATCGAGAATGGTTCTAGGTCATGTCTACATAGTTCTCGAACCCGTAGGGTCCGCACGCTTAACGCTTCGATGACAGTTCATTATGAGTTTATAAGTATTGATGCACCAAGGTTGTTCGAGTCCCGGATGTGATCACGGACATGAAGAGGAGTCTCAAATGGTCGAGACATAAAGATTGATATATTGAAGCCTACATTTGGACATCGGAAGTGTTCCGAGTGAAATCGAATTTATCGGAGTACCGGAGGTTACCGAACCCCCGGAAATACATGGGCCATAGTGGGCCTTGGAGGAAAGGAGAAAGGGCCAGCCCTAGGTGGCGCGCCCCTTCCCTAGTCCTATTAGGACTAGGAAAGGTGGGCCGCCCCCCTCTCTCTTTCCCTCCGAATCCTAATCCAACTAGGATTGAGGGGAATCCTACCCCGGAGGAGTAGGACTCCTTGCGCGCCTCCCCTTGGGCCGCCACCTCCCCTTGGCTCCTTTATATACGGGGCAGGGGCACCCCATGATACACAAGTTGATCTACGGATCTTTCCTTAGCGTGCAGCGGTGCCCCTTCCACCATATTCCACTTCGGTCATATCGTCATGAGCTTAGGCGAAGCCTCGCGCCGGAGAAATCATATCGTCATGAGCTTAGGCGAAGCCCTGCATCGGTGGAGCATCAACATCGCCACCACGCCGTCGTCTCGACGGAACTCATCCCCGACACTTTGCTGGATCGAGTCCGGGATCGCCATCGAGCTGAACGTGTGCGTAACTCGGAGGTGCCGACGCTCGGTGCTTGGATCGGTCGGATCGTGAAGACGCACGACTACATCAACCGCGTTGTTATAACGCTTCCGCTTTCGGTCTACGAGGGTACGTGGACGGACACTCTCCCCTCTCGTTGCCATGCCATCACCATGGTCTTGCGTGATCGTAGGAAATTTTTTGAAATTACTACGTTACCCAACAGCACGTTCCCGTGCTCCGTGGCGGGGGAAGGGAGAGGGAGGGCCGGTGGGCGGCCGGAGCCGGCGACGGGGAGGCGGCGACGCTCGGGAGGAGGACGAGGGGAGAGAGGGGTCCGATGGGGGGGGAGGGAGAGCTCACGGGGAGCGCGGGGTCTCGAGGCGCAGCTGGGACGGCCGGTGGCGACCGTGAGGAGGAGGGCGGGAGGCGGCCGACGGCGACGGTGGGGTGGAGGTCGTCGGGGCGGCTCCAGGCGAAGGGAGGCTGGCGCGCTTGCTGCCGGTCGGGAGGAGGGGAGGAGGTGAGGTCGGGGCGGCGGGTCGCCGGCGTCGAGGGGGCGATGGGATCGGGCAGCTCCCGATCCGAACGGCGCATGGGGAGGAGAAAGGGATCGGGGGGAGAGGAGGCGCGGCTAGGGTTAGCCGACCGGGGAGGTAAGGGAGTGAGGGAGTTGGCTGGGCTGGGGCTGGCTGGCTGGGCAGTGGGGGCTTGGCCCAGTTGGGCCGCTGGGGGGGTTTCTCCCCCTCTCCCATTTTGTTTTATTTTCTTTTCTTATTTCTTTTCTTTTCTGTTTTAATTTATTTAAAATATTTAGACCCGTTACAAAAATGTGTGCACCCCACCATAATTAGCTTTGTAATATTTGACACCCCCCGAACATTTTAGTTTAAATTTTTGAAAACTTTTATTGTTTGCCTATGTTTTCTATTTGAATTTGAACCGGGTTCGAATCAACGTGAGTTTAATCATAGTAACCGAGGTGACGTGGCATCATTAGCAGGGATTACTGTAGCTTAATTATCCGGGTGTCACACATGTGTTCCACTGGTGGACATGCATGGTTGTGATTGCTCCTGATCCTCGGCAGCACGCTTTTGCTTCTCCATGATAGTGCTCAGCGCGACCTCCTCATCATCACTGCCATTTCGCCACCCCAGGGGTTTTGCACCTCCATCGTGGTCGCTCCTCCCAGTGGTGTTGTCAGCACTAGCATTGCCACCCATCCCACCATCATCCTTGTCATCTTCCCTCTTCTTCCCTCCCACACCACCTTCTTCCTCCTCATTCTTATCTTCTTCATCTTCACCTTCGTCCTTTCCGAGCTCATCCTTCTCTTCCTTCTTGTCTTCCTTCTTTTCACCCTCCTGTTTCTCCTCTTTTTCAACCATTTCCTTCTCCTATTCCTCATTCCCCTTATTATATATGTTCCTCATTATTGTCCTTGTCTTCATTATTTGCCTCGTCCTCCTCCTCCTCATCATCATCATCATCATCTTCCTCCTCCTCGTCATCCTCCTCTTCATCCTCCTCATCATCCTCCTCTTCCTCCTCCTCGTCATCCTCTTCTTCCTCCTCCTCATCACCCACCTCTTCCCCATCCTCCTCAACCCCTCTGTAACATCCCAAAATTCTAAATTTTGGAATGTTATATTAAATATATAGTTTTGATTGATTGTTTGATTGTTGTGTGATTGATTGACTGAAAGTGAGTGAAATTTGAAACTTTTTGAAAGTTAATTGAGAGGGAATAAAAGGACTTTCCCAAACTTTCATTTTCTTTTATGATCTTCGTGAATTCAAATTCTTTTCAAATACAAAACCCTAGAGAGAAGATGATATGACTTCTTCCATTTAAATAAATGAAAGGGTTTTGAAAAGATTTTAATTTTATTTGGAAATATCTTCCAATTCGAAACTTTAAGCAACTCAATGATTTTCATGATAGAAGATAAAATGACTTCTTCAAAACATATGAAATATGAGTTGGAAGTTTTAAAAGAGTTAAATTCAAAATCCCATTGGAATTATTTTCAATTTGGGATTATTTGGGGTTTTATTCAATTTATTTTCTCCAAAACTAAAATATATGGAAATTAGGGTAAAATGATTCCTGCATTAGAAAATTGAGAGAAATAAATTTGAAATCATTTTGTTATTTTTAAAATGATTTTTATTGGATTTTATTAGAGCAGAGCACTCTTTGCTTTATTTGAATTCTTGTGGATTTTATTTGATGCTATAAAAATGTTCGCGTTGTAAGAAATCTTTTTCCAAAATTCTTGATATATTATATGCCTATATAGTATTTTTATTTATTTTTTGTTTTTATTATTTTTGTTTGTTTGAAAAAAAAATTAAAAAAACTTCTTCTTTTTTCCCGACTGGGCGGCCCACCAACAGGACAAAGCTAAGCCCATTTCACCATTGCCTTTCCTCACAGTGATCGACTCAAAGGGAGTCCACCGCCACGCCTCGCCGGGCGCCTGCCTCTACGGACTCCTCACCCCTTGCCCCTCCTCCAAGGCCACCGCACCCCCTGGTCCCTATATAAGGCCGGCCCCGACGCTCCTCGGCCTTTGCTCCTGGCATCGCTGCCGCCGCCGCCCACTGCCGCATAGCGTCATTGCCGTCTGCCGCCGTGACACCAACAAATGTTGCCGCTCCGCTCCGCCGCCGCCATCAAGACGCCGATGCCGCTGCTCAAGACTTTGCCGGACGCCGCCGCCTCGACGCTCAAGGGCGGAGTTAGCCGCCGGTCGAATCCGCTCCGCCGCCCGACCCATTCGCCTGGTTCGGTACGAACCGCAGACAGCCCCGATTTTTTTGGTTTTCCTGTATGGTTTAGATCGGTTTTGTTTAAAAAAACCCGGTTTAGTTTTTTTTTGTTAGAGCTATTCAATGAACGTTCTCTGTTTAGAACTAGATAGCGAGCGTTCGCTCGATAGTCTTTTCTTTTTATTTCAGATTTCAGCCAGGGACCCATCCGTGAATATTTTCTTCACAGATTAGTCCCTATACTTCAATCGGTCACTACTTTTTAGTCGTTTGTCCAAATCCAACGAAACCAACGCCCCACTTCTTCGTTATGATCCCCTCTATCCAATAAAACAACTTAAACATATTTTTGAAAGTCTTAAAATTTGAATTCAAACAGATTTGTATTTGGACTTCCTTTGATCGTAACTTGAGTTTTATAACTCCGTTTGAGTTGATTCTTTTTGCAAATTAAAGCTCTTCACATAAACTTTCTAATAAGGCCACCCAATTTTGGTACTGTTAGAAATTTTTTTAAGTTGCAAGAGTTATTTGCATGGTTTTGATGTTTTCTGAATTATCCTCTTGGTTCTTACCGATCTTTTGAGTGATTGCTTATGTGTGGTTACTATTGCTTGCTTACGATAGATTGACCAGAGTGTGACGAGTAGAACTATCAGGAGTTATGAGTGTGAATCATCTTCATCAATAGTACAGGCAAGTTCACACTTTGATCATAACCCTTCATACCCGGTTTTTATGCATTAGTTTCACCCTCAAACATTGCATGGTTAGGAATTGATAACATGTGGGTATTGGGAAGTAGTTGATGAGGTAGGAACCTATTGTCCTGCATTTCAAACCCTTGGGAGTTACTTTTATGTTATGCTTATATTGCCATGTATGCTCGTAGACGTGGATTGGGTTTGAGTGTATTCCATGGCAGATGTGAGATTGTTTACTTAATGGTTCAACTTAAGGTGGCAACTTTAATACACATCTGGGTGGATTGGTAGGGACACCCTGGGGATATACCAGTGGACTTGCCCGGACACCTGGGGATATACCAGTGTTGTCCTAGGAGATCCTGGGGATATACCGTGTGATCATCCTATGGTTCGCCACCCAGGCTCAAAGGGATCATAAGATTATTCATGCTAGAAACTTCCGTGTGCATGTTGACTGTAGGACGTGAGCCCTAGAAACTGGCAAGCCCATAGGAAAGATTTTTCTCTAAAACTTTCTTCTTCAAAAAGATCTTTTACCTCTCTTCTCTTCTGAGCTTATTCAAATATTCCTTTTAGTGAGACTATACCCCTTTCCCCTTTTGACCACGAAGATTCGACTAAAGAGACCACTTCAACAAGTACAAGATATTGGACAGCTAAGACCACTTCAGAATGAAGAGGAGTTTTACCGTGCATCGGAATAATGGGAACTACAACGGTTGAAGACTCCGAAGAATACGAGAATTGGAGGCTATAAAGAATTTCCAGATTTAGTATGACCTAGGAAGGCTACCCTTATGGAACTTGGCAGACTAAGGAAGCTTTCAATACCCGAGATCAAGGTGTATGGGAGAAAGACCAGAACATGGAGCATTAGAACTCATAGTTTTGTCAAGAAAACCCTAAGACAGGAGATATCAATTATGGAATGAAAGCTCATGGCAGTAACATGGGCATAGACACGACTAAACATAGTGTTATTGCCCGCTTATGCTATTGTCACGGTGCTGAGTTAAGAAGGCATTTCTTTGGAAGGATTGGATGACAAAAGGGCTAATGGAGCACCTGTCAGCAAAAGGTGAAGTTTTAACCCTAGCTGGTGTATCACTAGGATCTGGAGTATTACATCAAGAAGTTTAAGGTGGACCTTTAGGAAGTCATATTTGGCAAGGAAGCATTTCGTGAAGAACTCAGGACCCAGAAGCTGAAAGTAGCCAAGCTGGAGGAGCAAAACCTCGAGATACCGGAGATTCGTCAGGAACTGAAGGACAGTAGGACCGTGGTTCATGCCAAGGATGTTGAAACCCAGAAGTTTGGAACGCAACTCCAGAAATATTGAAGGACGCCATGAGAGACTTCGCGTGAATAGAGATGATCTGGCAAAAGAACTTGAGAAAGACAAGCATGATCGGAAGAAGCCATTGGGGGCATGAACAAGACTTGAAGAGTTTGACGACCTTGAAGATTTATTGACCTTTAGAAGACCAAACCCCTGTTATATACCTACGTTAGATGCGAGGATCGTGAGCTGTCATTTCATTGATGTTTTTTTAACAGCCACAATAAAATATGTCTTTTCAAAACTATTGTCTGTATTGTGTGTATCCCTCTCTATCTCTCTTATCCCACCCAAACCCATGGACCCAATAGAGGATGAATGGAGATGAGCTTGTATTTTCTGGACCGATGAGTCAATTGGAGACAGACCGATGGATTCAGAACATCGAGGATCAAATGGAGAATAACTCTGTAGCCGAAAAGGATATGACCCAGCATGCTCTTCAGTGCTTTGAAAGAGGTGCTGCTACTTGGTGGAGGATGTACCAAACCACAATGGATGGCAAAGAGTAACCACTTGGAAAGAATTTAAGTTGACTCTGCTAAAGTCTAAGCTTGTGTCCCAGAAGTTGAAGCCTTATGGAAAGGATATGAAGAAACTTTGTGCATGCAAGCTCTATGGAGAAATAGCACACAACCATGAAGAACACAAAGATGAATGCCCTAGTTGTGAAGGAAGTCACCCAGCTGAAGAATGCCCAACTAGGCAGATCACTTGTTTCTTGTGTGAAGGGACTACCCACTACCCTGCTCAGTGTCACATTTACCCCATGGTACAAAGAACCATACAACAGAAGAAAGAAGCAATGAAAGGAGCCCACATGGAAATTTTAGAAGAACCCGTGATGAAGGAAGAGGTGGAGTACACATCCAAAGAAGACTCAATTAAACCCTGCACCAAGTCATGCTATTCATGTGGATAAGAAGGATACATCTCCCAGAATTGTATGAATGGGGATCTAGTAGAATTCCCGACAGAGGAAGTAGAGTATGACCCACGGGAAATAGAAAGCCTGATTGGCACAGAAAAGTCCAGGAAGAGAAGTAGATTGGATACCAGGAACGACCTGAGTCATATCACCTGCTACAGGTGCAAGGAATTAGGGCACTACCTCAGCCGTTGCCCAAAAAGGAAACCTCGGGACTTGTCAGAAGTAGTATGTTTCTGCTGTAATGAAGTAGGGCACTTTGCCAGGGATTGTCCCAATGAGAAGGAGACTAGTGTTAAATAGTTGAGTCTGTGAGAAGTATAGTAGTAGTAGTGAGAACATTTTCCTTTATATTGAGGCGATGAGTTGAGGCATGTAATGGAAAAGCAAGATATTATCATTGGAGAATCAATAAAGTTACCATCGTTGGTACTGATTTGGATTTTGACCATTTTCGAGGATATGAGAAATATGGTATATGGAAGAGTTGGAGCATTTTAAGGGAGGTAGTACCCTGTGAGGACCCTTGACCCCTGGAAAGGATAATGATATTCCACGAAGGGGACTTCGGACAGAATAATTACAAGTTTTATCATGATATGTGGGATAACCCAAGAATATGAAGGGATGAAGTACTATTGGATGTAAAGGAGGTAGAAGGTTGGTAATATGAGTTTGAGTAATCACGTATGAGTTTTGCACCAATAGAAGGAAGAGAGACAGTACAATTGGATGGATTTAAGAATGCTAGGAAGCTGGATGTTGGAGTAATGATCAGTTGCCCCCGATGATGAGTTCAAGGTTTGCAAGTGATGAGATGGCCCATAACCCACAGGCCCCAGGACCTGCCAAGAAGCAAGCACACTCTTGCTGAAGGAAAAACCCTGGAAGAGGATATGCCTTTATCAATAGATGATCTTATAGGAGTTTACGCAAACCTGAGAGTTGTGAAGGAATGATAGATGTTTGTTTGGCTTGTAGAATAAATGGATTTATCCGAACTTGGTTCGTCGATAAGAGAAATTCTGCAATGCTTGTGAGGATGACCGAGTGTTAGAATGCGAGATTCGCTAAACCGTATACAAGGTAATGATTTGCGTGCGGGATGGATTGATCACCATACCGACTTACTCTTATTATTCGCCTTGCTATATGGGATGGTAAATCTGAGTGACTTACCTATAGTAGAGTGATGATGATCAAAACCTTGTTTAAACCTTAGAATGGTATAAGTATTTTTCCCTTGTACAAGGCAGCTGCTGCCAAATCGTAGGATATACGGTGAGGACCAAGCCCAGACCCATTTTCTGTAGGGACCCAGTCAAATTGTTTATTGACCACCATGAGATATTGATAGTTGTTTAGTATTGGCGTCAGACCTGTCAGCTAAGAAGACCCAGTCACCGAAGAACCTTACCAAGATGAAAGGACAGAAGAATTGCGGTAATGGTTATGCCACTACCGGAAGAGCCCAGAGAAGGAATTTTCCCGAGAATCTGAGAAGACCGACACTGTCAAGAATAAGGATGGAGTATATGAGTTTTGATGGAACCGTAACCATGCTTCTAAGGGTGGTAGCACCCCAGACCCTTTGCGACGATCGATGGATTTTGAGAAGACCCCGACCCTAACCTATTTCTTGCTAGCCTCTTCGAATCTCGAGGACGAGATTCATTTTAAGGGTAGTAGGTTTGTAACATCCCAAAATTCTAACTTTTGGAATGTTATATTAAATAGATAGTTTTGATTGATTGTTTGATTGTTGTGTGATTGATTGACTGAAAGTGAGTGAAATTTGAAACTTTTTGAAAGTTAAATGAGAGGGAATAAAAGGACTTTCCCAAACTTTCATTTTCTTTTATGATCTTCGTGAATTCAAATTCTTTTCAAATACAAAACCCTTGAGAGAAGATGATATGACTTCTTCCATTTAAATAAATGAAAGGGTTTTGAAAAGATTTGAATTTTATTTGGAAATATCTTCCAATTCAGAAACTTTAAGAAACTCAATGATTTTCATGAGAGAAGATAAAATAACTTCTTCAAAACATATGAAATATGAGTTGGAAGTTTTAAAAGAGTTAAATTCAAATCCCATGGAATTATTTTCAATTTGGGATTATTTGGGGTTTTATTCAATTTATTTTCTCCAAAACTAAAATATATGGAAATTAGGGTAAAATGATTCCTACATTAGAAAATTGAGAGAAATAAATTTGAAATCATTTTGTTATTTTTAAAATGGTTTTATTGGATTTTATTAGAGCAGTAGCACTCTTTGCTTTATTTGAATTCTTGTGGATTTTATTTGATGCTATAAAAATGTTCACGTTGTAGGAAATCTTTTTCCAAATATTTTGATGCATTATATGCCTATATAGTATTTTTATTTATTTTTGTTTTTATTATTTTTGTTTGTCTGAATTTTTTTTAAAAAAACTTCTTCTTTTCCCTTGACTGGGCCGGCCCAGCCAACCGGGCCAGGCCAAGCCCAGCCTAGCCGCCGTCTTCCCCGCACGACCGACTCCAGGCGGGAGTCCGCCGCCGCCACGTCTCGCCGGTGTCGTTCCCCCGCTGGACTCCTCACCCCTTGCCTCTCCTCCAAGGCCACCGCACCCCCTGGTCCCTATATAAGGCCGGCCCCGACCCTCCTCGGCCTTTGCTCCTGGCATCGCCCGCCGCTCTCTGCCAAGACAGCATTGTCGCCACAGACACCAACAGCGCCGCCGATGCCGCTGCCACACACTCACGGACGCCGGGCGCCTCCCGCCAAGTGGGAGTTCACCGCCGTCGGATCCGCTCCGCCGCCCGACCCGTTCGCCCGATCCGGTACGAACCGCAGACAGCCCCGGCTTTTTTTGGTTTTCCTATATGGTTTAGATCGGTTTTGTTAAAAACCTGGTTTAGTTTTTTTGTTAGATCTACTCAATGAACGTTCTCTGTTTAGAACTAGATAGCGAGCGTTCGCTCGATAGTCTTTTCTTTTTATTTCAGATTTTGGCCAGGGACCCATCCGTGAATATTTTCTTCACAGATTAGTCCATGTACTTCAATCGGTCACTACTTTTTACTCGTTTGTCCAAATCCAACGAAACCAACGCCCCTTATTCGTTATGATCCCCTCTATCCAGTAAAACAACTTAAACATATTTTTGAAAGTCTTAAAATTTGAATTCAAACAGATTTGTATTTGAACTTCGTTTGATCGTAACTTGAGTTTTATAACTCTGTTTGAGTTGATTCTTTTTGCAAATTAAAGCTCTTGACCTAAACTTTATGATAAGGCCAAACCTACCCAATTTTGGTACTGCTAGAAATTGTTTTAAGTTGTAAGAGTTATTTGCTTGGTTTTGATGTTTTCTGAATTGTCCTCTTTGTTCTTTCCGATCTTTTGAGTGATTGCTTATGTGTGGTTATTATTGCTTGCTTACGATAGATTGATCGGAGTGTGACGAGTAGAACTATCAGGAGTTATGAGTGCGAATCATCTTCATCAACAGTACAGGCAAGTTCACACTTTGATCATAACCCTTCATACCCAGTTTTTATGCATTAGTTTCACCCTCAAACATTGCATGGTTAGGAATTGATAACATGTGGGTATTGGGAAGTAGTTGATGGGGTAGGAACTTATTGTCCTGCATTTCAAACCCTTGGGAGTTACTTTTACGTTATGCTTATATTGCCAAGGTATGCTCGTAGACGTGGATTGGGTTTGAGTGTATTCCATGACAGATGTGAGATTGTTTACTTAATGGTTCAACTTAAGGTGGCAACTTTAATACACATCTGGGTGGATTGGTAGGGGCACCCTAGGGATATACCAGTGGACTTGCCCGGACACCTGGGGATATACCAGTGTTGTCCTAGGAGATCCCGGGGATATACCGTGTGATCATCCTATGGTTCGCCACCCGAGCTCAAAGGGATCATAAGATTATTCATGCTAGAAACTTCCGTGTGCAGCCACAAGCCATTATGGGCTCTGGCATAGTTGAGTAAGTTGTGTGAGCTCTCGAAGAAGTGGACTAGCAGATGTAGGGGGTTGTAGGTGTACCGGTCCGCCCGGAGTAGAGAGTTAATGCTTCTGAAAGACTGTGTCTCGGTCATCCGTTTCTCAAACACCATGCAGTGCGAGAAATCAAACGGAGGAGATCGAGTCTTGTGGGGAAAAGTGCGCAAACCTCTGCAAAGTGTACAAACTAATCATGATTAGCCGTGTCCCCGGTTATGGACATCTTGAGTATCTAATTCTTGGATTATCATGTTGATCTCATCACTCTACTTAATTAATCTGTTAGGTTGTTCACTTTTAATTGGGATTAAGTTGGGGATATACCTTCTCAATATTTTCAAACAAATATGTAGTTAAATAGAATTTATTCCTTTGCAGTAGGGAAAAATTGGCTTTTCGCAAAAACATGTTAACCGTAGAGCTTCCACCAGCCATATATGCACGTAGTGATAGCTATTATTCATCATTATCCTATGGTGTGAATTTGCCAGTACATTCAATGTACTGACCCTTTGTGGCTGCAACGTCTCATGTTGCAGGATTCTTACCACGAGTAAGTGATACATTAGGGTTACGATTTCTACACTCAACTTTGTCGTTGGTGTTGATGGGAATCCACAACCTTGTTGCTACTTCCGCTATTTGCATTGAGGTAATAGTATTTACGTTACTTTATACATGTGATTTACCTCTATTATAAATCCTCGAGTACTGTGTGCGTCAGCATACCAATCCAGGAATGACACTTAAGCACAGAGACTTGACCGTATGAGGTCGGGTCGCTACACCCTCTCCCTCCTTTTCATCCCCGTCTTCATTCCCGTCAACATCCATGCGCTCATTGTCACTAGGTTCTGTTGTTGTTGATGGGCTTCTCTCTGAACCGCCATCATCATCATCATCATCACCTTCACCGTTGTTATCATCATCACCTTCCCCATTAAATGCGTCCTCATCTCCAGATTCGTCATCGTAATCTCCTTCCTCCTCTTCCTCTTCATCTAAAAGTCCCAGTTACTCTTCCTCCGTTTCCTCCCCATCATCATCAGACAACAAAAGCCTCTCCTCATCACGAGTTTGGTTGCCCTTTCCTTTCTTCTTCCTTGCAACATTTTTCACTTTAGGAGTTGTCGCTGCTCTTCTATGCCTTTCCTTCATAATTGGTTGACGTGCATCTGGACCCCTGGAAGCACTCGTGGCTGGCACATCATCCTCCTCATCCAGCTTGCCAACACCTAGCACAAACTTCCCCGCTTGGGAAGATATTTCATAGCACATGTTTTGTACCAACACCGTCATTTTGTTTCTGCAAAAACAACAAAACAAGAGTGGTAGAAATGATGAGTGCATAGAAAAAACATACATTTCATTATCAACTTCGCATAAAAAAGTGTCGGATACTAGAAAGCAAAAGAAAAGAACATACATTGATCTCGTAATTCTAGGGCAACTTGGTAGCAACAAACTTCTGGATGTGATCCATGCTCCCAAATAGGCTATCTTTAGCACACCTTGAGAACTCGGTTTTCAACTGTTTGTGTTGATGGGAAGGTGTGAGAAATCAACAGTCAGGAAAAAAGTGGGAAAATTTAAAATCAACAGCAAACAAAAATGTTCTTTATTGTGAGGTTTAGCAACTGCCTGACTAAATTAGGGCAACAGCATGCATATTGTTGGGCAACTCCAAAGAAACTTGGTACATGGACAAGGACACTAACAACTGGAAAACCCCATAAATAACTCTCTGGACTGAACAACATACAACTCCAAATGTATCCTGCTGATGAGCAACTACAAAAAATAGGGCAACTACAACTATGCAAATGGGCAACTCCCAACTGTAATTAGAGCAAGTCCACCTTTGATTATGGGCAACTACAAAACCTACTGGTGAGCAAGTCCACCTCTGATTATGGGCAACTACAAAACCTACTGGTGATCAAGTCCACCTCTGATTATGGGCAACTACAAAACCTACTGGTGAGCATGTCCACCTCCAAACTACATGCCTACTTGATAAACACGAGGCTCTACATGGTGAACAACCATGAAAAAAATGTGCATGGAAAAAAAACAAGAAATAACTTACTCGCAGCTTTCCATATACACCCTTTCTGATCCTGTCCTTCTTCATGACTGCCCTGATGAGACCCTCCTTCCATGCTTTAACCCTTGGATGAATATTCGGCGTGCTCTTATCCACAAAGTCCTTGGAAATGGACCTGTAGTCCACATCTAGCGAGTCGAGGTAAACGAGTTGTCTCGCTGAGCAAAACACAAACAAAAGAAAAGAAGGACACATGTTAGTTTCCTGAAACTATTGAAAAATAAAAACAATGAAAAGAAATGTAGTGAACCAGAAAAAAATGGGGGATCTAGATCATTTTACCACTAGGTGGAATAGGCAACAACATATAGTATTCTTCTTGTCTCCAAAACCCATGAAAGCAATCCTAAGCTGGTCAACAACGAACTGTCAAACATCTGAATTCACAATGTCGCATGGGTTCAACGTAGCTGAATAGGCACGTGGCGACACCTTCAAGCTGGTTGTCGGTGCAAGAAAACAGCTGAAAACAATGACAAGCCAGGCGCTTAAGAACGTGTCATCATGAGCAACTCCCGTCTCATTTATCATCTCCATCCACTTGGTCACTGTTGGCGCAGGCCCAGAAGGAATGTTGTGAAGGAAATATGCCCTAGAGGCAATAATAAAGTTATTATTTATTTCCTCATATCATGATAAATGTTTATTATTCATGCTAGAATTGTATTAACCGGAAGCATAATACATGTGTGAATACATAGACAAACATATAGTCACTAGTATGCCTCTACTTGACTAGCTCATTAATCAAAGATGGTTATGTTTCCTAACCATAGACATGTGTTGTTATTTGATTAATGGGATCACATCATTAGGAGAATGATGTGATTGACATGACCCATTCCGTTAGCCTAGCACTTGATCATTTAGTATATTGCTATTGCTTTCTTCATGACTTATACATGTTCCTGTAACTATGAGATTATGCAACTCCTGTTTACGGAGGAACACTTTGGTGCTACCAAACGTCACAACGAATCGGGTGATTATAAAGGAGTACTACAGGTGTCTCCAAAGGTACATGTTGGGTTGGCGATTTGAGATTAGGTTTTGTCACTCCGATTGTTGGAGAGGTATCTCTAGGCCTTCTCGGTAATACACATCACATAAGCCTTGCAAGCATTGCAACTAATAAGTTAGTTGTGAGATGATGTATTACGGAACGAGTAAAGAGACTTGCGGTAACGAGATTGAACTAGGTATTGATACCGACGATCGAATCTCGGGCAAGTAACATACCGATGACAAAGGGAACAACGATGTCGTTATGCGGTTTGACCGATAAAGATCTTGAAGAATATGTAGGAACCAATATGGGCATCCAGGTTCCGCTATTGGTTATTGACCGAGAATAGTTCTAGGTCATGTCTACATAGTTCTCGAACCCGTAGGGTCCGCACGCTTAACGCTACGATGACAGTTTATTATGAGTTTATAAGTTTTGATGTACGAAGTTTGTTCGAGTCCCGGATGTGATCACGGACATGACGAGGAGTCTCGAAATGGTCGAGACATAAAGATTGATATATTGAAGCCTATATTTGGATATCGGAATGGTTCCGGATGAAATCGGGATTTTCTAGGAACACCGGGGTTACGGAACCCTCCGGGGATGTTGGGCCTTAGTGGGCCATGAGGGAGAAGAGGAGGGCCGCCAGGGCAGGCGCGCGCCTCCCCTAGTCCGAATAGGACAGGAGAGGGGGCGGTGCCCCTTCCTCTTTCCCTCCCCTTTCCTTCTCCAACAAGGCAGAGGGGAGTCCTACTCGGTGGGAGTAGGACTCCTCCAGCGCACCCTATGAGGGCCAGCCGCACCTCCCCTCCCTCCTTTATATACGGGGCAGGGGCACCCCATAACACACAAGTTGATCTACGGATCGTTCCTTAGCCGTGCAGCGGTGCCCCCTCCACCATATTCCACTTCGGTCATATCGTCGCGGAGCTTAGGCGAAGCCTCGCGCCGTGGAGCATCATCATCGCCACCACGCCGTCAGGTCGGAACTCATCCCCGACGCTTTGCTGGATCGGAGCCCGGGGATCGTCATCGAGCTGAACGTGTGCTGAACTCGGAGGTGCCGTGCGTTCGGTACTTGGATCGGTCGGATCGTGAAGACGTACGACTACATCAACTGCGTTGTTATAATGCTTCCGCTTACGGTCTACGAGGGTACGTGGACAATACTCTCCCCTCTCGTTGCTGTGCCATCACCATGATCTTGCGTGTGCGTAGGAAATTTTTTGAAATTACTACGTTACCCAACAGTGGCATCCGAGCCTGGTTTTATGCGTTGATGTCATATGCACGAGTAGAACACAAGTGAGTTGTGGGCGATATAAGTCATCTTGCTTACCAGCATGTCATACTTTGGTTCAGCGGTATTGTGAGATGAAGCGGCCGGACCGACATTACGCAGACGCTTACGCGAGACTGGTTTCACCGCCGAGCACTCGTTGCTTAAAGGTGAGTGGCGGGTGTCTGTCTCTCTCACTTTAGTTGAACCGAGTGTGGCTACGCTCGGTCCTTGCGAAGGTTAAAACAACACCAACTTGAAAAACTATCGTTGTGGTTTTTGATGCGTAGGTAAGAACGGTTCTTGCTCAGCCCGTAGCAGCCACGTAAAACTTGCAACAACAAAGTAGAGGACGTCTAACTTGTTTTTGCAGGGCATGTTGTGATGTGATATGGTCAAGACGTGATGCTATATTTTATTGTATGAGATGATCATGTTTTGTAACCGAGTTATCGGCAACTGGCAGGAGCCATATGGTTGTCGCTTTATTGTATGAAATGCAAACGCCATGTAATTGCTTTACTTTATCACTAAGCGGTAGCGATAGTCGTAGAAGCAATAGTTGGCGAGACGACAACGATGCTACGATGGAGATCAAGGTGTCGCGCCGGTGACAATGGTGATCACGACGGTGCTTCGGAGATGGAGATCACAAGCACAAGATGATGATGGCCATATCATATCACTTATATTGATTGCATGTGATGTTTATCCTTTATGCATCTTATCTTGCTTTGATTGACGGTAGCATTTTAAGATGATCTCTCACTAAAAATTATCAAGACGTGTTCTCCTGAGTATGCACCGTTGCCAAAGTTCGTCGTGCCCGGACACCACGTGATGATCGGTGTGATAAGCTCTCACGTCCATCTACAACGGGTGCAAGCCAGTTTTGCACACGCAGAATACTCAGTTAAACTTGACGAGCCTAGCATATGCAGATATGGCCTCGAACACGGAGACCGAAGGTCGAGCGTGAATCATATAGTAGATATGATCAACATAGTGATGTTCACCATTGAAAACTACTCCATCTCACGTGATGATCGGTTATGGTTTAGTTGATTTGGATCACGTAATCACTTAGATGACTAGAGAGATGTCATCTAAGTGGGAATTTTTAAGTAATATGATTAATTGAACTTAAATTTATCATGAACTTAGTACCGATAGTATTTTGCTTGTCTATGTTTCTTGTAGATAGATGGCTCGTCTTTGTTGTTCCGTTGAATTTTAATGCGTTCCTTGAGAAAGCAAAGTTGAAAGATGATGGTAGCAATTACACGGACCGGGTCCGTAACTTGAGGATTATCCTCATTGCTGCACAGAAGAATTACGTCCTGGAAGCACCGCTGGGTGCGTGCCTCGCTGCAGGAGCAACGCCGAAGTTGTGAACGTCTGGCGAGCAAAGCGATGACTACTCTATAGTTCAATGTGCCATGCTTTACGGCTTAGAACCGGGTCTTCAACGACGCGTTTTGAACGTCATGGAGCATATGAGATGTTCCAAGAGTTGAAGTTAATATTTCAAGCAAATGCCCGGATTGAGAGATATGAAGTCTCCAATAAGTTCTATAGCTGCAAGATGGAGGAGAATAGTTCTGTCAGTGAACATATACTCAAAATGTCTGGGTATAATAATCACTTGATTCAACTGGGAGTTAATCTTTCGGATGATAGTGTCATTGACAGAATTTTCCAATCACTGCCACCTGGCTACAAGAGCTTCGTGATGAACTATAATATGCAAGGGATGACCAAGACAATTCCCGAGCTCTTCGCAATGCTAAAAGCTGCAGAGGTAGAAATCAAGAAAGAGCATCAAGTGTTGATGGTCAACAAGACCACTAGTTTCAAGAAAAAGGGCAAAGGGAAGAAGAAGGGGAACTTCAAAAAGAACAGCAAGAAAGTTGCTGCTCAAGAGAAGAAACCCAAGTCTGGACCTAAGCCTGAAACTGAGTGTTTCTACTGCAAGCAAACTGGTCACTGGAAACGGAACTGCCCCAAGTATTTGGCGGATAAGAAGGATGTGTACCTTACTAGAGCTCGTAGTAGCACCTGGGTATTTGATACTGGTTCTGTTGCTAATATTTGCAACTCAAAACAGGGACTACGGAATAAGCGAGCACTGGCAAAGGACGAGGTGACGATGTGCGTGGGAAACGGTTCCAAAGTTGATGTGATCGCGGTCGGCACGCTACCTCTACATCTACCTTCGGGATTAGTTTTAGACCTTAATAATTTTTATTTGGTGCCAGCGTTGAGCATGAACATTATATCTGGATCTTGTTTGATGCGAGACGGTTATTCATTTAAATCAGAGAATAATGGTTGTTCTATTTATATGAGTAATATCTTTTATGGTCATGCACCCTTGAAGAATGGTCTATTTTTATTAAATCTCGATAGTAGTAATACACATATTCATAATGTCGAAGCCAAAAGATGCAAAGTTAATAATGATAGTGCAACTTATTTGTGGTAATCGCCGTTTAGGTCATATCGGTGTAAAGCGCATGAAGAAACTCCATACTGATGGACTTTTGGAATCACTTGATTATGAATCACTTGGTACTTGCGAACCGTGCCTCATAGGCAAGATGACTAAAACACCGTTCTCCGGTTCTATGGAGAGAGCAACAGATTTGTTGGAAATCATACATACAGATGTATGTGGTCCGATGAATGTTGAAGCTCGTGGCGGATATCGTTATTTTCTCACCTTCACAGATGATTTAAGCAGATATGGGTATATCTTCTTAATGAAGCATAAATCTGAAACATTTGAAAAGTTCAAAGAATTTCAGAGTGAAGTTGAAAATCATCGTAACAAGAAAATAAAATTTCTACGATCTGATCGTGGAGGAGAATATTTGAGTTACGAGTTTGGTCTACATTTGAAAAATTGCGGAATAGTTTCGCAACTAACGCCACCTAGAACACCACAGCGTAATGGTGTGTCCGAACGTCGTAATCGTACTTTACTAGATATGGTGCGATCTATGATGTCTCTTACCGATTTACCGCTATCGTTTTGGGGTTATGCTTTAGAGACGGCGCATTCACGTTAAATAGGGCACCATCAAAACTGCTAAGACGACTCCTTATGAACTATGGTTTGGCAAGAAACCAAGGTTGTCGTTTCTGAAAGTTTGGGGTTGCGATGCTTATGTGAAAAAACTTCAACCTGATAAGCTTGAACCCAAATCGGAAAAATGTGTCTTCATAGGATACCCAAAGGAAACAGTTGGGTACACCTTCTATCATAGATCCGAAGGCAAGACATTCGTTGCTAAGAATGGATCCTTTCTAGAGAAGGAGTTTCTCTCGAAAGAAGTGAGTGGGAGAAAAGTAGAACTTGATGAGGTAACAGTACCAGCTCCCTTATTGGAAAATGGTTCATCACAGAAATCGGTTCCTGTGACACCTACACCAATTAGTGAGGAAGTTAATGATGATGATCATGAAACTTCAGATCAAGTTTCTACCGAACTCACGAGGTCAACTAGAGTAAGATCCGCACTGAGTGGTACGGTAATCCTATTCGGAAGTCATGTTACTTGACCATGGTGAACCTACAAACTATGAAGAAGCGATGGTGAGCCCAGATTCATAAAATGGCTGGAAGCCATGAAATCTGAGATGGGATCCATGTATGAGAACAAAGTATGGACTTTGGTTGACTTGCCGATGATCGGCAAGCCATTGAGAATAAATGGATCTTTAAGAAGAAGACCGAGCTGATGGTAATGTAACTGTCTATAAAGCTCGACTTGTTGCAAAAGGTTTTCGACAAGTTCAAGGGGTTGACTACGATGAGACTTTCTCACCAGTAGCGATGCTTAAGTCTGTCCGAATCATGTTAGCAATTGCTGCATTTTATGATTATGAAATTTGGCAAATGGATGTAAAAACTGCATTCTTGAATGGATTTCTAGAAGAAGAGTTGTATATGATGCAACCAGAAGGTTTTGTTGATCCAAAAGGTGCTAACAAAGTGTGCAAGCTCCAGCGATCAATTTATGGTCAGTGCAAGCCTCTCGGAGTTGGAATAAACGCTTTGATAGTGTGATCAAAGCATATGGTTTTATCTGAGACTTTTGGAGAAGCTCTGTATTTACAAGAAAGTGAGTGGGAGCTCAGAGCATTTCGATATTATATGTGGACGACATATTATTAATTGGAAATGATATAGAATTTCTGGATAGCATAAAAGGATACTTGAATAAAAGTTTTTCAATGAAAGACCTCGGTGAAGCTGCTTACATATTGGGCATCAAGATCTATATAGATAGATCAAGACGCTTAATTGGACTTTCACAAAGCACATACCTTGATAAAGTTTTGAAAAAGTTCAAAATGGATCGAGCAAAGAAAGGATTTTTACCTGTATTACAAGGTGTGAAATTGAGTCAGACTCAATGCCCGACCACAGCAGAAGATAGAGAGAAAATGAAAGATGTTCCCTATGCTTCAGCCATAGGCTCTATCATGTATGCAATGTTGTGTACCATACCGACGTATGCTTAGCAATAAGCTTGGCGGGAAGGTACCAAAGTAATCCAGAGTGGATCATCGATGGACAGCGGTCAAGAACATCCTGAAATACGAAAAGGACTAAGGATATGTTTCTCATATATGGAGGTGACAAAGAGCTAGTCGTAAATGGTTACGTCGATGCAAGCTTTGACACTGATCCGGACGATTCTAAATCGCAAACCTGATACGTGTTTTTATTAAACGGTGGAGCTGTCAGTTGGTGCAGTTCTAAACAAAGCGTCGTGGCGGGATCTACATGTGAAGCGGAGTACATAGCTGCTTCGGAAGCAGCAAATGAAGGAGTCTGGATGAAAGAGTTCATTTCGATCTAGGTGTCATACCTAGTGCATCGGGACCAATGAAGATCTTCTGTGACAATGGTGCAATTGCCTTGGCAAAGGAATCCAGATTTCACAAGAGGACCAAGCATATCAAGAGACGCTTCAATTCCATTGGGACCAAGTCCAAGTGGGAGACATAGAGATTTGCAAGATACATACAGATCTGAATATTGCAGACCCGCTGACTAAGCCTCTTCCTCGAGCAAAACATGATCAGCACCAAGACTCCATGGGTGTTAGAATCATTCTTGTGTAATACTAGATTATTGACTCTAGTGCAAGTGGGAGGCTCAAGGAAATATGCCCTAGAGGCAATAATAAAGTTATTATTTATTTCCTCATATCATGATAAATGTTTATTATTCATGCTAGAATTGTATTAACCGGAAACATAATACATGTGTGAATACATAGACAAACATATAGTCACTAGTATGCCTCTACTTGACTAGCTCATTAATCAAAGATGGTTATGTTTCCTAACCATAGACATGTGTTGTTATTTGATTAATGGGATCACATCATTAGGAGAATGATGTGATTGACATGACCCATTCCGTTAGCCTAGCACTTGATCGTTTAGTATATTGCTATTGCTTTCTTCATGACTTATACATGTTCCTCGTAACTATGAGATTATGCAACTCCGTTTACGGAGGAACACTTTGGTGCTACCAAACGTCACAACGTAATCGGGTGATTATAAAGGAGTACTACAGGTGTCTCCAAAGGTACATGTTGGGTTGGCGTATTTCGAGATTAGGTTTTGTCACTCCGATTGTTGGAGAGGTATCTCTAGGCCTTCTCGGTAATACACATCACATAAGCCTTGCAAGCATTGCAACTAATAAGTTAGTTGTGAGATGATGTATTACGGAACGAGTAAAGTGAAGGAAATATGCCCTAGAGGCAATAATAAAGTTATTATTTATTTCCTTATATCATGATAAATGTTTATTATTCATGCTAGAATTGTATTAACCGGAAACATAATACATGTGTGAATACATAAACCTACAGAGTGTCACTAGTATGCCTCTACTTGACTAGCTCGTTAATCAAAGATGGTTATGTTTCCTAACCATGAACAAGGAGTTGTTATTTGATTAACGGGATCACATCATTGGTTGAATGATCTGATTGACATGACCCATTCCATTAGCATAGCACCTGATCGTATAGTTTGTTGCTAGTGCTTTTCTTCATGACTTATACATGTTCCTATAACTATGAGATTATGCAACTCCCGTTTGCCCGAGGAACACTTTGGGTGCTACCAAACGTCACAACGTAACTGGGTGATTATAAAGGTACATTACAGGTGTCTCCGAAGGTACATGTTGGGTTGGCATATTTCGAGATTAGGATTTGTCACTCCGATTGTCGGAGAGGTATCTCTGGGCCCTCTCGATAATGCACATCACATAAGCCTTGCAAGCATTGCAACTAAATGTGTTAGTTGTGAGATGATGTATTACGGAACGAGAAAAGAGACTTGCCAGTAACAAGATTGAACTAGGTATTGGATACCGACGATCGAATCTCGGGTAAGTAACATACTGATGACAAAGGAACAACGATGTTGTTATGCGGATCGACCGATAAAGATCTTCGTAGAATATGTAGGAGCCAATATGGGCATCCAGGTCCCGCTATTGGTTATTGACCGAGAGGTGTCTCGGTCATGTCTACATAGTTCTCGAACCCGTAGGGTCCGCACGCTTAACGTTTCGATGACGGTTATTATGAGTTTATATGATATTGATGTACGAAGGTTGTTCGAGTCCGGATGAGATCACGGACATGACGAGGAGTCTCAAATGGTCGAGACATAAAGATTGATATATTGGAAGCCTATGTTTGGACTCTGGAATCACTCCGGGTGAAATTGGGAATTTTACCGGAGTACCGGGGGGTTACCGGAACCTCCCGGGGGGTCAATGGGCCTTGATGGGCCTTAGTGGAAAGGAGGAAAGGGGCCCAAGTGCTGGCCGCACCTTCCCCCCTTCCCTAGTCCTATTAGGACTAGGAGAAGTGGGGGGGCGCCCCCTCTCTCCCTTCCCACTTGGCCAATCCTAGTTGGACTAGGATTGGGGAGGAATCCTACTCGGTGGGAGTAGGACTCCCTGCGCAGCCATAGGTGGCCGCCAGCCCCTCCCCTTCCCTCCTTTATATACAGGGGCAGAGGGCACCCCATGACACACAAGTTGATCTACGGATCTTTCCTTAGCCGTGTGCGGTGCCCCCTTCCACCATATTCCACCTCGGTCATATCGTCGCGGAGCTTAGGTGAAGCCCTGTGCGGGAGAAGTCATATCGTCGCGGAGCTTAGGCGAAGCCCTGCGCCGGTGGAGCATCATCATCGTCACCACGCCGTCGTCGTCTTGTGGAACTCATCCCGACACTTTGCTGGATCGGAGTCCGGGATCGCCATCGAGCTGAACGTGTGCGAACTCGGAGGTGCCGACGCTCGGTGCTTGGATCGGTCGGATCGTGAAGACGTCGACTACATCAACAGCGTTGTTATAACGCTTCGCTTTCGGTCTCACGAGGGTGCGTGGACGGACACTCTTCCTCTCGTTGCTATGCCATCACCATGGTCTTGCGTGATCGTAGGAAAATTTTTGAAATTACTACGCTTCCCAACAAATGGCATCCGAGCCTGGTTTTATGCGTTGATGTCATATGCACGAGTAGAACACAAGTGAGTTGTGGGCGATACAAGTCATACTACCTACCAGCATGTCATACTTTGGTTCAGCGGTATTGTGAGATGAAGCGGCCCGGACCGACATTACGCGTACGCTTACGCGAGACTGGTTTCACCGCTGTGAGCACTCGTTGCTTAAAGGTGGTGGCGGGTGTCTGTCTCTCTCACTTTAGTTGAACCGAGTGTGGCTACGCCCGTCCTTGAGAAGGTTAAAACGGAGTCTATTTGACGAAGTATCGTTGTGGTTTTGATGCGAGGTAAGAACGGTTCTTGCTCAGCCCGTAGCAGCCACGTAAAACTTGCAACAACAAAGTAGAGGACGCCTAACTTGTTTTTGCAGGGCATGTTGTGATGTGATATGGTCAAGACGTGATGCTATATTTCATTGTATGAGATGATCATGTTTTGTAACCGAGTTATCGGCAATGGCAGGAGCCATATGGTTGTCGCTTTATTGTATGAAATGCAACGCCATGTAATTGCTTTACTTTATCACTAAGCAGTAGCGATAGTCGAGAAGCAATAGTTGGCGAGACGACAACGATGCTACGATGGAGATCAAGGTGTCGCCGGTGACGATGGTGATCATGACGGTGCTTCGAGATGGAGATCACAAAGCACAAGATGATGATGGCCATATCATATCACTTATATTGATTGCATGTGATGTTAATCCTTTATGCATCTTATTTTGCTTTGATTGACGGTAGCATTATAAGATGATCCCTTACTAAATTATCAAGAAGTGTTCTCCTGAGTATGCACCGTTGCGAAAGTTCTTCGTCTTTGAGACACCACGTGATGATCGGGTGTGATAGGCTCTACGTTCAAATACAACGGTGCAAAACAGTTGCACACGCGGAATACTCAGGTTATACTTGACGAGCTATGCATATAAGATATGACCTCGAACACGGAGACCGAAAGGTCGGCGTGAATCATATAGTAGATATGATCAACATATTGATGTTCACCATTGAAACTACTCCATCACACGTGATGATCGGTCATGGTGTAGTTGATATGGATCACGTAATCACTTAGAGAATTGGAGGATATTTTTCTAAGTGGGAGTTCTTAAGTAATATGATTAATTGAACTTAAATTTATCATGAACTTAGTCTGGTAGTATTTTGCAAATAATGTTGTAGATCAATAGCTCGCGTTGTTGCTTCCCTATGTTTTTATATGTGTTCTGGAGAAAATTGTATTGAAAGATGTTAGTAGCAATGATGCGGATTGGATCCGTGATCTGAGGTTTATCCTCATTGCTGCGCAGAAGAATTATGTCCTTAATGCACCGCTAGGTGACAGACCTATTGCAGGAGCAGATCTGATGGCGTTATGAGCGTTTGGCTAGCTCAATATGATGACTACTTGATAGTTTAGTGCACCATGCTTAACGGCTTAGAATCGGGACTTCAAAGACGTTTTGAGCGTCATGGACCATATGAGATGTTCCAGGAATTGAAGTTAAATATTTCAAGCAAATACCCGAGTTGAGAGATATGAAGTCTCCAACAAGTTCTATAGCTAAAAGATGGAGGAGAATCGCTCAACTAGTGAGCATGTGCTCAGATTGTCTGAGCACTTCAATCGCTTGAATCAAGTGGGAGTTAATCTTCCAGATAAGATAGTGATTGACAGAATTCTCTAGTCACCATCACTAAGTTAGTAGAACTTCGTGATGAACTATAGTATGCAAGGGATGACGAAAAAGATTCTCGAGCTCTTCGCGATGCTAAAATCGGCGAAGGTAGAAATCAAGAAAAACATCAAGTGTTGATGGTTGACAAGACCACTAGTCTCAAGGAAAAGGGCAAAAGGAAGAAGGGGAACTTCAAGAAGAACGGCAAACAAGTTGCTGCTCGAGTGAAGAAGCCCAAGTCTGGATCTAAGCCTGAGACTAAGTGCTTTTGCTACAATAGAACTGGTCACTGGAAGCGGAACTACCCCAAGTATTTGGCGGATAAGAAGGTTGGCAAAAGTGAACAAAGGTATATTTGATATACAGATTATTGATGTGTATTTTACTAGTGTTAATAGTAACCCTCGGTATTTGATACTGGTTCAGTTGCTAAGAGTAGTAACTTGAAACAGGAGTTGCAGAATGAACAGAAACTAGTTGAAAGGGAAGTGACGATGAGCGTTGGAAGTAGTTCCAAGATTGATATGATCATCATCGCACACTCCCTATACTTTCGATTAGTGTTAAACCTAAATAAATGTTATTTGGCGTTTGCGTTGAGCATGAATATGATTTGATCATGTTTATTGCAATACGGTTATTCATTTAAGTAAGAGAATAAATTGTTGTTCTGTTTACATGAATAAAACCTTATATGGTTACACACCCAATGAAAATGGTTCGTTGGATCTCGATCGTAGTGATACACATAATATTGATGCCAAAAGATGCAAAGTTAATAATGATGGTGCAACTTATTTGTGGCACTGCCGTTTAGGTCATATTGGTGTAAAGCGCATGAAAAAACTCCATGCTGATGGGATTTTGGAATCACTTGATTATGAATCACTTGATGCTTGCGAACCATGCCTTATGGGCAAGATGACAAAAGACTCTGTTCTCCGGAACAATGGAGCGAGCAAATGACTTATTGGAAATAATACATCTTGATGTATGCGGTCCGATGAGTGTTAAAGCTCACGGCAAGTATCGTTATTTTCGACCTTCACAGATGATTTGAGCAGATATGGGTATATCTACTTGATGAAACACAAGTCTGAAACATTTGAAAAGTTCAAAGAATTTCAGAGTGAAGTGAAGAATCATCGTAACAGAAAATAAAAGTTTCTACGATATGATCGTGAGAGGAAAAATATTTGAGTTCTGAGTTTGGCCTTGATTAAAACAATGTGAAATAGTTTCACTATTCACGCCACAGAACACCACAGCATAATGGTGTGTCCGAGCGTCGTAATCGCACTTTATTGGATATGGTGCGATTTATGATGTATCTTACCGATTTACCACTATCGTTTTGGGGTTATGCATTAGAGACAGCTGCATTCACGTTTAATAGGGCACCATCTAAAACCGTTGAGATGACACCGTATGAACTATGGTTTAGCAGTAAACCTAAGCTGTCGTTTCTTAAAAGTTTGGAGTTGTGATGCTTATATGAAAAAAGTTTTCACCTGATAAGCTCTAACCCAAATCGGAGAAGTGCGTCTTCATAAGAATACCCAAAGGTGACTATTGGGTACACCTTCTATCACAGATCCGAAGGCAAGTTTTTTCGTTGCTAAGATGGATCCTTTCTAGAGAAGAAGTTTCTCTCGAAAGAAGTGAGTGGGAGGAAAGTAAAGAGCTTGATAAGGTAATTTGTACCTTCTCCCGAATTGGAAAGTAGTTCATCACGTAAATCAGTTCGATGATTCCTACACCAATTAGTGAGGAAGTTAATGATGATGATCATGAAACTTCAGATCAAGTTGCTACCAAACCTCGTAGGTCTTCGAGTAAGATCCGCACAGAGTGGTACGGTAATCCTATTCTAGAAGTCATGTTACTAGACCATGATGAACCTACGAACTATGAGGAAGCGATGATGAGCCCAGATTCGCGAAATGGTTTGAGACCATGAAATCTGAGATAGGATCCATGTATGAGAACAAAGTATGGACTTTGATTGACTTGCTCGATGATCAGCAAGCCATGTTAAATAAATGGATCTTCAAGAGGAAGACGGACAGCGATAGTAGTGTTACTATCTACAAAGCTCGACTTGTCACAAAAGGTTTTCGACAAGTTCAAGGAGTTGACTACAAATGAGATTTTCTCAAGCTGTAGCGATGCTTAAGTCTGTCCGAATCATGTTAGCAATTGCCACATTTTATGAAATCGGCAAATGGATGTCAAAACTACGTTCTTTAATGGATTTATTAAAGAAGAGTTGTATATGATGCAATCCAGAAGGTTTTGTCAATCCTAAAGGAGCTAACAAAATGTGCAAGCTCCAGCGATCCATCTATGGACTGGTGCAAGCATCTCGGAGTTGGAATAAACGCTTTGATAGTGTGATCAAAGCATATGGTTTTATCTGAGACTTTTGGAGAAGCCTGTATTTACAAGAAAGTGAGTGGGAGCACTACAACATTTCGATAAGTATGACATATTGTTAATCGGAAATAATGTAGAATTATTCGCAAAGCATAAAGGAGTATTTGAAAGGAGTTTCTCAAAGAAGGACCTCGGTGAAGCTGCTTACATATTGAGCATCAAGATCTATAGAGATAGATCAAGGCGCTTGATAAGTTTTTCAATAAGTACATACCTTGTCAAGATTTTGAAGTAGTTCAAATGGAACAGCCAAAGAAAGAGTTCTTGCCTGTGTTACAAGGTGTGAGATTGAGTAAGACTCAAAATCCGACCACGGCAGAAGATAGAAAGAGAATGAAAGTCATTCCTATGCATCAGCCATAGGTTCTATAAAGTATGTCATGTTGTGTACAGATCTATTGCATACCCTACCACTATGCTTGGCAAGGAGTGCAATAGTGATCTAGGAGTAGATCAATGGACAGCGGTCAAAATTATCCTTAGTAGAATAAGGATATGTTTCTCGATTATGGAAGTGACAAAAGGTTCACGTAAAGGGTTACGTCGATGCAAGTTTTGACACCGATCTGGATGACTCTAAGTCACGATCTAGATACATATTGAAAGTGGGAGCAATTAGCTAGAGTAGCTCCGTGCAGAGCATTGTAGACATAGAAACTTGCAAAATACTTACGGCTCTGAATGTAACAGACCCGTTGACTAAAATTGTCTCACAAGCAAAACATGATCACACCTTAGTACTCTTTGGGTGTTAATCACATAGCGATGTGAACTAGATTACTGACTCTAGTAAACCCTTTGGGTGTTGGTCACATGTCGATGTGAACTATGGGTGTTAACCACATATAGATGTGAACTATTGATGTTAAATCACATGGCGATGTGAACTAGATTATTGACTCTAGTGCAAGTGGGAGGCTGAAGGAAATATGCCCTAGAGGCAATAATAAAGTTATTATTTATTTCCTTATATCATGATAAATGTTTATTATTCATGCTAGAATTGTATTAACGGAAACATAATACATGTGTGAATACATAAACCTCAGAGTGTCACTAGTATGCCTCTACTTGACTAGCTCGTTAATCAAAGATGGTTATGTTTCCTAACCATGAACAAGGAGTTGTTATTTGATTAACGGGATCACATCATTGGTTGAATGATCTGATTGACATGACCCATTCCATTAGCATAGCACCTGATCGTATAGTTTGTTGCTAGTGCTTTTCTTCATGACTTATACATGTTCCTATAACTATGAGATTATGCAACTCCCGTTTGCCCGAGGAACACTTTTGGTGCTACCAAACGTCACAAGCGTAATCGGGTGATTATAAAGGTACATTACAGGTGTCTCGAAGGTACATGTTGGGTTGGCATATTTGAGATTAGGATTTGTCACTCCGATTGTCGGAGAGGTATCTCTGGGCCCTCTCGATAATGCACATCACATAAGCCTTGCAAGCATTGCAACTAAATGTGTTAGTTGTGAGATGATGTATTACGGAACGAGAAAAGAGACTTGCCAGTAACAAGATTGAACTAGGTATTGGATACCGACGATCGAATCTCGGGTAAGTAACATACCGTTGACAAAGGGAACAACGTATGTTGTTATGCGGTCGACCGATAAAGATCTTCGTAGAATATGTAGGAGCCAATATGGGCATCCAGGTCCCGCTATTGGTTATTGACCGAGAGGTGTCTCGGTCATGTCTACATAGTTCTCGAACCCGTAGGGTCCGCACGCTTAACGTTCGATGGCGGTTATTATGAGTTTATATGATATTGATGTACGAAGGTTGTTCGAGTCCGGATGAGATCACGGACATGACGAGGAGTCTCGAAATGGTCGAGACATAAAGATTGATATATTGGAAGCCTATGTTTGGACTCTGGAATCACTCCGGGTGAAATTGGGAATTTTACCGAGTACAGGGGTTACGGAACCTCCGGGGTCAATGGGCCTTGATGGGCCTTAGTGGAAAGGAGGAAAGGGGCCCAAGTGCTGGCGCACCTTCCCCTTCCCTAGTCCTATTAGGACTAGGAGAAGTGGGGGGGCGCCCCCTCTCTCCCTTCCCACTTGGCCAATCCTAGTTGGACTAGGATTGGGGGAGAATCCTACTCCGGTGGGAGTAGGACTCCCAGGCGCAGCCATAGGTGGCCGGCCAGCCCCTCCCTTCCCTCCTTTATATACAGGGCAGAGGGCACCCCATGACACACAAGTTGATCTACGGATCTTTCCTTAGCCGTGTGCGGTGCCCCCTTCCACCATATTCCACCTCGGTCATATCGTCGCGGAGCTTAGGTGAAGCCCTGTGCGGGAGAAGTCATATCGTCGCGGAGCTTAGGCGAAGCCCTGCGTCGGTGGAGCATCATCATCGCCACCACGCCGTCGTCTTGTGGAACTCATCCCGACACTTTGCTGGATCGAGTCCGGGATCGTCATCGAGCTGAGCGTGTGCGAGAACTCGGAGGTGCCGACGTTCGGTGCTTGGATCGGTCGGGTCGTGAAGACGCACGACTACATCAACCGCGTTGTTATAACGCTTCCGCTTTCGGTCTACGAGGGTACGTGGACGGACACTCTTCCCTCTCGTTGCTATGCCATCACCATGGTCTTGCGTGATCGTAGGAAAATTTTTGAAATTACTACGTTTCCCAACATAAAGAGACTTGCCGGTAACGAGATTGAACTAGGTATTGGATACCGACGATCAAATCTCGGGCAAGTAACATACCGATGACAAAGGGAACAACGTATGTCGTTATGCGGTTTGACCGATAAAGATCTTCGAAGAATATGTAGGAACCAATATGGGCATCCAGGTTCCGCTATTGGTTATTGACCGAGAATAGTTCTAGGTCATGTCTACATAGTTCTCGAACCCGTAGGGTCCGCACGCTTAACGTTACGATGACGAGTTTATTATGAGTTTATAAGTTTTGATGTACGAAGTTTGTTTCGAGTCCCGGATGTGATCACGGACATGACGAGGAGTCTCGAAATGGTCGAGACATAAAGATTGATATATTGGAAGCCTATATTTGGATATCGAATGGTTCGGATGAAATCGGATTTACCGGAACACCGGGGTTACGGAACCCTCCGGGGATGTTGGGCCTTAGTGGGCCATGAGGGAGAAGAGGAGGGCGGCCGGGGTAGGCGCGCGCCCCTCCCCTAGTCCGAATAGGACAAGGAGAGGCGGCGCCCCCTTCCTCTTTCCCTCCCCTTTCCTTCTCCAACAAGGCAGAGGGGAGTCCTACTCGGTGGGAGTAGGACTCCTCCAGCGCACCCTATGAGGGCGGCCGCACCTCCCTCCCTCCTTTATATACGGGGCAGGGGGCACCCCATAACACACAAGTTGATCTACAGATCGTTCCTTAGCGTGCAGGTGCCCCCTCCACCATATTCCACTTCGGTCATATCGTCATGAGCTTAGGTGAAGCCCTGCGCGGTGGAGCATCATCATCGCCACCACGCCGTCGTCTTGTGGAACTCATCCGCGACGCTTTGGATCGGAGCCCGGGATCGTCATCGAGCTGAGCGTGTCTGAACTCGGAGGTGCCGTGCGTTCGGTACTTGGATCGGTCGGATCGTGAAGACGTACGACTACATCAACCGCGTTGTTATAACGCTTCCGCTTACGGTCTACGAGGGTACGTGGACAATACTCTCCCCTCTCGTTGCTGTGCCATCACCATGATCTTGCGTGTGCGTAGGAAATTTTTTGAAATTACTACGTTACCCAACATGTTGAACATCCCATTGAAAAACTTTACTAAGTCTGGATTGATTTCATATGCAACCTTGTTCCACCCCCTTGGCAGGCCCCATATCCTTTCAACACTGTCTATGTCGACCGGGATCTTACCCCTCTCAGGTATAACAAGCTGGGACAACTCCGGGTCATAAAGATCCATGACAAACTTCACGATATCTCCTTTCATTGTTCTCATGCTGATATCAAGTACGCCGCCAAAACTTATATCACATATGGCTCCCTTTTGCAGGTCTTCGAGGGAAGCATTTAGAGTGAATAGCCTTGAAGGTGATGCCCTGTTTCTTGGTGGCGGCGCACTAGTACCAATCTATGGAGAAAAACAGAAGAATTCAAAACTAAAAATAAGGCAAGGCTGTTGTGCCTGGTAAACTGAGCAACTACATCTACATTAAAAAGCAACTCGTACTACTATACTAGGCATCTGGTGATGAAAAAACACATGAAAAATGATTGTTTTTTGATATAAAGCAGAAATAACAACAAAAGAAAAAATATAGCAAACCCAATATTCAAAAAACCTAGCAAGCGTTGAGCAATACATATTCAAGGAAAAGACATACCTAATGTCCATGCATTGAGATAAACTACAACAAAAACACCCCCCCCCCCTCTACCGAATTCAAGTTCTTTTTAGAAAAATACCTCGTCTCTGCTTTTCTTCACACGTTTCGGCTGCCTCCCTTCTTCATCATGAGGAGCGGAATCAGTGGCCCGTTTCCCAGCCCGTCCACATTCGTTCGCCCACGCTTGCGTCGAACATTGCTTGTCGTTTGGACCAGCTCCTCGTTTCCCTCATTTCCAGCTTCGCCATCAGTCCTCCCCGCAAATCCTCTTGCTTTTTCGGGCCATTCTGTAAAACAAAATGTGCAACGCCAAAAAAAGGAAAGAAAATGTCATTTGGGTGGAAAAAATACAAGACCTAGAAGAACAATTGTACTTGCAGATAAAAAATGAGTGAATTCAATATCATTGGTGAGTACAGAAATATGTGCCACTGTTTAACATCCCCTAACTTCATTCACCATGACTACTGCATAAAAATGCCTATTATTCCTAATGACATCTCGTCTGCTATTCGGGCCAACTAGGTGGTGAATCTAGGCAACTGCAAGATGTTGGGTAGGCAACTTATAGCAACAAGACAATAAAAATAACTAATTACCCAAAAAAGCAACTAATGTTATATTTCCTTGCAAAATGAGTAGTAAAATTGAGCAACTACTGTCATATACATATACAACTACCCCTGCAGATCCAAGCAACCCAAAAAGCAGCCAAAAACTGATAAGCAACTTTAAAAACATATTGTAACCAACTATTTTAACAAAAAGATTGAGCAACTACTGTCACATGGCTACACAATGCCCCCATCAGATCCAGGCGACTCAAAACAGCGCCCGATGGGGTGAGAAAAAAACAACAACAATTGTGCAAAAAATTCATGGCAACTGTATGAGAAAAAATGAGCAACTATTGTCACCTAGCTATACAATGCCCCCATTAGGTTAGATCCAGGCACTCAAACAGCACCCGATGGGTGTGAGAAAAATACAGCAACTGCTGCGTGAATTCATGGTGACTGTATGAGAAAAATTGAGCAACTACTACCGCCTGGCTACACAATGCCCCCATTAGATCCAGACAACTCAACGGCGCCGATGGCTGAGACAAAAATTAGCAACTACTTCGCAAAATCATGGCAACTATGTGATAATAATTGGCAAATGTTGTCGCCTGACTATACAAATCCCCTCGTAGATCGACGCGCTCAAACAGCACCTGAAAACACCCTAAATCTCGACGGGATCTCAACCCCCAACCTCCCTCACCGTATCACCAACCTCAACATTCAGATCTCGACCCCCCTACAGAAACACGACCGTTGTAGATGCAATGTACAGGCCCCGCAGATGCCATGGACAACATGTGCTCGCCCTCCTCGCCCTTCGCCCCGACACCTCACCCAAACCCTAGCCCTCACCCTCACCAAGCCAAACCAGGAAAAAAAGCAAGGACGAGATACGGGATTACCTCCGCCTGTAGCCGCAGCCGCCCCGCGCCGAGGAACGGCCTCCCACGCCGGCGAATCCACGACTACAGTCCCGTGTAGCTGTCATCGCGAGAGGAAGAGGTAGAGGTCGTTTCGAAAATGGAGGAGAGGGCGGAGGACTTCGAATGGAAAGGGAAGGGGAGGGCGTGCGAGCAGCGGTTTCACCTGAATTAATGGGGCGGGGCCCACCACTACGCCCTGGTCAGAATCATTAAAAACGCGCGGTCGCGATCTCGCGCATCGTACGGTCGAGCGGCGTGCGCTCGCGCGCGCCGAATCGTGCAGCTGCACGATCAAGCGATTAGGAAATAAGAAATAGAAGGAAAGAAACGTACGTACGTGAGGCAACTGATTGTGCCAAGGTTCTCGGCTGCACCCAACAGCAGGCCTGGCACTCAATTTTAATACTTGCCTAATGAAAACGCGCAGCAGAACGGGACCATAGAAAAAACCTTGAAATGCTGGAGCTTACTGGTAAATTTACGCTTATACGCGTGACAGCTCACATGCAGAGAATACCGAATAATACCTTCTTGCCAATCATGAGTTGTCAACGGTTAGGGCTAGCGATTCATCCATCCTCATCCTCCTCTCACCACTGCTATATAAGCTCATACGACCCCGAGGCCAAGACGTAGCCAGACACACGTCTACCTCCTCCCATATTCCTTTCTCCGAGCCACCGAGCGAGCGACGAGCGAGCAATGGTCGGGCGAGCGGCGGCGCCAAAGCGGAGGGCCGGCAATGGGCGGCAGAAGATCGCCATCCGGCGGATCGAGAAGAAGGAAGCCCGACAGGTATGCTTCGCTAAGCGCCGGCAGGGCCTGTTTAACAAGGCCAACGAGCTGGCGGTGATGTGCGGCGCCCAGGTGGCCGCCGTCACCTTCTCGGACAGCGGAAAGGCCTTCTCCTTTGGGCACCCCTCCGCCGAGGCCGTCGTCGACCGCTTCCTGGCGGGGGGAGGCGCGTTGGTCCAGGGCGCCGACGACGACAACGAGCTGAAGGAGCTGCACCTGCTGCACGGCGAGCTGCGCACGCGGCTGAAGGAGGTGAAGGCGCAGAAAGGGCGCGTGGTGGAGGCCATGGCGAAGGAGTGCGCCTCGGGGGATCAGATTGCGGCGTGGCTCGACCCCAAGTTGGGCGACATGGGGGAGGAGGAGATGATGGCCTTCGCCGTCAAGCTGATGGTGGCGCGGGCCGCCGTCTCGGACCGCGCATACCAGGTGCTATTGGAGGCGCAGAACCTCAGCCGCATGCTGCAGGCGCCCCCGCCGCCACAGCAGCAGCTCTTCGGCGGTAGCACCTTTGAGTTTGGTAGCAGCAGCAGTGGCAACGCTGGGATGGGGATGCAACAGATGCAGATGGCGGTGCCTTCGACGGAGGGGTTTGCCGTCGGGATGCATATGCACCAGATGCTAATGGCAATGCCTCCGCCGTCGGACTTGGCCTACGGGGTGGATATGCAGCAGACGCTTATGTCGATTCCTCCATCGCCCGTTTTTGGCGCCGGGATGGAGATGCAGCAGATGGTTATGACGATGCAGCCGCAACCAGAGTTCGCCGCCGAGACGCAGATGCAGCAGGCGGTTATGGCGATGCCGCCGCCGCCGGAGTTTCTTGTTGGGATGGCGATGCCTCCGCCGCCGGGGGTCGCCGCCGGGATGAAGATGGCGCAGCAGGGGCCCGGCCCGAACATGGGCTTCCCCTACTGAAGAGAAGAAGACAAATCCCTACCGAGTCTAAGTCCGTGAGAGCCAGATCTATTAATCCATTTTTGTCTCAAAAAAAATCTATTAATCCATTTATATGCATGGATGGACACCGATCTCTTAGATCATTATCAATCTATTTATATTGTACATCTTGCTTGCAGGAGATGATCCTGGGTGCAAGATTCATTATCATAGTCTTGTAATCTATTTGTATCGGTTGCACCGAGACAGAAAATTAAAGAATGAAATACTATTACGCATTTCCTTTGGTTCTCTCTGGTGGCAACAGAACAAAAGATTTATGTGTCTTAATTGTCCAAAAATCCTATGAAAATTCTGTAACGCGAGAGCGATATCCAACAGCTAGCCTATGTTCCCTCAGGAAAAAAAAATAGCTAGCCTATGGACCGGCGCCTATCTAGTGAGCCATCAGCATCTAACATTTTTTGTTAGAATTCGATTTTAATTCGCAATACTCCCTTGTGCCATGGGCTTTGTTAGCCAAGACTCGAGGCAGCGCATTTGTAGAAACAATATAAAAATATATTCTATTTTGAGTTCCATAGAAATTTGCTTATGAATCAAACTGAGAAAGTCAAATTATTTGTTTGCGTTTTGGATCATGACATTATACTGGTACTAATATGGACGCCAATACACACATGACCTTCCCCCATGGGGTGGCCAAAGTGGACGGTCGTTCCCCCAACGAGTGAAGGCTTTCGTTCGCTCGGAGATGCCCCCACTGGGACGGCTCCCCTCTTGGCCCTCCGGAGCACCAACTCGCTGGAAAAACAAAAAAATTAAAGGTAAACAAGTTGGCATTGAAAAACGGAAAAAATGTCTCTCAAGAAAAAATGTCATCACCCCCTCCCCACCCCCTTACACCTCCTCGCATTTATTTTGAGAATAAACTGGGCAAAATTGTCCAGAAACTATGCTATATACAAAAACAAAGATTCTCGCATGATATATACAATAATTTTGCCATGGTGTGTACAAGTAATTTGTCGTGGTCCACTATAGTATCAAAAAGTATGCATGGTAAACTCGCCACGAATATTAAAATGCATGTAAGTGTGATTAAAAAAAGTTGACATGTTCTATAGTGAAACATCTCCTCCGTATGTTATGTTAGAACTATCAAAAAAATAGTTGCCATCCTTTTGATGATTAATTTGCCATGATATATGTAATAAAACCAGCATCGGCCTACAGAACTCAAACTAGAGTAAAACACACCATAAAAAACACCCAAAAAATGACATAATTCACAGAAATAAATGTTCTAAAAAGTTTGTGATGTGGCCGTTAGAAAAATGTTGTAGATTGCCATGCGGCAATTCCAAAAGGTACTCCTAAATTTGCCATGTGACCATAACATAAATTGAGGATTTCCAAAAGTTACACACAAAGAAGAAGTTGCCATGGCAGTTGTAGAAAAACAAAAATCTAAGCTTTGCCATGTGGGTAGCACGCATAATGATAATCCACTAGTAAAAAACATAGTACAAGTGAAATGGCAAAGTTGTAAAATTTTGGTCCGTAGGGCATGGTAAAAGAAAGAAACAATGTACGCTTACATAGGAATTTGGGGGGAAATCCTCAATGAACATGGCAACTGCATATGTTTGTAAGAAAAAAGACACGGCTAACTTTCAAAAAATAGCCCATATGTGACAAATTTGGGGGGCGGGGGGTGCAAGACATGGCAAATTCTAGGGGGAGGAGGGATCTATTGGTGACATGGCAAAATGTACAGAAAATGTTTAAAAAAGTCACATGGGCAAACTTTAAAAAGATGCTTTTATCTTATTTTATTTTATTTTGCGAAAACTTTTTTATCTTAAATTTGCCATGGAAATTATAGAAAAACAAAATTCTTAGTTTTGCCATGTGAGTACTACACATGATGGCAATCTAGTAAAAAACATAGTACAAATGACATGGCAATTTTTTAGAATTTTGCTCTATAGGGCATGGCAAATGAAGAAAAAAAAAGGAAGTTACATGGCAAAAAACAATTGGGGGTGGGGGTGGGGTCCATACATGTGCAATTTTTTCCTGTATATAGATGATTGCGAAGGTAGGAAAATCATAGATGAGTGGCAACTTTTTGAAAAAAGAGACACATGCTCACATGGCAAATTCTAAATATTGCTATATAGATCGTGACAATTGTAAGATAATTTGTACTTGATGTATGGCAATTTAACAATTTTGTTGTTTCTTAGCAATCATAGCAAATTTGCAGTGGGAACACATCTGAACTGGCTATCACAAAAGAAAGGCCAAAAAACGTACTTTGAAAAAAACATGGCAACTTTATACTCTGAAGCATGGCAAAATGTACTCTTAAGCCGCCGTGCCCATGTGTTGCTGCTTCGCCGACGACCACGACCCCTACTACTGCTCGTCGTACCCTCTAATCTCCCGCCAGCTTCCAGATCGTGACACTCCATTGAAAGGGCGAGCTTTCTCCAACCAGAAATTCAACATTCCTAAGCCCCGGTCTGAGCTTCTCTCATGGATGATCACACCCCACCCCTTGCCCCTCCTCCATCGACGATGACGACTTGCTTTCCCGGTGCTCAAGACGACAAATGGCGTTGCTTACCTCCTTGCGCTAGCTGGAGAGGAGGAAGGAGAACTGGTGTCCCTTGCTAGCGATGGAGAGGACACATGCCTGAGCTCACAGAGTGAGAGGGGGCACAATTGGGCGGGAGAACCAACTAGAGCGCTGGTGTTGTTTCCGAAGTGGAGGCGTCACTCTTTCGTCTCGCTCCGCTAGTCAACCGAGATGTCGATTGTAGTCGCGCAAGTGCAATAGGGAGCCAACGAATTCGTCAGGGCGTTGTGATGCTGTCCTTGCATCAAGATTCGCACGCGGATGCATCTGACGTCTCTTGCGTTCGCTCAAAAAATGTTGTGAGCTGACGTCAGTTGTATAGCATTTCAAATTAATTTTGGTTTAATATACTGCTCAAACTATGCTTTGTATTTTGTTTGTTTATTTATTTTGCAAGAGATTTGGAGTCAGATCAAGATCAGACAACGACACGACTAATTGGGTGTAAAAAACATAAATTATGTTCAAATAATATCCACGGTAGCATGTCAATCTGACTTGATTACATTTAATATAATACTTGCAGTGATATAAATAATTTGGGGAGGAGATAAAAGCCAAACATGATGACTCTGTCAGGAGCCCTCCCCTGGCAGGTACATGGGCTTGCCCCTGGACCGGTACATGGGCCTGGCCCATCGAGAGATCATCGAGCGCCGCAGACTACAAGTACCAGGGAGAAGGCAACGCTCTGCTCATCCGCGTAGGATCACGGCAACGGCGGCTCGGCTCTTCTCCTACCTCTCGCTTCTCTCTCGACCTGTAATCCCCATCCACTGTAGCCGTCCGAGACTGTAATCGGGGCTAGCTACGCAATTCAGCTTGTAATCTGAGGAGATATATAGTTCCTAACATCGGTATCGAGCCAAGATCGCCATGCCTTCTGAGGGGCTTCTCGGGGATGGGATGTTAAGGCTCTTGTAGGCGGTGAGGCTGGCTTGGTTTAGTCCCACTCGCTTACGGGAGGAGGCCATGACCAACTTATAAGGGAGAGATTCCTTCCTCCTATCAGTCCGGGCTTTTGGGATGGAGTGGACTCTCCGCTGAATGTTGGCCCATGTGCGCATAAACGTCCAGAACGTAAGTAGGGTGTGGGCTAGACCGAGTTGGACGCTAACATCTGGTATACAGAGCCAGGCACCACCCTTTCCCAAATTCTTCCCCCAAATATTTTCCACCACCACCATCCGACGGAATCGACCATGGATCCGTTGCTCCAGGAGTATCTAGAGCGGCTCGGCGCCAGGCTCGACCTACACCAACGCCACCAGGGCCCTCGCCGAGAAACTGAACGCCCTTGACGTCAGTTGGGCCACCCGTTCACCCGCCGTCGTCCACAACCCACCATCAGCGACAACTACGCCGGAGAGCACAACCAACACGTCGGCGCCCGTCCCGGACGTCTCCGGCTCCACCACCAAGGCCTAGGAGATTCCCACGGTCGCCCATGATGCAGCCCCGGTGTGCATCACGATGGTGCCTGTCACCTGTTCGACGGAGTGCTCGACCCAGGTTGACACCATCGATAGCGTTGACGAGGTCCATGACGCCGCTACCGCCGTCCACCTGGAGCCCACGGTCGACCGCATGCACAAAGCAGTCGAGCAACACGTGCCGGTGCAGGCAACGGCCTCCATTGGCACCAACACTCCCTCTTGTGCCGAGGTCGTTTCTCCCGTGACGACCACCACCGACGTCGACTCCAAGACCGGCGTGCAGGAGCTCAATGCCCTCTCTGTCGACAGCTCCACTCAAGTGATGAGCAAGGCGGACCACGACCTCGCCCTCATCATCCCTAGCGACCCTGCTCCACCGGTGCTGACTATGTGTTCGACAGATTGTCTAGTCCAGGATGGCGACTTTGTGCAGCCTGTTCATCTTGTGGACAAGAGCAAAACTTGGTCCCTGCCACCAGTACGGAAGTGGATCAAGCAGCAACCAGGGCCGCCTCCAATTTGAGTGCAGATTGCAATGGACGATAATATTCAGGTCCTTGGCATAGTTGCGAATGATGATGCTGGCTATGTGTGGTGGCCACCTGACTATCAGCCAATGGTATGGAGCAAAGTGCAAAAATGGTTACTCCCAGTACCAAGATGTTTGACGGATTTCGCTACCTGTTTTGCTACTGGTCCGGTTATGATCTTTCTTGACAAGGGGATAGCAGATTCTCAAGTAGTACTGAAGTGTAATTTGGCTCTCCATGCTGGGTCCCTTGATAGTCTCTGCAACACAACTACTTCTCTGCCTGCATACAAGACACTTCAATGGTTTGTTAATTCCTTCCATTTTCCTGGTTGCATTGGTATATCTGCTTTTCATAGTCCTATTGTTGTGTGGTGCTCGGACGCGAGGAGTTTGAGTGACCACCGTGCCTCAGAAACCATCCCTTCATTGGCCGATTATTTGAAGGGTGGAAATCTTGCATCACATATTATTTCGGATGTAGTCATTGCCTATTTCAATCACGGTCATCGACACGCCTTTATTCAGTGGCCTATGTCTGCATATGGGCATTTTGGAGTTTGACCATGCTATTTTGCATATTATTGATTCATTGATTCGTTGGAGTGGTCGACGTATAAGCATGGAAAGGGCTACCAAATTCAATGGCAATTACACGCAGTCCGCAAAACTTTTCTGTTTTCCCTTGCCAATTGTCAAGCTTCCTGAGAATCATGATTGGTATATTCTTAAGTTGATGGAGATACAACAAAGGATTCTAATCAGGCTGTACATTATGGACTGTACTGCCGGTACTGAAGCATTGGGAAAATATGGTTGCCAGTATCTTATATCAACCAAGGCTAGTAATCTATTGCAGGACAAGAGATGCTTTAATTGTCACATGGTTCGTAGAGAGATTGATTCAAAAATGCGGATCATGAAAATGTCAGTGCAGTGGCAAATTTTGAGTCGAGAGAAATTTGAAAGCAGTGATGGTTTTGCTAAAGATTGCAGTTATGAACAAGAGGGTACATGCTGGCAGTCTTTGTGTCTACTGGAATAGGGAACATCTAATGTTAAACTCTCTAGTCCAGAATGTTGCAGCCGAATACTGGTCCAGAAACCATTGACTCCGGAACATGTTGCTGTAGGTAGTATGCCTAGCGGTGACAAATTGCAGAGGACAATTCAGATTGTAAGCATGGCAGGCTTGGAGTCTGAATTTGCTATCTATTTGGAGTCGCTGCATTCTGATCTTGCTCATGTCTATCCCTTTAGTGCTTTTGGTTGCCCATGGGTCCAGGTGAGGAGCAATGGAATTCAGTGGGCATTCCTAAACAATATGATCATGTTTGGGCGTGCAGTTCTGAACAAGATGATATTCTCTGTCAGTGACACGTCCCAGGTGGCTTTCAGTACAGCAGGTGCACTTGTCCACTCTTGCTCAGCGGCTCAACAAGATCATTGTCATTTAGATTATTCTCGAGCTATCTGTGAACAAGATCATTGTCATTCGGACGTCAAGGATTTTTATCAGCTGTCTAGCGCCAATGGTTGTCTGACAAGTGAACTTCCAGTACGGCATGTGTCATATGAGCTTCTACTGTTCCTGACCTGTCAGCTGGTCATTTCCAACACACAACTTGATGCCTACAACAGCATGTGCTTCCTGTTTTGGCTTTGTTCAGTTTCTTAACGCACCTGTAACATTGGTATGATGAAATCTGACTTGGGCTTGTACCAGCGGGGCTGTTCTTGGGATCCTGGAGGACTGGCATTGCGGTTGTCAACGGAAGTGGCTCACCGAGTGGTCTTCTCAGGAGCAGTGTGTGTCTTCATCTTGGTGGTCCACTACCTCATCCACGCCAGCGATATTTCACTTCAACAACTGCCTGGATTCCAATCGACTCAAGGTACAACAAGTTTCATGAGATCATGGTGGTGTGAGTCTCTCAAGTCTTCTACAACAACATTGGCCGTGAGGGACCTAGTGCCTTCTACCTGCTACAATCAAGGGCATTTTCAAGAAGGGAGGGGTACCATCACCATTGCTGTCGTCTTCGTGCAAGGCTCTGTCAACCATGAGTACTACTTTCTCAGCTTCGACCATGACTGTGCTGAAAATGACTACTTCCTGGACACCTTCGGCGGGGCTCCCATCAGCCGCAACTACCGTTCCTACTTCGTTGAAGTCCACTCTGGCTTCGATCGTGACGACAACCAAGTCAAGCATCATCAAGTGCAATGGGATCCGGGCGGTTCTAGATGGTGTCGGCTTGGGGTCAAGCCGAAGTCAAGAAGGGAGGGATGTCAGGAGCCCTCCCCTGGCAGGTACATGGGCTTGCCCCTGGACCGGTACATGGGCCTGGCCCATCGAGAGATCATCGAGCGCCGCAGACTACAAGTACCAGGGAGAAGGCAACGCTCTGCTCATCCGCATAGGATCACGGCAACGGCGGCTCGGCTCTTCTCCTACCTCTCGCTTCTCTCTCGACCTGTAATCCCCATCCACTGTAGCTTCGTCTGGAGACTGTAATCAGGGCTAGCTACTGCAATTCAGCTTGTAATACAGAGGAGATATATAGTTCCTAACAGACTCACACTAGCTTTTCAGTTTCCATGTTCGTGGCACTTGAGGCTAAGAAGATATCATTGAGCTATGAAGTGTTCACTCATATCACTAGCGAAACCACATTCATCTTCCAAAAGCAAAAGGAAAAGCATCTACCAGATATTCATCCTCACGAAGAAACACTGAACATTCGCCACAGAGAAATGCATGGGACGCCTCAAATCAAGCAAACAGTTTCTCGACAAACAATTGCCAGATTGAAGACAGTAAAACAACCTCTATTATTATTATTACTATTACAAAGAGAAGAACAAACTAGACACCCCTTCCAATGAGACCCTTATTCAGCTATGAGTTACTAGCTCTATGGTTTAAATCTTTCTACAGTTGGGCTTCTTCTATAGCTGAATTCCTATCTGTTAAGTATACAAGCTGCAACGAGCAAAGTAAAATCTTCTATAGAGCCACCATCAAATCAAATTTAAAGACCGTGTTTGTACACCCATTGTTAAGAGAGATGGCAGGGTGGGCATGCATTGGCCCTTCTCTGTTCAGTCCTTCGATCCGATTGCGCAAGTCGTTTTCCTCCAAGAGCTGTGTTTGATATGCGTTTTGGTTTGATTCTACATACACCAGAGCCGATCACATCGGCGAGCTCTCAAGGCCTTTCTGCTCTACTGTCATACTTCATCAGATTGGCATCAGCTCCTACAAGGCATGGGAGAAAACAAATTATGCACATGTTTGATGATCAGCATAAAACCAAGTGAACACTGCATCAAAGAAAATGCATTACATGAGGAGTGCAATATTAAATATATCTACGGTGGTATACCTGCACAGTGTAGGATTAGGTTACATCCATGTTTGTCGTATACGCTATGTTCTTGGTTGAAGTTTCCAGCTGGATAACATGCCCGTTAAGTTCCTTTTCCTTCATTACCGAGGCTTCACTCAAACTATGTGTGCTTTGAGAATTCTGGTGAGGTGAGTTCAGGACCTCAGAACCACAAGTGCCCAATCCATTTGATGAAAAATCTAGTTGTTTCTCAACAGATTTTGTGAGACACATTCTCTTTGCCCTTATCCGGTATGGAGGTGAAACATCAAAGCCCCTGGCAGAACTCGATAGCCCATCAAGAGAACCCAGTGACAGAAAGGAAGCAGTTCTAAATGACTCTGGGGTGTCTGCAGTAGGGGGCTTCCCCGCAGGGGTGTAAAAGCTATCAGTGTTCGGTTCACCAAACTTCAAATCACTAGCAGGTGTCGGTCTTTCTCGTTTTCTTCTTCTTAATATTGAAGGGGTGACTGGGAAGCTGTCAGCAGCAATCTTCAATATTGAATCAACACTTAACTGGACTGACATTGTTCCCTTCGTTGGCGTCGTGCAACCATTGGGGGATAGTGCTCCATTCCTGCAATGCTCAGATGTCTGATGCCCGGTTTGATGTTCAGAAATGAGTGAGGAACTGGCAGGGGCTACATCATTCATGTTAGGAATCTGGTAACAAAGAGGACCAAGGCTAGACTGTGCGTCATTCTTCAAAGATGATTCTTCACCTTTAGCTGGTACAGCTTCTAGCTGAGTGCTATCAGGTTCCCCCAGGGTATCAAGTGTGGAATCAACCTTGAGTCCCTTCTCATGAACAGAAACAATTTCCAAACCCTTGTCACGAACAGAATCACTTTCTAGACCTTGTGCCACTGAAGTAACAGCAGAGCCATTGACCACCGATGACACTTCATATGAAGTTGGTGGCTGCACAGTTGGTAAAAAAGAAATGGATAGGAACCCTGAGCGGTCCTTGGCATGATCCAGTTTGTATGACTGTAGATGTGAGCTAAAATTAGAGTGATGAGCTATTTCGGGCAGGTGTTTTGAAGTGATGCCGGGCACTGTGTTTAGATTAAGATGGCCCTCAGAAGCCACCGGCTTCTGTTTATCCTTGAAGTCATCATGACCAACTAGTCTTGGAATTGCCAAAATATTTCTGGTGCCATAGACATCTAACTTCTTTCTCAATGAACTATTCCAATGATTCTTTATAGAATTATCAGTCCTGGAAAGAGCAACATACTATCAGCACGAATACATTATCTTGTGAAGTGAACAAGGAAAACTAAGGTGAACAGGGTGCAGACAGTAAAGACACAACTCATACTTACAAGGAAACAATCAAGAGTTGATGACCATAAAAAAAGCTTTGCACAGTTATAAACAGAGAATCAAAAACAAACTAACTAAATAAGTGTGCGTTATGAGTAATACGCATGCTTACAGATTTATCATCATTCAGCTCCAGAAGCCTGTAGTTAGTTTTTGGAGAATTCAATTATTTATTCAAATTTGGCAGATCCATTCCATTTATGATAATCTTGTAAATGCAATTCTGTTTATCAGAACCAACAGTAGAGGGTTTAAAAGAATTATTTATTCAGGTTTATTCGCAGATAATCAACAATAGAGGTTTGGGTGGTGGTTGGCCAGGGCCACATTTACATTGTGCATCTTTATTAAAAAGAAAATCCAATGGTTAAAAAGTTCGACATAACGAGTTAACAGAAAAAACTACAAATGGCCCGTGTTATTTTACATCATTGCAGGTCTAGTAAAATGGGTGAACATTGAATAATTAAAGTCATGAGATAGCATAGTTTGTTAGCAGCAACTCGATGCCATTTCAACATCATGCCACTAGGTTTATGCATAAAAATTCCAATAGGATGTAAGCTGTTTGGCAGTACCTTCCAGGAAGAACTTTTGCTATTTCGGCCCATTTATTCCCATATTCCCGATGGGCGTTAATCAGTGCCTGTTCCTCCTCAGCAGTCCAAGCATCTTTCCGTATGTCTGGATTCAGATGATTGTGCCACCTAAGATATTTTGTATGAATTCAAAATCAGCTTCATATTTCAATCAGCTCTTTATGTAACCAGTATGTTTCTGAATTAGCAAACTTCCCCCCGTTTGTCTTGCACAAAGGGGGGAATGCATTTCAGCAAACCATATAAAAATAAAACAATCAAAAGAATACCTCTCTCGACATTGCTTGCCTATACGTCCAGGTAGTGACCTCGCAATGACGGACCATTTTGTTGGTCCATACTTCTTTACAAGATCAATAATTTTATCATCTTCCTGTAGAAAAAAATATCATAAATATGTAAATATAACGATAAATGTGCAAAAGCCTTTTTTTTTCAAGCAAAGTCAGGAGTGCAGAGACAAACCTCTTGAGTCCAAGGACCTTTGATGAGTTCAGGGTTAAGAACCTTCTGCCATCGATGTAAACATTGTACCTCTGTCCTATCCGGAAAGAATTCAGCTGTGTAGGTAGATAGCGACACAATAAGTGAGCTCACCACACTTGCATATACAGAACAACGTTCAAAGAAGTACGGCATTACTATATTACTATATAACTAACTAAAATGTGGGATATGCATTCATAAGGTAACCGATATCATGCTTCAGCATTAAACAACTGGTCGAAAGAACTATAAGAGCACCAGTAACTACTCTTAATTTCTGGCTTTCTGCTACCCTTTTTCCTCAAATGATGCTGCAAATATGTAAGATGCAACAGGGCCCCACACCAGTGGAAAAAGTCACTAACAGTTTAGCCCCTTTTTGAGGTATTATACAGAATGGATAATGTAAAAACTTATTTCAAACTCTATCATGTTTGGTACAACGTCATACTGCAAATGACAGCAAATATAAATAGCAGTTTACAAATGCAAGGAGACCTGAGCATATGAGTTGGTACAGAGCAAAGAAGAGGCAAACCTATTTTCTTCCAGCTTCTACCATTGAAAGTTTCGACTGCCTTCCGTAATGTTTCATCCTGTTGTCATTTTTTATGCCAAATTAGCAGCAATCCACAGGTGTGTTGGAATCCAACAGTAAAAATACTTTTCAATAGGAAAAATGGAGAAATTTCTTGCGATATAAAAATCTAGTCTTCCAATAGCAAGACCAAGAATGACAGACATGGCAAATTGATTGAGAAAATTACACACTGGATGATATTACAGCTGACTTTTTTTGCACTAGATAGATCAATTGGATATACACAAACCAAACTATATAATATTGTACATTGGCATATATACATTATGAATACCTATGAATATAGTTTTGTAATAGACTAGTCTTGGTAACAGAGAAAGTGAGATAGTTACCTCTTGTGATGTCCAGCCACCCTTCGCTCTCCTTATAGGCCCACTTGTTCGCCTAATATAAGCAAGTTTTTGTCAGCAAAATTAAGGTGAAATATTGTCAGTTCAAGGTAATAAGGAACACCATACTAGTCCAAGAAGATGATATTTAGCCCAATCTGCAGATATATACTAGCATACAATAACAACAAAAATGTGGTTTTTGCAGAAGAGGACTACATAAGGAAGCCGTGTAGTGTGCACCTGAAACAGGGACGCTGACTACTGTACTGCTAGTCTTACCATGTGAATCGCCCCTATGGAGCCTTTTATCTTTATAAATTTGCAGGTCTTTAATTTGCATGAACAATATGCTAATATAAATTTCCCCTTAGATGAACACTCACATCCTACCTGGAACCTTAAAGATGCCAGGATCCTGCATATTCTGGTTGAGATATACCCAGTAAAGTCTGGCATACAGGTACCATGGGAACCATTTTTTGATGCCTGAGTGATCCAGGGCAGCAAATTTTGTGATCCAGTGTCACCACAAACAACACAAATGAATGCCTCAGCTATGAACACGCATCATTAAATTCATACCAAAAGCTAGGAAGCTTTATCACAATTCCCATATAAGAAATTACATAACGCCTACCGGTGCTCAATCATGGAAACTGTTCCAGAGCACATTTCAATCAATAAAGATTGTCAATACAAGAAATTGCTTAGCAAATAGCAATATAGGCACACCATAGATGAAGCATTTCAAAATGGGACAGACGGGTATTGGTGACTGCGACTACTAAAACCATGAAGCTAGTAAAGCAAAGAAAAAAAAACTCCATCCTTGTCTTGTTGAAACAACTGCTCCCTAAGCATAACTAAACGGTATCTCCAGTTATACAAGCCGGGGATACTAATACTAAAGCTACTAAGAGTCTAAAACCTCAGCAACCATGACAAAACCCAAATAAACCTTCCATCAAGATAACAAATATTGCACGGCGCCACAACCATGGTTAAACTAACTCCGCACTCAAAGCAGGCATCTTTTGCAAACTGCGTCGATCTACACAAAGTCACAAACTAAACTAAGCCAAGCAAATCAAGTGACTGAACCTTTAATAACAAGAGCATGCCAAAGAAGAACATGTTTAACACAGGATTCACCACTACAACATGCTTAAATCATGCTTGAAACTCTGGATGAAAACAGTATGCTGACATAGTAGTTCATGGAACCTATAATAAGAACCCAGAATGCCTCGAGAACCTAATGGATTGCCCCGAAGAATCTATCTTTTGACAAAAACAGCCACAAATACCACTCCTGTGCCATTCCTTGACCAAGAAAACCCACCTTTTCGCAGAATTACACCCAAAGCGCTCACCAAGCCAGGCAATTGTCGCTGATAGAGCCACAACCCACAACCAAATCCGCAAAAAGGTGAAATCCTCTCACCCCCAACACCCACCAGGCCAGGACCACGACCCGAGCAAGCATCATCCGACCCAGGTAAAGCTAACGGTAACCCAACCGACCGGCCCAGATCCCTCCCGTCGTCGGGCCAATCAAGCGCACGCAGCAAAGAGACAGCTTCCTCACCTGAGACCGGAGATGGAATTCACCGAGCCGGACACGGGCGGCGACATCCGCGCGGGCCCGCCGCCGCCGCCATAGCTGCTGCCCTCCGACACCGACTCGCTCGACGCGGCGAGGGGCTGCCGGTTTTCCACGCAGCCCTCGTGCTCCACCTCCTCCGCCATGGCCCCCATCTACCGCCACCTCATCACCAGGAGAACCTAGCAGCAACAGGGCGAATTCACCACAAGAAAGAAGGGAGAAGTTCAGATCAAGAAAGCCCCAGAAGGAACCGCCGCGGGCAGATCGAGCCAAGAAGGCGCCTCGCGAATCTAACAAGGCGTGCGTACCAGATCGAGCGGGGCGGGGGATCGAATCCGGGAGGGGGCGAGCCGATCGGGGGGCGGGCGGGCGGGAGATGGCGCGAAGGGAGGGAGGGAGCGAGGGCGCGCGGTGGCTCGAAACCCTAGGGGCGGGCGTTAAAGAGCAGAGCTTTTTATCCCCCCTCCTCGCTCGCGCTACGGCTGCCGTTGGGTGTCGGGGGCAGTTGTTGATGGAGAGGAGAGAGAGGACGCTTTCAAAAAACCTCGCCCGTTGAAGCGATGGGGGAAGGAAGGGAGGGGAGGAGGTCGGGCGACGGCGGCATAAATTACTGGCCCGCGCCGTTTCCCGAGTCGGTCCCTCGGTTTGTTGCGTATCAGATCGGATATGGAAAAGGGTCGCGGGTTTCTGTTACAACTCTTTTCCTAAGGAAACAAATCCGTGAGCTTGTGTACAAAGAAAAATGTACAGAGTGTATTTTTAACGTGAACTTTCAAACCGCCCGCATTCGTCCGAACCAAGTAATTCGGACGCATTTTGTCATCTAACATGATACCGATCGGTCCAAGGATCGGCTCGGACGTCCGTTTTCCTGCGAACCGGAGGCAAACCAGAGGGCCTTGTGGAGTTCGGACCATGCCACGTACGCGGCCGACACCCGGAACCATCCCAAAACCCTCTTCCGCGCCCGTGGTCTTCCCACGCGAAGTGATTGCTGCGAATCCATGTCGGTCAGCGTTGCTTCACAACAACAGCGCCGCATTTATGCCGGCTCGGAGCGGCGCGACCTCTCACGGGTGAAGTGGTGTGCCAGCCGAGAGCGTCGCCTGGTATCCACGCATGTTTCCAATGCCGGAGACGCTTGAACGGACGGCATTGGACGGCTCTGTACCGTATTTAAAACGGCTCACGTTCGTCCGATTGACGCCATTAAAGAAGCATGGCGGACGAGAAACCCACTATGACGTCTGCATTGACACAGCCCGATGCTTGGCCTGGCCGGCACACGCTATTTAAACGATGCATCCTCGCCTGGCACAACCAATACCGCACCACCTACGCCAAAAACCGTGATAGAGATGTGGGAGAGGCTCGACGGGAAGCGATGGCGGATCGGTCAAGATTGCCATCAGATAGCAGCCCACTGTGCTAACCGGATAGAGGCTGGCTTCCCGGTGAGCTCGTCGGAGGGCAACAAGTCAGACAAGACGATGAACGAGGTGTACAACGATGAGCCGGTGCCATCGCCCTCATCGATCCATGCCTGCATCACCTTGGCACAGGGCAGGCGCACTTCGACGTTGTAAATGGCGGAAGTGTTATAGGCACCATAGATGTCGTCGCTCCAACAGAGGAATGACGGTGTCATTGCGGCTACGGACGCGGAGGATCTGGGCTTCCTGGATGACCAGCGGGCAATGTACCAGTCCATGCGCAGCGCCCGCAAAATCTGCCACAAAGCAATCGTGGTTGCGCGTCCTGTGGGAGGAAAGGGGCGCCCTATTCACAGAGATTGACATGGAGGTCGCCGAAAAGGAGGCGCAGGCGGCTGCGGACGGCGCAAGCTGCATGGCGGCTGTGCCGCCACCGCAGTTTGCGCCCCGCCACCACGACCATGAGGCAGGCTCATCCACGTCTGGCGCCGTCGATAGGGCGGACTCCGGTGAAGAAGAGTAGCACATAGGACGACGCCGCGGCTTGGGTCCCAGGAAGGCCAACTCTATTCTTGGCCTCCCGTTGATGCACTGCGGGTGAGCTTGCCGGACATGTGGAAGACAAAACGTGGGACATGGACTGCGCCATGGTCAACGATCAATTAGATTAGGTTAAAAAAAGACTCTTCTGCTTTTGTTTAGTTGAAATATGTCAAAGATATAATGAATTTGGTCCGGTTTAAATAAAAACCATCCAGTTTGTTTAAATCTAGTTTCAAATGCAATGGATTTGCATGAAAATATTCCCTTTTTGTTTAAATCTACTTTGAAATGTATGCGGACATGGTTGAATGGTCGGCTCCCGCATCAGCATCCGCGGGCTGATCCGCACCAGTCCATGGACAAATAGTGTGGTCGATTTAGGGGTCCATGTTGGAAATGCCCTAACGCCTTGCGCAAAGGACCGATCGCACAACCACAAAGGTTCAATTTTTGTTCTTATTATTATAGCTCGACACATCTAGTCAATCTCTTGTTCTCCTTGAGTGATCTATGGTTTGTGGTTGCATCATATTACTTGGCGAACTCCCTAATATTTCCCTTCCCTTTCGTGAAAGCGGCGGTTAGGGCGAAGAACTTCGTCTCCTCCAATGAGCCTGTGGATTCATCTCCCCTTTTCATGCCACTCTGGTTGCCGGGGGTGGGAAGGACAATCGGCCCTCTCCCCAGTTCCTCCCAGAATCGTCAATCCATATTTTTTTTACAATCCTATCCTAAAAGAATATGGAGTGGCGATTCTGGAAGAAGCTAGGGAGGGGGCCGATTCGGAAGAATCGCCCAAAAGAACTGGCCCTATATGTCATACCACCATATATGTAACTAATCTTCAAGGACTTATTTCCTTTCACTATAAAACTTATCATTGAGAATTAGTACACAACTGTGGACACCCAATTGTCGATTGTTCAGTCCCCGAAGAAAAAATTGTTCATCATCAGGCAATAGGGACTGTTTCGGCGCCGTCCATGTTAGCCTTATCAAATCGGGGCTAGCCAATTTTTCGGCGCACGATTTTGCCGCCATCGGCTCGCCAATGACCTGTCACAAAAACTGAACGCGCAACCAAAATTTTGGCGTAGGTCCGAAAAATCAGCTTCCAACCAAACTCTAGCTATCGAGTGCGCGTAAGGAGTCGAGAAAGTTGGCGAAGTTCGTCCAAACAGCCCCTTAGTGCATTACATCCATTTAGGCATTTTCTTTCTTTCTTGCGAAGAACATCCATTTAGGTGTCGAAACCAAAAACCCACAGAAGCCAAGGGTGAGATAAGAAGAAGAAGAAAAGAAACGCAACACGAGTATAGGAGACCCAAGGAAGCTTGCGGCGGACACCAGCGTGAGGGATCTGTGACGGCGGGTTGACGGTGCCGTGCCGCCGTGGTCGGGATTCGAGAGGAAGGAAGCGGCTGGGCTGGCCGCCAACTTCTCCAGTTACCGTTGCTGGTTCGAGACCCTAACGGCTCCCTGGTTAGGTGCGGGCGCGACACCATGCGAGTGGGTTGACTAGCCGTCGAGGCACAACAATCATCTCAGCCGTCCGTTCTGGATCCTGGCATGGTGAACACAACAATCCCTGTTCCAAAAAAAAAAAAAAACAGCAACCGCAACAAGCCAACTATCACCGATATTTTAGGCAAGTATAATATGCACGAGATTGGTGTTGAGCACCGCATAGCACGTGTAACAACTGATGAATTCACCTCCGCCGCGGCCACAATTTCCACGATCGCCTCAGTGGCTCGGTCCCCCTCCTCTTCCTCGCCTGATGGCCTCGTCGGCGGCAAGATGAGTGGGGACCCGTCTGTCTTGTTTTATTTTTTTCTTAAGTTTTTGCTTCTTCGGCAACATCGACGAGGTGGCGGCGATAATGACATGTTGGAATAAGGTCTGTCCGATCTCTTCTTATCTCGACAACGTCTGATTCGGCGCTGACGAAGGACTTGTGCGAGTTAGCGTCACCAGATCTGTTGGTGGTTCGTGTGCATTTCAAGGAGAGCTTTTGGTTGGCTACTGGTGTGGCAACTTCGACATTTTCTATGTTGTTCTGTGGCTTGGCCCGGTTTCTTCAACACTATGTGCTGATGGTGATGGATTGCAAGCCTGTTTCGCATGGGGTGATGATCCAGTCGATGTTGCTTCAGCGATTTATCGATCATGTCTCAAGGGGCGAGTGGATATTGCGGTCTTTAAAGTGCCCTTTAGGTGTCTTTATTTTTTCTCGATATTAATCAGATATAAGTGCCCTCCAGGTGTCTTTATTCATAAAAAACCGATGATGCATGTTTAAGTTTTTCTTGCGAAATGATTCATTATCAAAATTCACCGAAAGCACGAAGCACCTCAAACATAATAAAGATCATCGAGATTCCAAGACCATCGAACAACCACTAGCACCGCCTGAACGAGCCGCTGTCACCGATCCCCTACCGGAGCCAGCTTGACCTTGTTAATGACAACCAAGAAATCTTCATGCTCGTGCCCCTAAGGACCAACGCTCTGGAGGCACAATCGTCGCCATTGAACCCTTGAATAGATCTAAAACACCCGATACCAAATCTCATTGCACGACGAGAAACCCTAACCTCACCACCCTATGGAGACGACATGAATCTATGTCAGAGCTCCATCAACTACGTCCAGATGAACGAACTCGAGGAGGATGAGAGCCCGGAAGACAAACTCAAAGAAGAAGCGTCGCCATCCGCCCGAGCGCCACACCAGCAAGGACAAAAAAAAATCCTAATATAAACTACTAACCAGAGCGGAGGCAATGGCATTTTTCTCCCCGACACCGGCCGTCGTAGCGGAAGGCAGAGGGAAGGCTAATCCACGAGCCCGCCGACGAAGTCTGAAAGGAAGAGTTTACCCTATTCGTCAGGGTTGGGGAGGAACGAGAGGTTATGTCCTTATGTAAGGTCCTAATTTTGCAGTGATCCTTTACCGAACAAAGTCAGATCTATGGTTTCTCTATAGGTTCCTCTCGTCTGTTATTGAGCTTGATGAGTTGTCCTCACATAACCGATATTTCGTTGGTTTGATTTTTGTGGAGTTGAAAATTTTCCTCGGCACTATGACGAAGATCTTGTGGTTCAGCCATATGCACTTCTACGGGGATCATCCATGCCCCAAGTCCATTCATCGCTTACGGCTTTCCATCTTCTTGGATAAGCGGCTCAAGATGGCTCTAAGGATAATCAAGTTTGTGAAGATATAGAAGTACGAGCGATGGTGTTGCGGCTCCGGTCTAGCTGCAGTGTCTTTATTGAAGCCTCTGTAGAAATTCCTCTTTCAAAAATTATGATCACAAAGAAGATGTATATAAGAGATTTCACTGAAATTCTTGGTTTTAAGAGTTAGGAGTACTTTGTACAGTTTTTAAATCTTCGATCCAAAGCATTGTTAGATTGTCGTGTTTGAATAAAGTTACATGTATTTATTTAAAGAAGTGCATAGTTAACCTCGCCGTGGCTGATCCACACTCTTCACCCTATCACTAACCATTGTCTCCTGCGAAATCGACACCAACTCCACCGGCTCACTGATCCTGTCGCTGGCTACCCATCAAGGCTGGAGCGAGGGTCATAGTTTTCATGTCCGACACTCCGACTCTAGGTGCCCCGGTCGCCAACCTATCATCGCTGCTTCTCGACGCTCATCATGCGTCCCCTCGTCTTCGATGAGATCACCGCCACCGCCTCCAGCGGCTCGCCAATCCTGCCACTGCACCTAGCTTCAAAGAGGAGTATCGATGGCTGTGACTGCGCCAACACCAACTTAGAAACACAACCAGGCATCAGTTGATGCCAAAGACCCCGCAGCGACGGTCACAGGGACGCCCAAAGGGTGCCGTTTGATGAACTGGGGTTTCCTCAGGAACGCTCATGTAATAATTGGCAGCCTGCAGAGTCATTATTGGATGGGTTGGTATTTTTCTTTACCCCCATTCTTAGATTGTTCGAAGCTGATAAGTAAGCAATCCCTAGTTTTTTCAAGCATTGCCTCCAAACTCTAGCATGTTAAAAGCAACAAAAAATACCAGGGAAACCAGACATCCCACGATGTACATACCTGCACTAACATTTGACTACATCAAGGATGTGAGGCGCCAGGTACCACTTCTCTGCAGAGGATGAATGCCTCAGCTGTCAAATCAGCATCACAGAGATAAGGAAAACTACGGTAATGTAAAGCTATTTCCCAAGTTGTCTAAAGAAGACCGCAATCAGTTGGTAAATAATTTGTCTTCAAAATAGCATGTCTATTTGCCTCAAAAACGAAAAACAGAAAGAAAGCATTCATATAGCATGTTTACTGTTAGCATCCGGAAAAGAAGAAACCGAATTATCCAACTTGCATATAACTTGGTTGCTGCTATACAACACAAATGTATGTACACAACCAACATAAATCATACAAGTATGGATGCACTGACCTTTATCTCGCTGAGAGTGATCTGCACATACATCTACTTTTTTTGTTGCTTTGAATTTGCTTATCACTATCGCATCGCCCTTGGTTAAGTTTTGGCAATGTCCAGTAAATCACTGAGCAGTGTTTCAGTTTACTAAAGAAATTTCATCAGATTTCCACCAGAGGGTGTGCTTCCTCTTCCCACTTTCTCAAGACAAACATACAACATCTGAATTTGCACAGAAACAAAAAACACATGCTTGACTGCCTAGGTAAAAAAGTTACTGGTCGAGCTTCCCTGTCTTGCCTTGGCATGCAGTAGTGCTTGGGAGACCGATTCGTTTGGTTGCAGACCAGCCCGCACCATGTCCTTGATAAGAGCTTCAGCTTCCGGGCATTTACCATCATTACAAAGACTACGGATCGTCAGGCCATAGCTAGCGAAATTCGGAACCAAGCCATTCTTCCTCATCTCCGTGATTAATTTCATAGCCTTGTAAGAGTTCCCTTCTCTTCCATAGCCAAAAATCATCATGTCATAGATCACACCATTCACCTTAACACCTTTCTCCTCCATCGACTGGAACAACTTCCTGGCGTCCTTCATGTTCCCTTCCATGCAGAGAGCATGCACCAGAACACCGTAAGTGCGCACATCCACCTCCAAACCAGCCTTCCCCATGTCTGCAAACATCTCAAAAGCTTTGTCCATGTCACCGCCTCGGGCCAATGAATCAATCAGTATGGTGTAGGTCACATTTGTGGGTGTCAGTCCTCGCTCCTTCATGTCAGAGAATGCCCTGTTTGCACGGGCTATATCTCTAGCACGGCAGAACCCCGCAATGAGCGCATTGTACGTCAGAGCGTTGGGCTGGTACCCGGCCGCCTTTAGTTGGTTGGAGAAATGCAACGCATTGGACATCTGCCCAGCCTTGCCGTACCCGTCGACAAGGAGGTTGAACGTCACGATGCTCGGACGGATGCCCTCCTTCCGCATCATCTCCAGCAGCCGGGCGGCGTCCTTCACCTTGCCGTGCCTGCACAGCCCCGCGATCAGGGTGTTGTAGCTGACGGCGTTCCGCGCGACGCCCCTCACGGGCATTTCGTCGAACAGGCGGCGGGCGCCCTCGAACTCCCCCGTCCTGCACCACTCCCCGATCAGGACGTTGTAGGTGTAGATGTTCGGCTCGACCCCGCCCCTCCTCATCTCCTCGAAGAAGGCGAAGCCCTCGTCCCTGCGCCCGCGGACGAAGTGGCCGTGGATCAGGGCGGTGAAGGTGACCTCGTTCGGGGCCAGCCCCAGGCGCGGCATTGCGCCGAACACCCTCCGCGCCTCCGCCAGGTCGCCGGTCCTGCAGCAGGCGTGGACGAGCGCCGTGCACGCGGCCACGTCCAGCGCCCCGTCGCCCGCCTTCGCGCCGCGGGCGAGCTGCGCCAGCGCCGGCCGCAGCTCGCCGGCGGCGCAGAGCCGGCGCACGGCCTCGGCCGTGGTCGCGGACATCGGGTTTTTGGTTTGTTTCACCTGATCGGGCTTTTGCTAGGCTACCCTTTCTGGAGTGGAAGTTCAAGTTGTTGGTGGGTCATCGATGCCGCGTTGCACACGGCCAGCAGACGTTGCGCAGTTGGACGTAGGATTCAAGGCCAGAAATGAAATTGTTCCTCCTGATCTGTTGTGTTTATGATGAGGAAGAAGGAAGGAGCTTTGGGGATTCGTTTTGAGCTGCGTCTCTTGCAGGTGGCCTGTGCTTGCCATTTCCAGTTTTGCTGAGCCTAAAGTTCATATTCACTCACCATTTCCAGTTCGTTTCAGGTAATGTGTACTGCTAGAGCCTCCGGAAGGAAACAAAAAAGCAAGCACGGGTAAAAAAAATGGTCGCCCACCGTGGGGCTCGAACCCACGACCACAAGGTTAAGAGCCTTGCGCTCTACCAACTGAGCTAGACGGGCTTGCTGAATAAAATGCACTGAAACGTTAATCATTGCATGTCTCGCCAAAAAAAAAAAAAGGTTACTCGTTGCGTGACCTTGAAATCTACTCCTCCGTCCGAAAGAAAACTGGGCGTGTACCACCATATACTACTTGCTCAGTAGACGAACTTGGGCACTATTAGTCGAATTCTTTCGTACGCACACATAAATGCCACCACGATCAATCGAGGAAAAAATCTGTCTAAAGAACGGAAAGGAATATCGTCATCAACTATGCACGCGACAGCTTGCAAGGAGAACAAGGAAACGTTTGTACCTGGCCTCCCCTTTGCAGCTTAGCATCTTTCCTTTCCGGAGGGGATTTGACGTTATTCAGCCAGCACACCCTTTTCGCAGCTAAGAGCCTTCGAACCAAGGGAAAGCGATCAATCCGAGAGCGCAAATCTTATGGAAGGATCCGGAATAAAGGGAGGCGTGTTATTGCCCTTGCCACTGGCTGATGGTGTTCATTTCCAGCATATTTCCGGATAGCAGTTAACGTCGCGGGCACACGTGTTGGGCATGACGAGCGACTAGTCCCGATCGCCAATTTTGTCCAACGAATAATAAATCAGGAGGACACAAGCCCAATACCGATACGCTCATCGTCACCAACCACGGCACACTCAGCCCAGCCCGGTAAGCGGTGGGACCGTTTTCCCGTCGCGGTCGTAGCGGCAGGCAAAGCAAGGCAAAGATCGCAACGTATCTCTCCGCACACCCGTCTGTCGACCACCCCGCACGCTCGCTCACACTCACAAGCAGGGCAGTCCACCAGTCCAAACCCGCAACAAACCTCAGAGACCTTCCACTTCGACGTCATTCTATCCCGTCCCGTGCCGCTGCCCCACACGGCCACGCCCACCGGCCGCCCCCGCAACCAGACGCCAGAAAATACCGAGTCAGCGACGGCCGAGCCCGCTTCCCTTCCCACGGACGGAGACGGGCCCCTCACTCCAAAACCTCTCTTGAATTCCAACGCGCCCGAGCAGCAGGGGGAGAAGGAAGGAAGGAAGGAGGTCCACCGCCCACCCCCACGCCGTGCGCGTCCCCCCTCCCCTTCTCCCCCCCTCTTTGAACAGTCGCAGCACAGCAGCGCCTCCGCCTCCTTCCGTTCCCCCTCTCCCCTCCCTCGGCGCCGCCGCCGCTCAGCGCAGACCCGATCGGCCGCGCGCCGCTAGTCCTGGGCTGGCAAAGCTCCCTCTGACCTCAGCCCCGAGCCGGAGCGGTCCGCGGCCGCCTGTGCTGCTGGGGGGTTCCGATGCAGCACCACGCGTACAGCCGCCTGGGGAGCTTCGGCGTGGGCGGGGGCGGGGCGGCGGCGGCGTCCCCGCCGTCGTCGCCGCGGCGGGCGTGGGGAGGAGGCCGTCGGCGAAGGGCGGCGCGGGCGCGGGGAAGGCGGCGGGAGGGGGAGGCGCGGCGCGGCGGGCCGCGCGGGCGGTGCTCGCGGCGCTGCTGCGGCGGCAGGCCGTCATCCTCTTCGCCCCGCTGCTCTACGTCGCCGCGATGCTGCTCTACATGGGCTCCATCTCCCTCGACGGCGTGCCCCGCATCATCTCCCGCCCCGCGCCCGGCTCGCTCTACCGCAGCCCGCAGCTGTACGCCCGCCTGCGCCCCGAAATGGACGCCGACAACGCCACAGACGCGGTGAGTGCCGCGCTGCTCCCTCCCCTCCCCTGCTCGTCCGTGGCCCCGGCCTGCTGGGCTGGAAGTTTGCGTTTGCGATCAAAGTGTTTGCTCGGTTTGGGTGACGAGCGAGTTCTGTGGATACCCGGGTTGTCGTAGGTGCGGCGATGGGTGGTTGGATCATTGGATGTGAGCTGACTTTCAGCGTGTCTTCAGAGACTGAACTATGTCGTTTTGTGCTTGTGGACAGTGGTGTGTATACTCGTTTGCTTTATGTGGTGCGTGCTGGTTAGGACAGATATGGGTTAGTTTTACCCCCAATTGCTGCAGAATTACTACAATACAGTTGTGGAAATGTATGTGAGGGTGGATGACAGGGCAAACTAATGGTGTTTCACCTGTTGAAACATACTCCTACTTCAGATTTGTTGGGTTCCTAGTATTTCTAGTCAACTGGGAGAAGATACGTATCTTGGTCAGAATCAGATGATCGCGGTTTGAGAATTTGTCAGATTAGCCACTTCAAGCAATAGCATGTGCAGAAATGTTGTAAATATTGCGGTATCACATATTTGTTAATTGAACGGAATTATGTAAAACCCAATGTAAACTATCCATCCAACAGTCTGCAATTCTGCTGGTCTAAAACAATTGCTTTTAAAAGTTGAATCTTATGAATGTGTGTACACAATGCACATGGTTAGGAGAATCTGGTTGAACATGGCTTTTTATATTAGTAGCGACGATGACAGGTTAATTTATGATTCAAGTGTATGAAACTTGTGTATACCTGATGGCCTCTCAACTCCTAAGGACTTGTTTTTCAGTAGTAGCTCATGTTCATGTTGTATAAGAGAATTCTGTTACCTATGTTCGTTCTATTGTGTCTTTAAGATACGTTTTTTTGCCGCATTCTGTTACCTATTTGTGCCTCTTATTTAGTTGACATACATGTGTTACTAGTATTCTCATATTGCTACATTTTTGTAGCTAGCAACTGTATGGCGGCATGCTTACAAAGGTGGTGTTTGGCAACCTTGCATAAGCAATAACACCTATGGTATGTCAATTCAAAACTTCTGAATATTTCTCTGCATTTCTAATTTCATGTACTGGTACAATTCTAATGATATATGGCTTGATGAAGTTCAGAGAAACTTATCTTTGTTTTTCTGCACATTTATGATTGAGTGTTCTCTGATTTGTCGTAGGCACATTTTCTATGTTCGGTTGTCCTGGTATGAGTCCTTCAAAAGTTACAGTTGCAATAATGTATTTGACAATTTGGCCAGAGTGTATGCATTGCTCTATTTTGCTATTTTAGTTTATGGCAGCTGCCATTTCGCACAAAGCATTTCATATTGAAGGAAGTTCAGATCAATAATTGGTTACTTCTGTACTTTGGTAGGTTTGCCCGAACCAAACGGCTACATATATGTGGAGGCAAATGGTGGTTTGAATCAGCAAAGGACATCGGTACGTACTTGATACTTCCCATCAGTTGCTCTTTGTGATAATTACCAAAATAAATTTGTATTGTGAAGTTTGCAATGTACAAAGTGTTGCTCACTGTTATTTCCTATCATTCTGCAGATATGCAATGCAGTTGCAGTTGCTGGTTTTCTGAACGCAACTCTTGTAATCCCAAATTTTCACTACCACAGCATTTGGAGGGATCCTAGGTCTCTCTCTTTTTGATATGCATGATGTTGATTGTAATCCTTAATGATGATGCTACTGGGTTTTCATAGGCCGTACCACTATCTGTATATAGTCTTTTCGCACCATGTCTTTTGGTTAGGGTTGACAAAAAATGAATTCATGGTTATTGATATCTTTTTCTGAACAACGACAGTTGCACTGTACTTAACTTCTACCATTCTCTACAATATAACAGGCTTCACAAACAATGACATGTATATTATGTTAACATTTTATTGCGCTAGATTCACACTAGAGAGCTCAGTTTGTTAGCTATGAACTGTTATCCTTTTCTTGGCTTGCTGTAGTGCCATGCTATGGTCAATGGATTCAAACACCAATATAACTACACAAACACACTTAGTCAGTTAGGTTTAGGAAACTATACTTAATATACTATTGTACACGATAGCATGTTTCACATTTTATAAATTTGTGATGGCATGTGTTTCATGCATGGGCCTTTTGTTAGCTATGCAGAACTTCAAGGTTCTGGCGATTCTGAAAAATAATGTGCTGTTCATAAAATGTAAATCTCAGGGGTGTGTTTGGATGAGGGGATTTCTCGGAACTTGTGGTTCTTTGGTCAACTTTAATATGAACGAATCCTATTAATTTTGCCTAGAATTGCCAAGGTTTGATACTAATATTTATTTTTTGATACAGCAAATTCAGTGATATCTATGACGAGGACCACTTTGTCCAACGTTTGAAAAATGATGTTCGAGTGGTTGACAAGGTGCCTGGATTCATAATGGAGCGGTTTAGTAACAATTTGAGTAATGTTCATAATTTCAAGATAAAGGCTTGGTCTCCTATTCAATACTACAAAGATGTTGTTCTTCCGAAGTTGATTGAAGAAAGGTGAGTTAAAGCCAATTTGGTTATTGCAGCTCCGAAGAAAATGTTCTTCTGATATTATTGTGTTTAACTGTTATATGACCATTTAACGCTATTGTCTGTGAATAAATTATAGGCTCATAAGGATATCACCTTTTGCAAATCGGCTTTCAGTTGATGCTCCGCCTGCTGTTCAGCGACTGAGATGCCTGGCTAACTTTGAAGCCTTAAAGTTTTCTAAACCAATCACTGCTTTATCTGACACTTTAATTTCTCGAATGAGAGAAAAAAGTGTGGAAAACAACGGGAAATATGTAGCAGTGCATCTCCGTTTTGAAGAGGTTGGTCTTCTTCTACTTTAAAAGGCTGTTCTTCATTCTTCTGCAGTCTTCTGTATGAATTTCATTTGTGAAATATGGGCATGCACATGGTTACCAGACGAGAACTGTCATCCATTGTTTTTGTCTTTCCAGGATATGGTTGCGTTCTCTTGCTGTGTCTTTGATGGTGGTGATGAGGAAAAAAAGGAATTGGATGAGGCCAGGGAAAGAGGCTGGCGTGGAAAATTTACTAGGCCCGGACGTGTAATAAGGCCTGGAGCAATAAGGATGAATGGGAAATGTCCACTTACACCTTTGGAGGTATGCTAGTATGTAATGTTGGTGTTACTGCTTCAAAAGATGCTTCAGAAATTTCATTATGAAATGAATACAAGCTATATTTCCAGCAATTCTAGTCTGATTTCAGCAGCAGTTGGTGCCGATTCTTTTCATTACACTCATTTACATGCCCATGCTGTATGTCGTTTAGGTTGGATTAATGCTTCGTGGAATGGGTTTCAGCAATAAGACTTCAATCTATTTGGCTTCTGGGAGAATATATAAAGCAGAGAAGAACATGGCTCCTCTCCTTGAAATGTTCCCTCTCTTACAGACAAAAGAAACATTGGCATCAGATGAAGAACTTGCTCCATTCAAGGTTTGTAGGAATTGGAGCTCTAAAGTCTTATTTACTGAACTTTGAAGTATGCTGCTCTAACATAGCGCAATGTTTTCCAGAATTTCTCCTCGAGGATGGCAGCTATTGACTACAGCGTTTGTGTTCATAGTGAGGTTTTCGTGACTACTCAAGGTGGAAATTTTCCTCATTTCCTTCTTGGACATAGAAGATACTTGTATGGTGGGCATTCGAAGACAATTAAGCCTGATAAAAGAAGATTGGCCATACTCTTTGACAGTCCGCGTATCGGGTATGTTATTGTGGTTCATGGCCAGAAAAAGATTACTTTTTCACTCTGCATGATTTGGGATCATAAATACAGTATTATTTTGTTAAAACTGCACTCCCCTTTTATGCAGATGGAAGTCATTAAAACGCCAGCTGCTTAATATGAGATCGCACAGCGATGCCAAGGGTATTCAAATGAAAAGAGCAAATGAATCTGTATACACATTTCCAAGCCCTGACTGCATGTGCCATCCAAATAAATCAGAACGCCCTAAACCCATCCAGGCTAGATAGCATCTGCCATGACTGGTTTGACTGATCCTGATTCCTTTTGGCATCATTGTATAGTGTGATCATTCTTTGCGTGCACCGTGCAGTCTGGTGGTGTGATTTTCCGTCGTCAAGCACCCCCGTTGCAGTGTTGTTCATTCCATCGCCCTCATGTCGACCTTTGTAGAGACATGTTCAGGCTATTTTGATGTAGGCTAATTCTGGGGCTAACAATACAACGATCCTCATCGACAATAGATGACGTATCTCTCTTAGATCTTAACCATCTCTAGGCCTTCTTGGTGTGGTTGTAGACTTGTAGTGTCCCCTTGTACATTGCTAGGCTAGGAAGCAAAAACAAATCATAATATATAATTGTTGAAGCGAAGACAGAATGTTCACTTTATTCTAATGTGTCGATGATTTTATTCTAATGTGCCCAATTTCGCTGTAATATCTTTTCTTTGGAGTAATCCAATGTGGGGTAGATTTGCATTAGCCTGAGCCCTGAGGGTTGCCTTCGTTGCTTGAACTTGTTGGCACCGCACTCTTACGAATTATTAGTTCGTCAGTTGAAAGGAGAGCACCAAAAGGTGAAATTCTGTCGTTGGCTTTTGTCTCATGTTGGAAACATCATCTGGAGATTGTCTGAGCAATCATCAATCGAGTACACAGGTAAACAAGTGAGGTACTCCGTACTTCATTTTAAAAAAAAAAATTCTTTGCGCTTGTTGAGTGAGTGCTCTTATTTTATTATGTAGAGGACGTAAGCGGCAGTGATGTAAAGTAGCTTTCATAGTCGAGGCCGGTCACATGCCCGGTTTGGATGTTTGCAGTAGATGGAGCCTGTAGTCTGCTCGCATCATTACGAGGATACTTTGTGAAAAGAAGCTGGTGGGCTGCTATGCTCTTCCCCTGAAATCTCCGGCAGATTTCTGCTTCAGTTAGGCTGCCAATTGCAAGTAAATCAAGGGCTCAACGTCCTGCGCGGTCTGGAAGACGAGACCTCATAAAGAAAAGTTCAGTCCTGGTCCTGCTTTGGTAACATGAAAGTGCAGGGCATCACGCTTTCACCTAAACAAAAGTACTGCTACCTTCTTTAGTACCACGCTTTCACCCAAACGAAAGTAAGGCCAACTCCAGCCCATGACCCCAAATGGTCCGCTCAGTGTCCGTTTGAGGGTAAACAGACACAAAACACGGTCCAACACGCGAGAACAAGCGGACATTTCAAATGTCCGATTTTGACCCAGGCCAAAATTTAGACCGTGTTTGCATCGAAACGGACGACGTGTGGACGGGAATACGCGCGCTCTTGTCCTCCCCTGGCCCGCTTGTCGGGGACACACCGCGCCCACTTTCCCTCCCATTCCCAAAAACCCTCCTGCGCTCCCTCCCCCCTCCCCCCCTCTCCATGGCCGGCGCCTCGAAGAAACCCGGTGCCTCTGCCGACACCGAGCGCCCCACGAGAAAGAAGAACGGACCGAAGAAACCGCGGTCGGAGCTCACGCCAGCGGAGCTTGCGTGGCTCGACTAGGAATCAACCAAGAGGAGGGCGCGACAGAGAAGAAAGTCGCTGCCGAATTCACCGCCGAGGCCGTGGCCATGCAGTAGGCCGCGCAACACAAGGCTGCCGCCGACCAGAACGAGGCCATCCTCGCGAAGGCCACGCAGGCGGTGACAACGCAGGCCCTCGTTGTGCTAGGGTTGTGCCAACCCGGACCGTCCATTCTCTCCGCCGCCGCCATGGCAACGGTGAGCACAGGCTCGTTGGCCGTTCGCCGTCCGCAGTACCAGTCGTCGAGCTCCACCAAAACACCAGAGACGCCTGGGTTTCATCTGCGTCGACTGCATGGCCAGACCCGGTTCTCCACATCGCTGGACGACAACGTGATCGGGTCGGCCACCCCGCCACCCCGGCTTTCATCGACCTCAACGTCACGTCTGGGTTCAGTGGCGCTGGCCAGTCGTCCGACGTGATGCAAAGGAAGCAGCCCTGGTCGATTCCCATGGCCAACCTTCCCACGCCCGCAAGATGTTAGACGAAATGCCAATCCCGACGGCGACAACCCTGACTACACCACGTTCATGGAGAACATCATCTACGAGGGTCGTGGCCAAGCCTTCCACGTCGATGGTCAAGGCCATGCCTACGATTCCGATGAGACCCAAAGCCAAGACGGCCGCAGCCAAGATGGTGCCGACCACTTCGATGCCCATGAAGAAGAGGCCGACAACCATGGCAACTCATGGCATGAAGATGATGACATGTATTGCGCAGATGAGGAAGAAGAGGTCGACATTGCGGAGGAGCCATTGTTTATGGATGTGCTCACCCAAAGAGCCACGACACAAAGGAGGAAGCAAAGCATTCGCACGGGATCATACAACAGAGAAGAGGACACTTTGATTTGCGAGAGTTGGATAGAGATAGGCCAAGATCCCAAGACCGGTGCCAAGCAAAAAGGATTTGTCTTTTGGACGATAGTTTTTTTTACAAGGTAAAGGGAGATTTCTATTAACTCAAGGTGGCAAGTCAGCCACTACCAGTTTTACAATGTCGCTCATACCCGAGCCCAACCAAACAGCAGTACGAGGCGTACTTCTACCATACACAACAAGAGCATGGCTTACTTTATTCTACGAGCGTCTAATAGCAATAATCAAAACCCCCCTATGATCATTCGCAATCATCCTCTGGATGTCCGTGACGAGTGCACGCGATTGTGAACGGTCCACAAACCGAGCGTTCAGCGTCATGACCGCTTCACTGCTGTCCATCTCCACCACAATTGGACGATAGTTCATAAAACCTTTCATGAGCGAAGGAAGTTTGCGCCCTACAAGTTTGCGAGCACCCGAGGCCTGAACTACGGAGGCCTCAACCATGGACTATGGTCGTTCTTTTTGAAGGCTGGCAAGTATGGCGGCCGCTAGCTTTGTTGTCGGCGAGAAAACTTGTTCATTTTGAAGGCTGACTAGTGTGCCGACCGTCGACTTTGTTGCCGATGTGAAACTTGGGGCTTGACCATTTTATAGGCCGGCATATGTTTACTAGCCGCTGGCTTTGTTGCCGACATGAACTATGACCGCTGACATGAAGAGCTATGTCTGCTGACAAAGTCACATTTACAAAAAATTGCATGCAGTCGGCCGAGATGCGTCCGCGCGTTGGACGCACGGCCCACGCATCCAGAAAAACGGCCAAACGCCGTTCATTGCTGATCCAAACAGACAAAATTCGGATAAAATGGATGTCCGTTTAGGGTCGTGCGTCGGAGCGGGCCTTTGGTATCAACAAATTTGTGTTCCAAGGTTTGGCTAACCAGAATCCATGGAGGCGAACTCGGACACTGTTTTATTGCGTGGATCCCACCATTGCGTGGATCCCACCATAGAGCATGCGCAATGTGCATTGTGACTGGGACCAGAGACGAGACAGATTGCCTGGTTGCGGTACTGCACATTGCAACTAGGAGAAATGAAAAGGGAGAAAGGAAAATGTGGTAGGAGAAAGAGGTGATTTTGTTTCTTCTCTTGAAGAGAAAGTTTTAGACACTAGATACAAAGAGAAACTTTAGTGCAAAGCGTGATGTGGGAAATTTTAGCGCTGGCAAAGGCACCCACAATGTGCGTCACTAGTGGAAAAACAGGCTTTCCGTCCAGCCCATAAGTCGCGAAGCTGTAGGAACCGCGACTAATGGGACCTTTAGTCATGATTTCGGAGGTGAACCGCGACCAAAGGCCTGGGCCCTGGGCGCCGGTGGCCAGCTGGTGCACGTGAGGGCTTTAGTCGCTGGCTGGCCAGCCAACCGCGACTAAAGGTTTTCGGCATTTAGTCGCGGCTATTGGCCAACCGCGACTAAAGCCCCTCCCTATATATACCCATCCAGCAGCCAACACTTAGCCATTTGGAGCCATTCTCTTCACAAGTGGGTGTAGGTTTGCTTTTGGTTCCTCTTATGCACATAAGGTGTTTGATGAAATGCCCCAAGAGCATGAAACAAACATGACATGAAGTGTTGGAGCCACACTCTTCGATCATGGTTAGCAACTTGATGAACCTTTGATGTGTCAATATGCATGTGTGTAGTTCATAACAAATGCATGATGGTTAATTATATATTTTATATTATAATAATGCAGATGAATCGGCAATGGATGTACGGTAACCGACTCTCGGCGAAGTTCACTACGGGTTTGAAAGATTTCCTCGTAGTGGCTAATGCTAACAAGCGGGGTTTTGTTATCTGTCCATGTGTTATCTGTAAGAATGAGAAGGGTTACTCTTCCTCAAGAGTTGTTCACATGCATCTGCTTGAAGGGTTTCATGCCAAGCTATAATTGTTGGACCAAGCATGGAGAAAGAGGGTTATAATGGAAGAAGATGAAGAAGGGATGATTTCATCGATGAAAGCTATCTTGCTCATTTCGTGATACTTTCATGGAGGATGTGAAGGTGAAGGGAAGGTGAAGAAGAGGCACGGATGATCCCGCTGATGATCTTGGTCGGACCATTCTTGATGCACGGAGACGCCGCTAAACCGAAAAGGAGAGGGAGAATTTGGATCGCATGTTAGAGGATCACGAAAGGCGCTGTACCCGGATGCGATGATGGTCTGAAAAAGCTGGGCTGCACAATCGGATTTGCTGAAATGGAAGGCAGAGGCAGGTGTAGCTGACTCGGCATTTGAAAACTTGCTGAAAATGTTGAAGAATATGTTTCCAAAGGATAACGAGTTGCCCGCCAAGACGCTGAAGCAAAGAAGGTTGTCTCGCCTCTAGGTTTAGAGGTTCAAGATACATGCATGCATCAACGATCGCATCCTCTACCATGTGAATACGAGAATTTGAATGAATGCCCGGTATGCACCGTGCATTGCGTTATAAGATCGAGTCGATGACCCGGTGACGATGTTGAGGGCCGAAACCCGGAAGAGGGTTCCCGCCAAGGTGATGTGGTATGCTCCTATAATACCACGGTTGAAACGTCTGCTCATGAACAAAAGCATGCCAAGTTGTTGCGATGGCACAAAGAGAAACGTAAGTCGGACGGGAGTTGAGACACACCGCAGATGGAACGCAATGGAGAAAGATCGACGGATGGTTCACAGATTTTGCAGGTGACGCAAGGAACATAAGATTTGCTCTAAGCACGGATGGCATGAATCCTTTTGGCGAGCGAGCTCCAGCCATAGCACTGCCCGTGACTCTATGCATCTACAACCTTCCTCCTTGGTTGTGCATGAAGCGGAAGTTCATTATGATGCCGTGCTCATCCAAGGTCCGAAGCAACCCGCAACGACATCGATGTGTACCTAAGGCCATTAGTTGATGAACTTTTACAGCTGTGGGGTGGTGTCCGTGTGGGATGAGCACAAACAAGAGGAATTTGACCTACGAGCGTTGCTTTTTGAACCATCAACGATTGGCCTGCTCTTAGTAACCTTCGGGACTGTCAAATAAGGGATACAATGCATGCACGCATCGCTACATGAGACCGAAAGTGTACATTTGCCAAATTGTAAGAAGAACGGTACCTTGGGCATCGCCGATTTCTTCCAAAACTCATCCAAGAAGAAAGAAAGGCAAGCATTACAACGGCAAGGCAGATCACCGGCGAAGCTCGCGGAACGACCGGTGCCGAGGTATTTGATATGGTCAAGGATTTGAAAGTCATCTTTGGAAAGGTCCCGCGGACAATCAGTTCAAGGGAGCCGACGGGCACGCAGCCATGTGGAAGAAGAAATCTATATTCGGGAGCTAGAATATTGGAAAATCCTAGAAGTCCGCTCTGCAATCGACGTGATGCACGTTACGAAGAATATTTGCGTGAACCTCCTAAGCTTCTTGGGCGTGTATGGGAAGACAAATGATACAAAGGAAGCACGGCAGACCAAGAACGCTTGAAAGACCCCGATGACCGCATCCGGAATGGTTTCAAGGTCGTGCTGCCTACGCCTCGACCAAAGAAGAGAAGGTCATCTTTTTGAATGCCCGAGCAAAGTATGAAGGTCCCGTCTGGATTCTCGCCCAATATAAAGGGAATAATAAACATGGCGGAGAAAAGTTCCAAAACCTGAAGTCTCACGATCGCCACGTGATTATGACGCAATTGCTTCCGATTGCTTTGAGGGGCTCTGCCGGAAAATGTTCGATTAGCCATTGTGAAGCTATGTGCATTCCTCAATGCAATCTCTCGAAGGTAATCAATCCGAAGTTCTACCACGGTTACGTGAACGATGTGATCCAATGTCTTGTCGATTTCGAGTTGGTGTTCCCGCCATCCTTCTTCAATATTATGACGCACCTCCTGGTTCACCTAGTCGAAGAGATTTCCGTTCTCGGTCCTGTATTTCTACACAATATGTTCCCTTCGAGAGGTTCATGGGAGTATTAAAGAAATATGTTCAGAACCGTGCTAGGCGAGAAGGAAGCATCGCCAAGGGCTATGGAAATGAGGAGGTAATTGAGTTTTGTGTTGACTTTGTTCCCGACCTTAAGCCGATTGGTCTTCCTCGATCGCGCACGAGGGGAGACTAAGTGGAAAAGGCACGATCGGAAGGAAATCAACGATATGTATGGACGGCCATTCTCGATCAAGCACACCACACTTGTCTTGACCAATTCCAGCTTGGTGGCTCCGCACTTTGAGAAACACAAGAATATTTTACGCCGGACAACCCGGGAAGCCTGAATCCTGGATTAGGAAGGCCCACATGGAGACTTTCGGCAGTTGGTTGAGAAAACATTTAATGAATGACAATGATGTTGTAGATCAGCTGTACATGTTGGCCAAGACACCATCTTCGACTATAACGACTTTCCAAGGGTACGAGATAAATGGGAATACATTTTACACGATCGCCCAAGATAAAAAGAGCACCAACCAAAACAGTGGTGTCCGCTTTGATGCAGCAACCGAGAATGGGCAAAAGGTCACATATTATGGTTACATAGAGGAGATATGGGAACTTGACTATGGACCCTCCTTTAAGGTCCCTTTGTTCGGTGCAAATGGTTCAAGCTAACAGGAGGTGGGGTAAAGGTGGACCAGCAATACGGAATGACAATGGTGGATTTCAACAATCTTGGTTACCTTGACGAACCATTCGTCCTAGCGAAAGATGTCGCTCAGGTTTTCTATGTGAAGGACATGAGTAGCAAACCGAGGAAACGGAAAGATAAGAAAACGATCAAGACATCATGCGATGATTCAAAGCGCCACATTGTTCTTTCGGGGAAAAGAAACATCGTGGGAGTGGAGGACAAGATGCGGACATGTCGGAAGATTATAATATGTTTGCTGAAATTCCGCCTTCAAAGTGAACACCGACCCAAGCATTAAGTTAAATGATGAGGATGCTCCATGGATACGGCACAATCGTAAGCAAGCGAGGACACAAGGGAAGAATTGATGTGTAATAATTTATTGTACCAAACTTTGTATTTGGTCGATGAACTGAATGATGTATCAAACCTTTGTCAAACCTTCAAGGATTAGTTTTATTTTTCTGATTTTTCGATATATAATTGTATTTTTAAGATTTTAAAATGAATTAGTTTTATTTTTCTGATTTTAAAAGGAAAAGGAAGAAGAAGAAAGAAGGAAAAGGAAAAAAACAGAAGAAAAAAGGAAAAGCAGAAGAAAAAACAAACAGAAGAAAAAAGGAAAAACAGAAGAAAAAAAACAAGCAGAAGAAAAACATAAGAAAAAAACAAACAGAAGAAAAACAGAAGAAAAAAGGAAAAGGAAGAAAGGAAGAAAAAAAGAAGAAAAACAAGAAAAGGAAGAAACAAGCAGAAGAAAAAAAAAGAAGAAAAAGGAAGAAAAAACAGAAATAAAATAAAATAAAATAAATAAGTAACTAGAAACAAAATAAAATAAAATAAATAAGTTTTTTGTTGTAAGTAGAAACAAAACAAAATAAATAAAGCAAAAATGAAAACAAAAACAGGCAAAAAATAAAAATATGCCACCCATCGGGCCACCACGGCCCGAATACGACTAGAAACCCATTAATGGGCCAGATTCAGCCCCAGAAGGCCCAATAGGCCCACAGCCTGAGTAATGAATAGGCCCGAAGCTCTGCATTTGAGAGGAGCTCGAAGTGGTGGCGCAGCCGCTTATAAACCACTGCCGATGCCTCTCGGCTAGCGAGTGGGACTAAACATCCCACCGCACCGCGCCAGTTCAAAGACAGCCCTTTAGTCGCGGTGGGAGGCGGGCGCGACTAAAGGTACCTTTAGTCGCGCCCGCCTCCCCACCGCGATTAAAGGTTCTTCTTGCTGAACGGAAGGTGGTAAAACACTTTAGTCGCGGCCGGGAGGCGGATCGCGATTAAAGGTACCTTTAGTCGCGTCCGCCTCCCCACCGCGACTAAAGGTTCGTTTATAACATCTGACTTAGCAGTTTTGCCCCATTCGCCTCTCTCTTGACGCTGGCGCTGCCCGACGCCGATCGACGCTGAAGCGCTGCCCGACGCCGACCGACGCCGACGCTGAAGCCACGCGCCGCCGCTCCGTCCCGATGGCGCCGCCGCCCGTCCTGATGGCGCCGCCCGCCGCCCTGCGCCTGCCGCCCCGCGCCGCCGCCCGCCGCCGCCGCCCTGCGCCCTTGCCCTTGCCGCCGCCCGCCGCCGCCGCCCACACGCCGCCGCCACGCCACGCCGCCCGCCGCCGCCGCCCGCCGCCCGCACGCCCGCCGCCCTACGCCCAAGCAGAAGAAAAAAAAACAAAACAAAAAAGGAAAAACAAAAACAACAGAACCGCCAAAGAAAAACAAAAGGAAAAATGAAGAAGAAGAAAGAAGAAGAAAGAAGAAAGAAAGGAAAAGGAAGAAGAAGAAAGAAAAGAAAAGGAAAAGGAAGAAGAAGAAAGAAAAAGAAAAGGAAAAGGAAGAAGAAGAAAGAAGAAGAAAGGAAAAGGAAGAAGAAGAAAGAAAAGAAAAGGAAAAGGAAGAAGAAGAAAGAAGAAGAAAGAAGAAGAAAGGAAAAGGAAGAAGAAGAAAGAAAAGAAAAGGAAAAGGAAGAAGAAGAAAGAAGAAGAAAGAAGAAGAAAGGAAAAGGAAGAAGAAGAAAGAAAAGAAAAGGAAAAGGAAGAAGAAGAAAAGGAAAAGGAAAGGGAATTTTTTTTTTTTTTTTTTTTTGTTCTTTTATTTTAACTAGTTTTAGTTTAACAAGAACGGTAAATAACTTAAAACCCTAAACCCCAAAAACAAAAAACAACAGAAAACCGGTCAAAGAAAAACAAAAGGAAAAGGAAGAAGAAGAAAGAAGAAGAAAGAAGAAGAAAGGAAAAGGAAGAAGAAGAAAGAAAAGAAAAGGAAAAGGAAGAAGAAGAAAAAGAAAAGGAAAAGGAATTTTTTTTTTTTTTGTTCTTTAATTTTAACTAGTTTTAGTTTAACAAAAACGGTAAACAACTTAAAACCCTAAACCCCAAAAACAAAAACAACGAAAAACCGCCAAAGAAAACCGCCAACTTAAAACCCTAAACCCTAAACCCGCCCGCCTTGCGCTCTCACTGCGACACCCTCTCCCACCCCTTCCTCGCCTCCTTTTGCCACCGCCTTTCGCCACCGCCACCGCCACCGCCCTTCTTCACTTAATTAATTTGTTTTACTACATGTTTTCAGGATCGACATAATGTCGGACGATAGAGTGACCCGATTATGGACAACTATGATCCGGACGGTGAAGCACATATGTTCGCATCATAAACGGCGATATTCAATATGTGCCGACCGGAGAAGAAGAAGATGATATCTCTTCTTATCTGAACCTTGACGGTGAAGATGAAGGGCGCCGTCAAGAAGATGATGTCAAGAAACGCCGATAAACGACGATCTTCAAATGGAAGTAGCAACCACCTCCGCGCCGAGGTATATATATACATTGAGCCTCCGTGATACAAACTAACTGATTTGAATAAATATGTGTGTACTAACGCGCGACTCTCTTTCTTATTTTAGCCCTCGGCCGGATCGTCAAAACAATCGAGTACGTCGTCAAAGCGTGGCGCAACCAGACGATGAAACCAGGAGAAACATGCACCATCCAGGTTGTCGACTTTGCAACCGCGAGCAGCTGGAGCCCCGCAAGAACGCCACCAAGTTTATCAGCCAATGCGGAGCCATTGTTAGAGACAACGCCTCGATCACCGCCCAGAGTGGAATGAGCCAAAGAAGGCACGAATTGATGGTTTCACTTTTGTCGATAAGAGAACAAAAAAGATTGCTTGACGAAGCTTATGGAACATTTCGTTCTACCTCCGAATACAACAAATTCGATGAGGAGGGTAACAAGATTGAGGAAAACAAGGAGAGGAGGAGGAAAGTCAAACAGTTCGCTCTTCATAAGATGGCCGACGATTCGGAAATTCAAGCAAAATCTAGCCCGTGACTTTGTCAAGGTAACAAGACTCGGATTTCAGAGGACAATATGAGAAACTGAAAGATGATTGGCCAGAATTTGTGAAGCAAAAGAAATCGGAGCAGTTCCTTCAAATATCGAAACAAAATAAGGAAAATGCGGCTAAGAAGGAGTACAATCATGTTATGGGGCCAGGAGGGTATCGCATTTGGGTGCCTAGGTTCGAGAAGATGGAGAACGAGCTGAGGCGCGAGGAATCCGCCCAGTACGGAGGATGGGACCCAAGGGCCAAAAGCTGGTGGTACGGGCATGGGGAACGCTCAACCCGGAGACAGGGGAGTGTGTTTACCAGGCAAATTAATTAAACCCACCCAAGCCCTTATTGACGCAATGAAGGCTGCTCAAGAGGGAAGATCAAGTTCAACAGAGAGAACGACGCTACGACAAAAGCCCTCGAATCCTGAACACGGAGGACGTGTACGAGGCATGGGGCACATTCCGTGGAAAATAGGGTTCCCCGAGCGATGACCCGTCTGATTCTGAAGCCGTAAGAGAAAGATGGATCGGAAGCAGATGTTGTGGGGCGGTTGGCATCGAAATGGAAGTGATGAAGAAAACCATGAGTGTACTAGTAGCGAAAGAGATTCAGCTCGGGTGCAGATGAAGATCATCCGGCGGATCTCGGAAGCCAGCAGCGAGAAGCAGCGTGGCTTCCACGGAGGCCCCACCGGCTGGTGTAGATGCACCGACGATCGAAATTACTGCACCGGAGCCTCGGTGGTCGAAATTACTGCACCGGAGCCTCCTCGCTACCCCGTGGGCGATATAAAGGAGATGAAAGAATGTCATCAGATTATCCTATGGGGAACATATCCATGAAGGTAGCCATCGGCAAGTGCTTTACCATGTTTACTCGAGCACTCCACCACAACAACCCCATTAAAGATGGCTATGCTCGTGTCACGGTGGAGGACATAGTCAAAGGGTTTGAGGACCTGGAGATTGAAATTGCTACACCAAGGGGAGAAAAGACTTGAAGATGTCAAGCGCCATTACATTCTATGGCAAAAGAAGTTTATCAAGTTTCAGCGAGGCGCCAAGGACAACAAGTCCACCCCTCACGGTGGTGGTGGTGGCGGTGGCGGTGGTGGTGGTGGTGGTGGTGGTGGCGGTTCACCTACACCTCCGTCACATCAGCCGACGCCGCCCCATCCACAACGTCCGGCGGGTGATCATCCGCCGCCCCAGTCCTCGTCCGGCGGGTGATGAGACGCCGCCCCAATCCACCTATGGCAAAGAAGGAAGAAGTCTCGAGTATTAACCCGGACCCTTATGTACCTAAGACCACAAAGGTACGGAGCCATCATCAAGCCTCTCCCCACAAGGCCTTGGGAACGAGTGCCGAGGAAGTCGACGCGGGCGCGATCGCTGATTTGGAGAAATGGAAGGCGGACTGCAAGAAGAAAAGAGAGCCCGAGCCCAAGCCAAGATATTCGATCAGCAAAAGAAGTGGGCTAAGTCATTTTTGAGCACACCGTCCCAAGCCGCCAAGAATCTCCCTAATGACTATGCACGTGAACTTAAAAGCAGGCACTCATGTTCAAGGAGAACAAAGAGCGGAGAAGGCCGAAGTATAAAAAGCGGAAACAAGTTGCCCAGCTCGGGAACAAAGTAAACAATCGATTGCCCCGCTTATAGTGGAATCCTTCCGTCCGGATGCCCCGAGATCATACAAGCTGCGGCAGCACAGGATTGACTGTAACGAAGTGCGCGAGAACAAGCGCCAACTTAGGTATTACTCTTCGTGAACTGTTAGGCCTTGATGAGTTGCCGAGAAGGAGGTAGTAATTACATATGTCAAGAATGGGCCTCTCGTCGAGCCTGCGCAGGAAAAGGATCTACCGACCAAATGAAACGTCTGCTGAATTGGTACAAGGGTTACATAAAATTAAAACGCCAAAGATTATATTTATGCGGAAGTTAGACATGAGCATCACTTCAAACATTACTATGTACAAGTTGAACTGAGTGAATTGTTCCAGCTTTTCAATCGCGCGAGCTCGACAAATCTATCATCAGTTGCTACATTCTCGTAAGTGATTTATTAATTTCTACCCCATCTCGTTCATATTGCCTGCACTATATATATGTCCTAACTATATTGTTGTGTCCTCTATTATACATGCAGAATGAAGAAAAGGAATGCAGAGTAAGGAACATCCATGATGTTGGGTTCATTGACCCACACATCGTTAATGATGTTGTGTTGGAGCATTACCCGACGACGTGGAGGCAGACCTGTGGCAGTTTCTTACAAAGCAGGAACTCAAAAGTGATATTCTATTTCCTTACCATTTTGGGTGAGTGTTTCTGTCTTGAGCACATTCTCTTTTGTTTACTCCATGCATGGTATGTGGCGGCTAATCGATGAGTTATGCATGACGATCTGTGCATGTATCGTGTCCGCAGGTTCCACTGGATTCTGCTAGTAATTAAAGTGAACACCTCGTAATGTCTCGCCCACGACTCTCGGATAAGGATCCAAAGCTTTGGGCCGACATCGAAAAATGCTGCGAAGTAATTATTTTCATTCATTTGCGCCTATATCGATCGGCCTATTTCGCTCATTTCCTAATATCAAGTAACTAATAACTCTCTTGTCCATTTAATTTTCTTTGCCTCGTAGGGTTTGGAGACGGTTCGTAGATACAAAGGTCGGTGAATTCAAAAAGAGCTAGAATTCAAAAGGGTAAAGACTAAGATGGGGATATTCAGCCACCGCTGACCAATCTATGTGCATACTTTGTTCAGGAGATGATCCGAGATACACCTCTGAGCGGGTTGATCCGAGTGATACCAATGCTCAGAGGAATAACCTCCGTGGACGCTTAGTCCGTAAGCTCGCTTCCCACCACTTCAAGAGGAACTAGCTGGATGGTTCTGCAGGAAGTCCTCCATCCTAAAGGAGAACACTATCACGAGGACGAAGAACTTTATATGGATTAAATCATGTATGGAAACTTGTTCAAAATTGTATATGGTCATCCGATGATATTGAATATATATTGTATATTCCTCTTGAATTCTTTTGGTTCTAATTTCAAATTTATTTGAAATTGTACATTCATATGCATGTATGTAGTACCGTAGAATATATGAAACTCCTTCAAAATTAAAATAAAGCACAAAAGAAATAAAACAAAACAAATTAAACAGAAAACAGGTTTAGGGGGCTAAAACCCTAAACCTGCGGCGGCCTTTAGTCGCGGTTGGCCGAAGAACCGCGACTAAAGGTCCTCCGCCTCGACGTCGCCTGGCGCCCACGTGGACGGGCCTTTAGTCGCGGTTCAGAAGCAGCCGCGACTAAAGGTGGCGGGCTTTAGTCGCGCTTTGCTGGTCGCGGTTGCGCAGCCGCGACTAATGGCCGTTGCGAACCGCGACCGAAGGCTATTTTTCCACCAGTGCGTGCTAGGCCAAGCACCTCAAGGTAGAATAGTCATGATGATAACTCTTTTCACACCTTTGGAACCAAGGAATGATTGCAAGCTCATGCGCACTACATGCATTTTGGAAGAATTAAGCTAGGATTTTATTTTCTATAGAAGCCACTCGGATCATACGATTGAGGCTGTCAAATTTTAGTTTGTCTAATTCACGTCTAAATGTTTTCTTAGGATGTCACGTCTAAACTCCCACAAATACGCAACAACAAATAACAAAAAGAAAAGCTGAGACAAAAAATAGACCACAAACACAGTGAACATCAGGTTAGATGTGACATAGTTTACATTTAGATGGGTCCTAAATAGACCCGTCAAATTGTCTATCGAGAGCGTACTTAGAGCAACTCTAGCAGACCCTGCAAAAGTGACAAACCCGCAAAATCCCGGCGAGTATACGGACTCGGTCCAATTTTCTGGCCAGAACAGAGCCCGCCCGTATAGTCACTCGACCCGTAATTTTTTTTACAGCGGCCCGCAAACCGGCCCCCAACCAGTATATCTACGGGTTCACGGTGCATTTGCGGTCGAAACCCTATCCCCCCGCCGCCACGTCTCTCCGCAGTTCCCCACTCTGTTCGTCACATTTCTTGTCGCCGGTGAGCCGCATTTCGCCTCCAGCCACCATGTGGGGCCGCATGTGGAGCTCCGGCCGCGGCTCGGGAGTAGATCTGGCGACGGCGGCGACCCCGAGCGTGAGCGGCGTGTCCGCTCGGACGGCGCGAGGAAGCGCGGGGCGAGGAAGTGGACGAACCAGGGCCTCTCGCTGCCGAGCTTCCGCATCCGCGAGACGGAGGAATACGACCGTCGGCACGGGCGTACGTCCTCCTTCGCCACGGGCTCGTCCTCCGCCGCGAGCTCTTCCCTCGCAAGCTCTTCCTCTTCCGGCGCGAGCCTTCTCCTCATGAAGAGGGAGTGGTCGGAGGAGCCGGAGGAGATCGAGGTCGTCACCGTCAAGCAGGAGCCCGAGGAGATCGTGCGCCGCGGTGTCGTCGGGCCCGAGGACTTCGTCGTCGACATCGACGCGGTCGCGGCCGCCATTGTCGAACGCAGCTTACGCAAGGAGGCGGAGCGCCGGCGCCACCACGAGGAGCTCGACGACCTCTTGTTCCAGTAGGCGGTCGCGGCGAACCTTGCCGCCAAGGAGAAGGACGACGAGCGGCGACGCATCCGCGAGGAGCAGAAGCAGAAGTACATCGACCTCGGCAGCTCCGACGATGAGGATTGAGCTCCTCCACCGCGTCGTCCATGGCCGCAAGCTCGCCGCAGTGAGATCCCCACCCCCTCTAGTACTAGTAGTGAATGTAGTATGTAGTATGAACTAGTGTTTGTAATAAATTAGTGTTTGATCATGTAATATATGTAGTATGTGATGAACAACTATGGTTGCAATTTCTTCCGCGAACTTTTTTTCTTCAAATTATGCAGTTTCATATATGGTTTCTGTTCGGCTGCGCACATTTTCGACCCGCAAACGAGATCTGCGTCGAACTGCAAACGCGTTTTACGGGTTGGGATTTTGCTGGGTCTACTAGAGTACTCCCTTCGTTTAGAATTACTTGTCTCGGAAATGAATGTATCTAGAGCTAAAATACGTCTAGATACATCTATTTTCGAGACAAGTAATTCCGAACAAAGGGAGTAGCTCTTATGACCCGAATATGCATAGGAGTACTCATCTGATATCTTACGATTAAACAAGCAAGGTTCCGTATCAATATATTAGTCCGGGTGTATTCGTTACTTTAGTTCGACGTATATTTTTCTTTAAGAGAAGTAGTATAAGGTTGTATCCTTCGGCACACTTTTAATGATCTCAGAGGTATAATAAAGGCGTTCATTGCGGACGGCTTGGATGACATTTGGCAGCTAACAGGCCCTACATGCATGCAGTCTTTGTTGACCCTCACGTTACAACACATTTAATATTCAGGTTGTCTAACTAGCGACTAATCAATCCGAAAAATATATTTCACAAATTTATGTTTTTACCAAGTTTTTAAATACCATTTCAACTTAAAAATATGTTTAATTGATTTAAATCATTTCCAAGGTTTAGATAATGTGAACAAGTCCCATGAAGTTATGTGTCTTCTATAAAAACCGAGAATCCCATCCCGATATAATAAAAGTAAATGGTGGATTTCATGGTTGTAATTTTTTTAATTCCGTGAAAAGTCATGATACAAATCTCACAAAACTATGTCTTTCTAGGGAAATCAAAATTTTACTACACTAATTTCTAGGATTAATGTTGTTTTTATATTTAGGTGATATGTCTGTAATTCTTTAGTAAACAAATGAGGAGCATCATTTATCCGCGTGCGCCGGACTAGTATTTCTACTCCCTCCGTTTCACAATACATGCCTTCCCTTTGTCAAAATATAGATGTACCTAGACATGTTTTAGTATATAGGTACATCCCTTTTTGGATATATGAAAGTCAAGTATTTTGAAACGGAGGGAGTAACTACTATGTAATCTTTGTTTTATCCTTAATCATGGCAGTACAACAAATATCAGAGATAATAAAAATTACGTTCAAATTTGTAGACTACCTAGCAACGAGTACAACCACTGAAGTTTTTCTTATAAGCACCGTATGTGGTTGTTGGGTTCTAGTGAACTTGTCCGTCTACCATTAGTGTTAATACCAATCGTGTTCAAGTGAATTTTTTGTCGACCCGATTCTTCTTTACGATACATTCATTTTTTTAGAGCGGACCGTAGACGTGACAGTGTACGCCGGACCTCCATGTTCTTTTTACTTGCGACAGTGAACCTTCACATCTTTTTCACTCCCGACACGACTAGTTTCCCACGGTAACAAACATCCCCCACGAACAGCTTTTACCTACATGCACTTATTATAAAATACAATCAAGGCGTCGTGTACAAGTCTTCCATCGAGTCAATGTTTGCAGACTTTATCTGCCGAATTTACTATGTTGTTCTATCACGATGTTCTGTACTCTAATGTAGACGCTGCACACATATTAAATGATGCAACACATGTACATACTGTTCGGTTCTATGTGTTGATCGTATATTCACACATAACAAATCATTTCGTCGGAAGTGGCATGCATCCCGAGCAGGCAAAGGACCGGCCATGATTTTGGAGTGATGCATCGCCGAGTGCTCCTAGTCCACACCCCTTATGACCTCAAATCCACACCCCTTATGACCTCAAATTCACAGTAGATTTAATATGAACTCTCATCTCCTTTTTTTGATAAGTCATGTCGATGATTGGTACACCATCAATCTTGCGCCTCAGTTACAGTTTGTCAAGGATGTGCAAAATGTCTTGTTGAGTAAACACCAAAAGCGAATGAGCCTTTGTGTGTCGTCCTTGTGTGACGGCTCGGGAGGCGATTAGGTTTCCCAAGCCCGCCGTCACCCCTTCGAGCGCCCACCTCGCCATCGGCTAGCCCGCGGCGGCGGCCAGGTCTATCAACCTCCTTCCCTTCCCCGCTCTCTCTCTCTCTCTCTCCACTCGGGTTGCTCCCTCCTTGATGTGACAGCACCCCCACAAGTCCCTAGGATGCATCCTCTTCGAGTGTGTGTGTGTGGGGGGAGGTGGCTAGTCCTGTTGGCGTCGTCCCTGGCGGCGTGGTCGGTAGTCGGCCTCCGGCCGTCGTCGGAGTAGTGGGTCAGGTCGGTCCCCGTGTTGTCTTCGTTTGGCACAGCTGCTCTGTTGAATGTGACCAAGGTGGTTCAATAAACGGAGACAGACGTTGGACCGGCTCGTTGGCCTTGGGCTACGTCACCGCTAGACTGGATTCAGCCTGGTTGTCCATGAACGTGGTTGGCCACTGATATGTCTCCAATGTATCTATAACTTTTTATTGTTTCATGCTATTATAGTGTCAACCTTGGATGTTTTATATGCAATTACAAGCAATTATATATCATTTTTGGGGACTGACCTATTAACTAGTGCCCAATGTTAGTTGCTATTTTTTTTGCCTGTTTTTGGTTTTCAGAATATCAGTACCAAACAAAGTCCAAATGCCACAAAACTTTTTGATTTTTTTCTAGACAAAAGAGACCCTGGAAGCTTCGGGAGAGGGCCAGAAGATGAAGGAGGAGCCCACGAGGCACCAGGGCGCGCCCTGGTGGCTTGTGGGGCCTATGTTCACCCTTTTGACCTAATTCCGCCTCTATAAATTCTTTAAAATCGGGAAACCAACAGAGAGCCATTCGGAATACTTTTTCCACCGCTGCAAGTTTCTGTTCTCGAGAGATCCCATCTGGAGGCCTTTTCCGGCACTCTGGCGGAGGGGGAATCAACCACGGAGGGGCTCTACATCAACCTTGCTGCCCTTCCGATGATGTGTGAGTAGTTTACCACAGACCAAGGGGCCATAGTTAGTAGGTAGATGGCCTCTTCTCTCTCTTTGATCTTCAATATAATGTTCTCCTCGATGTTCTTGGAGATCTATTCGATGTAATCATTTTTTGCGATGTGTTTGTTGGGATTCGATGAATTGTGAGTTTATGGTCAAATTATCCATGAATATTATTTGAGTCTTCTCTGAACTCTTTTATGCGTGATTATTATAGCTTCGTATTTCTCTGCGATCTATTGATTTGGTTTGGCCAACTAGATTGGTTTTTCTTGCAATGGGAGAGGTGCTTTGTGATGGGTTCAATCTTGTGAAGGAAATATGCCCTAGAGGCAATAGTAAAGTTGTTATTTATATTTCCTTATATCATGATAAATGTTTATTATTCATGCTAGAATTGTATTAACCGGAAACTTGATACATGTGTGGATACATAGACAAAACACAGTGTCCCTAGTAAGCCTCTACTAGACTAGCTCATTAATCAAAGATGGTTAAGTTTCCTAATCATAGACATGTGTTGTCATTTGATGAACGGGATCACATCATTAGGAGAATGATGTGATGGAAAAGACCCATCCGTTAGCTTAGCGTAATGATTGTTAAGTTTTATTGTCATTGCTTTCTTCATGTCATATACATATTCCTTTGACTATCAGATTATGCAACTCCCGGATACCGGAGGAATACCTTGTGTGCTATAAAACGTCACAACGTAACTGGGTGATTATAAAGATGCTCTATAGGTATCTCCGAAGGTGTTGGTTGGGTTGGCATAGATCGAGATCAGGATTTGTCACTCCCAGTATCGGAGAGGTATCTCTGGGCCCTCTCGGTAATACACATCATAATAAGCCCGGCAAGCAATGTGACTAATGAGTTAGTTATGGATGATGTATTTGAACGAGTAAAGAGACTTGCCAAGATGCTAGATTGAACTAGGTATGAAGATACCACGATTGAATCTCGGGCAAGTAACATACCGATGACAAAGGGAATAACGTATATTGTCATTGCGGTACGACCGATAAAGATCTTCGTAGAATATGTAGGAACCAATATGAGCATCTAGGTTCCGCTGTTGGTTATTGACCGGAGAGGTGTCTCGGTCATGTCTACATAGTTCTCGAACCCATAGGGTCCACACACTTAATGTTCGATGACGATTTTGTATTATATGAGTTATGTGACTTGGTGACCGGATGTTGTTCGGTGTCCCGGATGAGATCACGGACATGACGAGGAGTCTCGAAATGGTCAAGAGGTAAAGATTGATATATAGGACAATGGTACTCGGACACCGGAAGTGTTCCAGGGGTACCGGGTACATATTGGGACACCGGAAGGGGTTCCGGGCATCCCCCCGGCAACTACATGGGCCTAATTGGCCAAGAGTGGGACAGACCAGGCCCTAAGGGGCTGGTGCACCCCATGTAGGCCGAAATAGGGGGAAAGGAAAGAGGAGAAGAGAGAAAGGAAGGGGAGGGATTCAGCCTCCCCTTCCTTCTCTCCCCCTCCTCCTTCCTTCCTCCTCCGGGAATTATGGTAAGGGGGGGGGGGGCGCGAATAGGATTAGGGCCCCAAGTAGGATTACTCCTAGTTGGGCGCCCCCTTGGCTGCCCCCTCTCCCTCCCACCTATATATACGAGGGGGGGGGGGAGGCGCCTAGAACAGACAACAACATCTGTTAGCCGTGTGCGGTGCCTCCCTCCACAGTTTACGCCTCCGGTCATATTCACGTAGTGCTTAGGCAAACCCCTGCACGGATCACTTCACCATCGCCGTAACCACGCCGTCGCGCTGACGGAACTCTCTGATGTCTGCTAGGACTATGTCGGTATTTCCCTAAAGAGGAAGGGATGATGCAGCACAACAGCGGTAGGTATTTCCCTCAGTGATGAAACCAAGGTTATCGAACCAGTAGGAGAACCAAGCAACACAACGTAAACATCACCTGCACACAAATAACAAATACTCGCAACCCAACGTGTAAAAGGGGTTGTCAATCCCTTTCGGGTAACGGCGCCAGAAATTGGCAAACGGACATGAGAGAGTAGTAAATATTGATAGATAAAACGCCAAATAAAATAAAGTGCAGCAAGGTATTTTTTTATTTTTTGGTTTAATATATATGAAAGTAAAAGCAAAGGAAAATATATCGCAAAGGCAAATTGTTGGGGAACGTAGTAATTTCGAAAATTTCCTACGCACACGCAAGATCATGGTGATGCATAGCAACGAGAGGGGAGAGTGTTGTCTACGTACCCTCATAGACCATAAACGGAAGCGTAATGACAACACGGTTGATGTAGTCTTACTTCTTCACGATCGACAGATCCAAACACCGAAGGTACGACACCTCCGCGGACTGCACACGTTCAGCTCGGTGACGTCCCACGAACTCACGATCCAGTAGAGCTTCGAGGGAGAGCTTCGTCAGCACGACGGCGTGATGATGCTGATGATGAAGTTACCGACGCAGGGCTTCGCCTAAGCACTGCTACGATATGACCGAGGTGGATTATGGTGGAGGGAGGCACCGCACACGGCTTGGAACAATCAACTTGTGTGTTCTAGGGTGCCCCACTACCCCCGTATATAAAGGAGCAAGGGGGGAGGCCGGCCGGCCCTATGGCGCGCCAAGGAGGGGAGGAATCCTCCTCCTAGTAGGAGTAGGATTCCTCCTTTCCTACTCCTACTAGGAAGGGGGAAGGGGGAAGGAAAGAGAGGGAGAGGGAGAGGGAGAGGGAAAGTGGGGCCGCGCCCCCCTCCCCTAGTCCAATTCGGACTCCCCATGGGAGGGGCGCGCCACCTCCGGGGCTGCTTCCCTCTCTCTCCCCTAAAGCCCACTAAGGCCCAATACTTCCCCGGGGGGTTCCGGTAACCCCTCCGGCACTTCGGTTTTCTCCGAAACCACCCGGAACACTTCCGGTGTCTGAATATAGCCGTCCAATATATCAATCTTTATGTCTCGACCATTTCGAGACTCCTCGTCATGTCCGTGATCACATCCGGGACTCCGAACTATCTTAGGTACATCAAAACACTTCAAAACACGTTAAGCATGCGGACCCTACGGGTTCGAGAACTATGTAGACATGACCGAGACACGTCTCCAGTCAATAAACAATAGCGGAACCTGGATGCTCATATTGGTTCCTACATATTCTACGGAGATCTTTATCGGTTAAACCGCATAACAACATACGTTGTTCCCTTTGTCATCGATATGTTACTTGCCCGAGATTCGATCGTCGGTATCTCAATACCTAGATCAATCTCGTTACCGGCAAGTCTCTTTACTCGTTCCGTAATGCATCATCCCGCAACTAACTCATTAGTCACATTGCTTGCAAGGCTTATAGTGATGTGCATTAACGAGAGGGCCCAGAGATACCTCTCCGATAATCGGAGTGACAAATCCTAATCTCGATCTATGCCAACTCAACAAGTACCATCGGAGACACCTGTAGAGAACCTTTATAATCACCCAGTTACGTTGTGACGTTTGGTAGCACAGAAAGTGTTCCTTCGGTAATCGGGAGTTGCATAATCTCATAGTTATAGGAACATGTATAAGTCATGAAGAAAGCAATAGCAGTAAACTAAAACGATCAAGTGCTAAGCTAACAGAATGGGTCAAGTCAATCACATCATTCTCCTAATGATGTGACCCCGTTTATCAAATGACAACTCATGTATATGGCTTGGAAACTTAACCATCTTTGATCAACGAGCTAGTCAAGTAGAGGCATACTAGTGACACTCTGTTTTGTCTATGTATTCACACATGTATTATGTTTCCGGTTAATACAATTTTAGCATGAATAATAAACATTTATCATGAAATGAGGAAATAAATAATAATTTTATTATTGCCTCTAGGGCATATTTCCTTTAGTATCTCACTTGCACTAGAGTCAATAATCTAGATTACACAGTAATGATTCTAACACCCATGGAGTCTTGGTGCTGATCATGTTTTGCTCGTGAGAGAGGCTTAGTCAACGGGTCTGCAACATTCAGATCCGTATGTATCTTGCAAATTTCTATGTCTCCCACCTGGAATTGATCACAGATGGAATTGAAGCGACTCTTGATGTGCTTGGTCCTCTTGTGAAATCTGGATTCCTTTGCAAAGGCAATTGCACCAGTATTGTCACAAAAGATTTTCATTGGACCCGATGCACTATGTATGACACCTAGATCGGATATGAACTCCTTCATCTAGACTCCTTCATTTGCTCCTTCCGAAGGAGCTATGTACTCCGCTTCACACGTAGATCCCGCCACGACGCTTTGTTTAGAACTGCACCAACTGACAGCTCCACCGTTCAATATAAGCACGTATCCGGTTTGCTATTTAGAATCGTCCGGATCAGTGTCAAAGCTTGCATCGAGGTAACCATTTACGACGATCTCTTTGTCACCTCCATAAACGAGAAACATATCCTTAGTCCTTTTCAGGTATTTCAGGATGTTCTTGACCGCTGTCCAGTGATCCACTCCTGGATTACTTTGGTACCTCCCTGCCAAACTTATAGCAAGGCACACATCACGTCTGTTACACAACATTGCATACATGATAGAGCCTATGGCTGAAGCATAGGGAGCATCTTTCATCTTCTCTCTATCTTCTGCAGTGGTCGGGCATTGAGTCTTACTCAACTTCACACCTTGTAACACAGGCAAGAACCCTTTCTTTGCTTGATCCATTTTGAACTTCTTCAAAACTTTATCAAGGTATGTTCTATGTGAAAGTCCAATTAAGCGTCTTGATCTATCTCTATAGATCTTGATGCCCAATATATAAGAAGCTTCACCGAGGTCTTTCATTGAAAAACTCTTATTCAAGTATCCTTTTATGCTATCCAGAAATTCTATATCATTTCCAATTAACAATATGTTATCCACATATAGTATTAGAAATGCTACAGAGCTCCCACTCACTTTCTTGTAAATACAGCTTCTCCAAAAGTCTCAGATAAAACCATATGCTTTGATCACACTATCAAAACGTTTATTCCAACTCCGAGAGGCTTGCACCAGTCCATAAATGGATCGCTGGAGCTTGCACACTTTGTTAGTACCTTTTGGATCGACAAAACCTTCTGGTTGCATCATATACAACTCTTCTTCTAGAAATCCATTCATGAATGCAGTTTTGACATCCATTTGCCAAATTTCATAATCATAAAATGCGGCAATTGCTAACATGATTTGGACAGACTTAAGCATCTCTACGGGTGAGAAAGTCTCATCGTAGTCAACCCCTTGAACTTGTCGAAAACCTTTCGCAACAAGTAGAGCTTTGTAGACAATAACATTACCGTAAGCGTCAGTCTTCTTCTTGAAGATCCATTTATTCTCTATGGCTTTCCGATCATCGGGCAAGTCAACCAAAGTCCACACTTTGTTCTCATACATGGATTCCATCTCAGATTTTATGGCCTCAAGCCATTTTGCGGAATCTGGCCTCACCATCGCTTCTTCATAGTTTGTAGGTTTGCCATGGTCAAGTAACATGGCCTCCAAAATAGGATTACCGTACCACTCTGGTGCGGATCTTACTCTGGTTGACCTACGAGGTTCGGTAGTAACTTGATCTGAAGTTTCTTGATAAATATCATTAGCTTCCTCACTAATTGGTGTAGGTGTCACAGGAACCGGTTTCTGTGATGAACTACTTTCCAATAAGGGAGCAGGTACAGTTACCTCATCAAGTTCTACTTTCCTCCCACTCACTTCTTTCGAGAGAAACTCCTTCTCTAGAAAGGATCCATTTTTAGCAACAAATGTCTTGCCTTCGGATCTGTGATAGAAGGTGTACCCAATAGTCTCCTTTTGGTATCCTATGAAGACACATTTCTCCGATTTGGGTTCGAGCTTATCAGGTTGAAGCTTTTTCACATAAGCATCGCAGCCCCAAACTTTAAGAAATGACAACTTTGGTTTCTTGCCAAACCACAATTCATAAGGCGTCGTCTCAACTGATTTAGATGGTGCCCTATTTAACATGAATGCAGCCGTCTCCAATGCATAACCCCAAAATGATAGCGGTAAATCAGTAAGAGACATCATAGATCGCACCATATCTAGCAAAGTACGATCACGATGTTCGGACACACCATTACGCTGTGGTGTTCCGGGTGGTGTGAGTTGCGAAACTATTCCGCATTGTTTCAAATGAAGACCAAACTCGTAACTCAAATATTCTCCTCCACAATCAGATCGTAGAAACTTTATTTTCTTGTTACGATGATTTTCCACTTCACTCTGAAATTTTTGAACTTTTCAAATGTTTCAGACCTATGTTTCATTAAGTAGATATACCCATATCTACTCAAATCATCTGTGAAGGTGAGAAAATAACGATATCCGCCGCGAGCCTCAATATTCATCAGACCACATACATCAGTATGTATGATTTCCAACAAATCTGTTGCTCGCTCTATTGTTCCGGAGAACAACGTTTTAGTCATCTTGCCCATGAGGCATGGTTCGCAAGTACCAAGTGATTCATAATCAAGTGATTCCAAAAGTCCATCAGTATGGAGTTCCTTCATGCGCTTTACACCAATATGACCCAAAAGGCAGTGCCACAAATAAGTTGCACTATCATTATCAACTCTGCATCTTTTGGCTTCAACATTATGAATATGTGTATCACTACTATCGAGATTCAACATAAATAGACCACTCTTCAAGGGTGCATGACCATAAAAGATACTAGATCATGGATGGCGCGCGTTGTTGCGCCCTTCTCTTTTGGCAATATGATGAAAGGAGGTTTACTAACATAAAGATACTTGATAACTAAATTGGAAGGTAATGTTGGGAGAACAGGATGGTAATGTTCTTCACTCTCTTTTTTGTTGCAGAAGATGAGATCTTTACTTCTTTTTCATGTTCCTAGCTTATACTGCACATCACTTATAGTTGCATATGCTATCTGACAACTTATGAATGATACGAAAAAATAGCAGGTCAACAATAAGTGAAAAAAATCAACACCTCAAATTATAATATCTAGATATAAATGACTGGATGAATTTGTTTTACAAATTTGAACATTCTTAAAAGAGCTGAGATAAAAAAGGTAAATAGTACAGTTACACCATACAACTAAGTAGTTACAATACACGACATTAACAATGTTAATACATGTTTTTGTGAATAGGTCCCTGGATCTATTATAAAGGAGTCATAGGTTAAATACAGCTTTAAAGACTAATATCGTGAAAGAATTTTTCACATTGTCAACTTTTGATCCCTCTGAATGGTTCATTTTGCAGAAGCACATCATAAAAAAACATAGAACATCTCAAACCTTTGGTTGTCGTAAAAAAATATGCGATTTCAAAAGGCATGGGAAAATGAAACTTCCACTGGGGAGAAGCAAATGAAACACTTCCATAAAAAATCTTATAGAATCGAGAATGAAGTTTGAAAGCATTTTTCGCATTGTCAACTTTTGATCCTTCTGAATTGGTGCATTGTGGAGAAGCACATCATAAAAAAGCAAAGAACATCTCAAACCTTTGGTTGTCGTAAAAAAATATGCAATTTCAAAAGGTATGGAAAAATGAAACTTCCATTGGGGAGTAGCAAATGAAAAACTTCCATAAAAAATCTTATAGAATCGAGAATGAAGTTTACCCTAGCATGAATGATGTAAGTTACATAATCAAAGGTATGGGAAAATGAAATCTGCCAAATCATGAATTAGTAGTTGCATCAAAGGTACATAATCAAAAAGGGAGTCTGCCCTAGCAACTTGTTCTTTTAATAGATGGTTAAATCACTATCTAATTATTTTGGAAGACTACTTAAAATGAATGATGTAAGTCTTCCTTGCAATTTATGAATATCGATATCTTGCACTAAGTAAGAATGGTTTGGTTGCTATGCAAGGGTTTGGGTTTTACAGAAAATCACAAATAAAGCCACGATTCTAGATTAAAACAGATTACTGCTATTCATATAACCATAATTGCATGTAAAGAAAAAAACTGCAAAATTGGAGCAAATGAAAAGGAATGAAAAAAAAAACAACAAGATTGGCAAAGTATGAGATGTCGGAACAAAAGTAGACCTAGATGCCAGAGGAGAAATACTATGTGGTCACTTTAGCTTACTATCTAAGCAGAAGACCATTGTCCCCATACCTGAAAGCAATAAAGAAATTTTGAGGATTATAATTTATTTATAATGAAAAAACTAAATTTTTTATTTATGATATATATAACCAGTAGAGGTATCCGTATAGAATACGACAAATAGCATTGCCGATGTGAGCTAAGATTGGCACAATCTGGAAATGGAAATATTTGAAGTCATCAGACTGCCATTCTTCTCACATAGACTGTCATTTTTGTGTGCGTGTGAATTCCGTTCAAATGAAACAATATAGAAGACTTATCTATGCGCTGGATGTGCACTACACAGTTTATTTTGGAAGGGAAAAAGCAATTTTGTTTGTATAGTGGATTACACAAATCAAATAGATAATGTCAATAGTGAATCTTGGCAGGAAGGACGCAAACCAGTCCAATAGCCAGGGATGAACTTCGGGTAGAGACAGTGCAATAGAAATGAATACTTGTAGAATATCTTCACTCTCAATAAAAAGGATGGTAAGTGAAATAACATTGAGATCACATTTGCCAAGGTAATCAGATCCTCCATTGGTCCATCTCTCAAGTCCAATGCCTCGTATATTCTTAAACTGAATGATCCAATTATTAAGAAGTGAACAGTAAATGGTAAGATTGACATGAAGCTCTTTCTATCATGAAGATTGATGTCATCTGTTATAGTGAGTACACGTTGTCCTCATACACAGAAAATAAAAACCATCAAGTGCTTGACTGTTCTGTGTGCTGCATCAAATACACGAAATGCACGTGGCTAAGGAAATCAAAGCCTGAATAGTGTAAAGGAAACAAGCAAAGTGCACACTTAACCAGGAAGATAGGCCGGCAATGCGCTGCTTGCCATTAGGAAAGTCCTTTTTGTCACTTGTGCTGGCTCGTCCTGCGCATGGCACACAAATGAAAGATTTCCATGTTAAGAGTTATGCGCTGAACCTTGTTCCTGCGAACCAAAATCAAATCATAATCAACAAGCTGTTCAATTGCTCAAAGAAGAACCACAAAATAAAGGGGAGATTGAACCTCAAAAACATTATCCATAAAAAACAATGGTACATAAGCGAGTCCCGATATCCTCATGGCGGACGGACTGGAATCTCACCTGACAAGCAGATTTACTTTTCCCAGCACCACGAGGAGGCACTTGCCTTCTTGCCTATCCTGGCAGGTGGCAGCGGATGACTATCATGGCATCGCCGACGCAGCGGTGAAGGTCGGCCCTCTCCAGAAGACAACAATTATTTTTAATCCTGACAAATGATTATTAAAATAACATTTATACTCAATGGGATGATCATTCTTTTTCAATAACACAATCCTAAACCAACAACATTCTGCTAGGAGCTCCTTCTTTGTTCCTGTAAGGAGGAAAATTTTTGCAGCACTGTAATCAGAGTAATAAGTCTATATAGTACGCAGAGTTGCAGACCATGAGTTTAAAAAATCAAGAGTACTCAGATAAACATCCAAGACGATATTTGACTTAGCATTTCCCCTAACACACACTGATAAAATCGAGATGCACTTACAATTGGACATTGGAGTGCCTGCCCTTAACACTGAGATGCGGGGACAGAACAGGCAGAAGGGGTGTCCTCATGACGCCAAAGAGCAGCCGGACTTTCTTGATGGCCGCACTGGTGCCGGCCGTCTCGACAGCTACCGCCGAAGGCGTTCGCGTGAATTCTGAGCGAACCCATCTCTCCCTCCCCAGTCCTCACGCACTGCGTCCCTCGCCATCGTCTGTCTCCTGCCGGTATATACCCCCTCACCACGTCACCAGGAGTGTATCACCCAATTTACCACGGGAAGGGAGGCGGGGCACACCTCCTTGGTTTTCTGGGGATGCCCTCACACCCAGCATCTCCATCCGTTGCCGTCGCCGTGCGTGAGGTAGAGGAAGCGAAGGGGCTGAACGATGGGACCGTGACCGGGGCTGACCCCCACATCAGCGTGCACTATCCGCAGGCGACCGGTGTCGTGGCGGCGGCTACTGGAATCGGGGCGGGGGAGGGGGAGCGGCGTCTTCTTGGTCCAGAGGGAGAGAATGATAGGTCAGGGAGAGGAACATCTTAAATCTTCGCTGCCCTTGTGCGTGTGTCTTTTTTTCATGGACGTACGCTAGACGGGCCGTCTGCTAGGCATATGGCCCAATCAACCACATTAACCCGATTTTTCCGCCGGAGCAGCTACCCTCAAGGACAGTCGGCCCACTCGCATCCAACGGCCAGAAACGTGTAGCACGCTTGATCCAATGGCCAGAAGTGTTGAGTGCGTGAGAGGGCTGGAAAAGTGCTCGGTTATAATGTTTCTAAATTACTCATATAAATAGAAAAACCATTATTCTCAGATTTAAATGAATAACCGTCTCGCATCAAACAAGATCCAGATATAATGTTCATGCTCAACGCTGGCACCAAATAACAATTATTCAGGTCTAAAACTAATCCCGAAGGTAGATGTAGAGGTAGCGTGTCGACGGCGACCACATCGGCTTTGGAACCATTTCCCACGCGCATCGTCACCTCGTCCTTAGCCAATCTTCGCTTAATCCACAGTCCCTGTTTCGAGTTGCAAATATTAGCAACAGAACCAGTATCAAATACCCAGGTGCTACTGCGAGCTTTAGTAAGGTACACATCAATAACATGTATATCACATATACCTTTGTTCACCTTGCCATCCTTCTTATCCGCCAAATGCTTGGGGCAGTTCCGCTTCAAGTGACCAGTCTGTTTGCAGTAGAAGCACTTAGTCTCAGGCTTAGGTCCAAACTTGGGTTTGTTCTCCTGAGCAGCAACTTGTTTGCCGTTCTTCTTGAAGTTCCCCATCTTCTTCCCTTTACCCTTTTTTCTTGAAACTGGTGGTCTTGTTGACCATCAACACTTGATGCTCCTTCTTGATTTCTACCTCCGTAGACTTTAGCATCGCGAAGAGCTCGGGAATTGTCTTATCCATCCCTTGCATGTTATAGTTCATCACGAAGCTCTTGTAGCTTGGTGGCAGTGATTGAAGAATTCTTTCAATGACACTATCATCAGGAAGATTAACTCCCAGTTGAATCAAGTGATTATTATACCCAGACATTTTGAGTATATGTTCACTGAAAAAACTATTCTCCTCCATCTTGCAGTTGTAGAACTTATTGGAGACTTCATATCTCTCAGTCCATTCATTTGCTTGAAATATTAACTCCAACTTCTAGAACATCTCATATGCTCGTCGTTGAAGTCCCGGTTCTAAGCCGTAAAGCATGGCACGCTGAACTATCGAGTAGTCATCATCTTTGCTCTGCCAGATGTTCTTAACATTGTCAGTTGCATCTGCAGCAGGCCTGGCACCCAGCGGTGCTTCCAGGACGTAATTATTCCGTGCAGCAATGAGGATAATCCTCAAGTTACGGACCCAGTCCGTGTAATTGCTACCATCATCTTTCAACTTTGCTTTCTCAAGGAACGCATTAAAATTCAACGGAACAACAACACGGGCCATCTATCTACAACAACATAGACATGCAAAATACTATCAGGTACTAAGTTCATGATAAATTAAAGTTCAATTAATCATATTACTTAAGAAATCTCACTTAGATAGACATCCCTCTAATCATCTAAGTGATCACGTGATCCAAATCAACTAAACCATGTCCGATCATCACGTGAGATGGAGTAGTTTTCAATGGTGAAGATCACTATGTTGATCATATCTACTATATGATTCACGCTCGACCTTTCGGTCTCAGTGTTCCGAGGCCATATCTGCATATGCTAGGCTCATCAAGTTTAACCCGAGTATTTCTGCGTGTGCAAAACTGGCTTGCACCCGTTGTATGTGAACGTAGAGCTTATCACACCCGATCATCACGTGGTGTCTCGGCACGACAATCTTTGGCAACGATGCATACTCAGGAAGAACACTTTTACCTTGAAATTTAGTGAGAGATCATCTTATAATGATACCGTCAATCAAAGCAGAATAAGATGCATAAAAGATAAACATCACATGCAATCAATATAAGTGATATGATATGGCCATCATTATCTTGTGCCTTTGATCTCCATCTCCAAAGCACCGTCATGATCACCATCGTCACCGGCTTGACACCTTGATCTTCATTGAAGCATCGTTGTCGTCTCGCCAACTATTGCTACTACAACTATCACTACCGCTTAGTGATAAAGTAAAGCAATTACAGGGCGATTGCATTGCATACAATAAAGCGACAACCATATGGCTCCTGCCAGTTGCCGATAACTTCGTTACAAAACATGATCATCTCATACAATAAAATTTAGCATCATGTCTTGACCATATCACATCACAGCATGCCCTGCAAAAACAAGTTAGACATCCTCTACTTTGTTGTTGCAAGTTTTACGTGGCTGCTACGGGCTGAGAAAGAACCGTTCTTACCTACACAACAAAACCACAACGATATTTCGTCAAGTTAGTGCTGTTTTAACCTTCACAAGGACCGGGCATAGCCACACTCGATTCAACTAAAGTTGGAGAAACTGACACCCTCCAGCCATCTGTGTGCGAAGCACGTTGGTAGAACCAGTCTCGCGTAAGTGTACGCGCAATGTCGGTCCGGGCCCCTTCATCCAACAATACCGCCGAATCAATGTATGACATGCTGGTAAGCAGTATGACTTGTATCGCCCACAACTCACTTGTGTTCTACTTGTGCATATAACATCTACGCATAAACCTGGCTCGGATGCCATTGTTGGGGAACGTAGTAATTTCAAAAATTTCCTACGCACACGCAAGATCATGGTGATGCATAGCAACGAGAGGGGAGAGTGTTGTCTACGTACCCTCGTAGACCGTAAGCGGAAGCGTTATGACAACACGGTTGATGTAGTCGTACGTCTTCACGATCGACCGATCCTAGCACCGAAGGTACGGCACCTCCGCGGACTGCACATGTTCAGCTCGGTGACGTTCCACGAACTCATGATCCAGTAGAGCTTCGAGGGAGAGCTTCATCAGCATGACGACATGATGACGGTGATGATAAAGTTACCGACGCAGGGCTTCGCCTAAGCACTGCTACGGTATGCTGACCGAGGTGGATTATGGTGGAGGGGGGCACCGCACACGGCTGGGAACAATCAACTTGTGTGTTCTAGGGTGCCCCCTTCCCCCGTATATAAAGGAGCAAGGGGGGAGGCCCGCCGGCCCTATGGCGCACCAAGGAGGGGAGGAATCCTCCTCCTAGTAGGAGTAGGATTCCTCCTTTCCTAGTCCTACTTGGAAGGGGGAAGGGGGAAGGAAAGAGAGGGAGAGGAAGAGGGAAAGAGGGGCCGCGTCCCCCTCGCCTAGTCCAATTCGGACTCCCCATGGGAGGGGGCGCGCCACCTCCTGGGCTGCTGCCCTCTCTCTCCCCTAAAGCCCACTAAGGTCCAATACTTCCCCGGGGGGTTCCAGTAACCCCTCCGGCACTCCGGTTTTCTCCGAAACCACCCAGAACACTTCCAGTGTCCGAATACAGCCGTCCAATATATCAATCTTTATGTCTCGACCATTTCGAGACTCCTTGTCATGTCCGTGATCACATCCGGGACTTTGAACTATCTTCGGTACATCAAAACACATAAACTCATAATACCGATCATCACCGAACGTTAAGCGTGCGGACCCTACGGGTTCGAGAACTATGTAGACATGACCGAGACACGTCTCCGGTCAATAACCAATAGCGGAACCTGGATGCTCATATTGGTTCCTACATATTCTACGAAGATCTTTATCGGTCAAACCGCATAACAACATATGTTGTTCCCTTTGTCATTGATATGTTACTTGCCCGAGATTCGATCGTCGGTATCTCAATACCTAGCTCAATCTCACATCGCAAGTCTCTTTACTAGCTCAGAATGCATCATCTCGCAACTAACTCATTAGTCACATTGCTTGCAAGGCTTATAGTGATGTTCATTACCGAGAGGGCCCAGAGATACCTCTTCGACAATTGGAGTGACAAATCCTAATCTCGATCTATGCCAACTCAACAAGTACCATCGGAGACACCTGTAGAGCACCTTTATAATCACCTAATTACATTGTGACGTTTGGTAGCAAAGTGTTCCTCCGGTAATCGGGAGTTGCATAATCTCATAGTTATAGGAACATGTATAAGTCATGAAGAAAGCAATAGCAGTAAACTAAAACGATCAAGTGCTAAGCTAACGGAATGGGTCAAGTCAATCACATCATTCTCCTAATGATGTGATCCCATTTATCAAATGACAACTCATGTCTATGGCTAGGAAACTAAACCATCTTTGATCAATGAGCTAGTCAAGTAGAGGCATACTAGCTCTTGAGCACTGCATTGGTTTTCCCTTGAAGAGGAAAGGGTGATGTAGTAAAGTAGCATAAGTATTTCCCTCAGTTTTTGAGAACCAAGGTATCAATCTAGTAGGAGACCACACTCAAGTCCCACGTACCTACACAAACAAATAAGAACCTTGCAACCAACGCGATAAAGGGGTTGTCAATCCCTTCACTGCCACTTGCAAAAGTGAGATCTGATAGAGATGATAAGATAATATTTTTGGTATTTTTGTGATAAAGACTAAAAGTAAAGAAAGCAAAATAAACGGTAATAGAAATAACGGTAGATTAATATGATAGAGAATAGACCCGGGGGCCATAGGTTTCACTAGTGGCTTCTCAAAAGAGCATAAGTATTACGGTGGGTGAACAAATTACTGTCGAGCAATTGATAGAATTGAGCATACTTATGAGAATATGTAGGTATGATCATGTATATAGGCATCACATCCGTGACAAGTAGACCGACTCCTGCCTGCATCTACTACTATTACTCCACACATCGACCGCTATCCAGCATGCATCTAGAGTATTAAGTTCATAAGAACAGAGCAACGCTTTAAGCAAGATGACATGATGTAGAGGGATAAACTCAAGCAATATGATATAAACCCCATCTTTTTATCCTCGATGGCAACAATACAATACGTGTCGTTTCCCCTTCTGTCACTGGGATCGAGCACCGCAAGATTGAACCCAAAGCTAAGCACTTCTCCCATTGCAAGAAAGATCAATCTAGTAGGCCAAACCAAACTGATAATTCGAAGAGACTTGCAAAGATAACAAATCATACATAAAAGAATTCAGAGGAGATTAACATATTGTTCATAGATAATCTTGATCATAAACCCACAATTCATCGGATCTCGACAAACACACCACAAAAGAAGATTACATCGAATAGATATCCAAGAAAATTGAGGAGAACTTTGTATTGAGATCCAAAGAGAGATAAGAAGCCATCTAGCTAATAACTATGGACCCGAAGGTCTGAGGTAAACTACTCACATGTCATCGGAGAGGCTATGGTGTTGATGTAGAAGCCCTCCGTGCTCAATGACCCTCCGGCGGAGCGCCGGAAAAGGCCCCAAGATGGGATCTCACAGGTACAGAGAGTTGTGGCGGTGGAAACAGGGTTTTGGCTCCTGTTCTGATGTTTCTAGGGTATATGAGTATATATAGGCGAAAGAGGTCGGTCATGAGAGCTATGAGGGGCCCACGAGGGTGGGGGGCGCGCCCAGGGGGGCAGGCACGCCTCCCTGCCTCGTGGCCTCCTCGTTGATTGCTTGACGTCCACTCCAAGTCCTCTGGATCACGTTTGTTCCTAAAATCACGTTCCCGAAGGTTTCATTCAGTTTGGACTCTGTTTGATATTCCTTTCATTCGAAACACTGGAATAGGCAAAAAACAGCAATTTGGGTTGGGCCTCCGGTTAATAGGTTAGTCCCAAAAATAATATAAAAGTGTATAATAAAGCCCATTGAACATCCAAAACAGATAATATAATAGCATGGAACAATAAAAAAATATAGATACGTTGGAGAAGTATCAATTATGTTTCCGATTAATACAATTCTAGCATGAATAATAAACATTTATCATGAAATGAGGAAATAAATAATAACTTTATTATTGCCTCTAGGGCATTTTTCCTTCACAAATAATATGAGAAAGAGACCCGGGGCCGTAGATTTCACTAGTGGCTTCTCTCGAGAAAAATAGCAAACGGTGGGTAAATAAATTATTGTTGGGCAATTGATAGAACTTCAAATAATCATGACGATATCCAGGCAATGATCATTATATAGGCATCACGTCCAAGATTAGTAGACTGGCTCCTGCCTGCATCTTCTACTATTACTCCACACATCTGCCGCTATCCATCATGCATCTAGTGTATTAAGTTCATGGAGAAACGGAGTAATGCAATAAGAACGATTACATGATGTAGACAAGATCTATTTATGTAGAAATAGACCCCATCATTTTATCCTTAGTAGCAACGATACATACATGTCGGTTCCCCTTCTGTCACTGGGATCAAGCACCGTAAGATTGGACACACTACAAAGCACCTCTTCCCATTGCAAGATAAATAGATCAAGTTGGCCAAACAAACCCAAATATCGGAGAAGAAATACGAGGCTATAAGCAATCATGCATATAATAGATCAAAGAAACTCAAATAACTTTCATGGATATAAAAAGATAGATATGATCATAAACTCAAAGTTCATCCGATCCCAACAAACACACCGCAAAAAGAGTTACATCATATGGATCTCCAAGAGACCATTGTATTGATAATCAAAAGAGAGAGAGAGGAAGCCATCTAGCTACTAACTACGGACCCCGAAGGTCTACAAAAGACTACTCATGCATCATCGGAGAGGCACCAATAGAAGTGGTGAACCCCTTCGTGATGGTGTCTAGATTGGATCTGGTGGTTCTGGACTCTGCGGTGGCTGGAATTGATTATCGTCGACTCCCCTAGGGTTTCTGGAATATTGGGGTATTTATAAAGCAAAGAGGCGGTTCAGGGGCACCCGAGGTGGGCACAACCCACCTGCGCGTGCCTGGGCCCCCAGGCGCGCCCTGGTGGGTTGTGCTCCCCTCGGAGCACCCCCCTAGATGCTTCTTCATCCCACTGGATGTCTTTTGGTCTAAAAAAATCTCCAAAAAGTTTCGCTGCGTTTGGACTCCGTTTGGTATTGATTTCCTGCGATGTAAAAACATGAAGAAAACAACAACTGACACTTGGCACTATGTCAATAGGTTAGTACCAAAAAATGATATAAAATGACTATAAAATGATTATAAAACATCCAAGATTGATATTAACAGCATGGAACAATAAAAAATTATAGGTACGTTGGAGACGTATCAGCATCCCGAAGCTTAATTCCTGCTCGTCCTCGAGTAGGTAAATGATAAAAACATAATTTTTGATGTGGAATGCTGCCTAACAAGTCATCTCATATTCTTTTCTTTATAGCATGGACATTTGGACTTTTATGTGATTCAAAGCAATAGTCTAGTTTTGACATGATAACTTAAATACTCAAGCATATCAACAAGCAACCATGTCTTTCAAAATATCAACGCTAAAATAAGCTATCCCTAGCCCATCATGCTCAATCATTGATCGATTCATGAAACACACTCGCATATTAACTACACCCAATACTCAAGTACGATCATATTGCCTCCTAGTTGGTGCTTTTATAAGAGACACTACTACAGGATGCTGCTAACGCGACACTATGATCAGAGACCCTTCGACAAAACTGTGTGCGATGCCATAATCGCAAACCGTGGTGTAAAAAACCTGTTAAAAAAGGTGCAAAACATTTGCGATGGAGGATGCATCAAACACGGTTCAGATTTTAGTTGTGTGTGCGATGCAGGGCATACGGTTCAGCTCAATTAACTGTTTGCGATGAGGAGCAACAAAAGAAACGGGCAGCCAGATGAAGGTGTGTGAGATGTACATCATATGGTTCACTCGGATGAACTGTTTGTGATTAGTCAACACAAAAGAAATGGTCAGCCAGATCAAAGGTGTGTGCGATATACGGCATGTGGTTCACTCAGATGAACTGTTTGCGTTGAGACATGAGGACATAAACGATTTAAATGAACAAGATGTGTGTGATATGAGGCAAACATGCCTGTAATGGGAAACGTGTGCGAAGATCGATAACAACACAAACGATTACTGCTAACAAGCTATGTGTGTTGTGAGCAAACGATTGCTGCTATACAATTGTGAGTGATTGATGAAAACATCACCGACGGGTTCCATTGTTTAGTCCGTGTGCGATGTGATTTTCTTTGTCCGCACAACATCTACGCTCTGTCTACAGAGCATCAACATATATACTTTAAAAGATAGCATTGCATAACCAAATTAAGCATACAATTAAACAAGTGACTACACACATAACATTTCCACACACCAAAGTAAGCAATTACATGCATACTAAAGTAGGAGAAACGAGGATCTAATCATCTACTTATTGTTGCGACGACGCTTGCCATTGCTCTGCTTCCGGCTGGATCCCTGGTCGTTTTGGGGAAGGAGGAACGTCCTCATGTCAACGATCCGCCTGTACATGTCTTAGCTCGTGTACGCCTCCTTGGCCGCGTACATGACGTGAGCTTTGTCGAGTTTCTCCATCCAGGTTGAGTGCCAGGCACGCTTGTCCTTGTTGCATGAATCCTTCATGTCTCTGTAGTAGGGGCCGATGATGGCCTCGGCGAGGTGAACCAGTGAGTCCTTCTCATGCTCCTTGCTGCACCAGATCTTGTATTGGCCCTGGATGTCGACAAGATTCTGGCAGGCGATGCCCGAACTCTCGAGCGCCTTTACATCGTTGGTGATGTCCACCATAGCGAACATGTAGTGGGGGCTGTTGACAAACCTGGCAAAACGCTCGCAAGGCCTTGTGGCCAGGCAGTAGTGGTAGACGAGGACATGGTGGCGCACGCACATCTGGGCGACGATGACCTTGGGATGAGACCCGGCACGAGCGCGGTTGTACTCGAGGTCGAACCCAACCACCTTGTACTTCTCCTCGGCAAGAAACAGCTCCATGATGTGGATGGAGTGCTCCACCCAGATCGGTTCATTGGTGTACACCACCGAGAGGTCCATGAACCTTCTATGGGTGTCCACCATGGCATGCATGGTAAACTACTACTTGTCATCAGCAGCCGCTTGGAGCGCCATTGGAGCCGCGCAGGATACCTGCTAAGAATTTCTCATGGTGGGTGTGCTTCTTGCAATGGTGGGGCGCGATCGAAAGGTTGAAGAGACACAAGAGTTAAATGGCTGCTGTAATAAATGGGGTCGGCCGGCCTGTAATCGTCACGTCTTGTCACGGCGTTCATAGCGGAGGATTCCAGTGCACGCTTGACAACACCGCACCGCATGCATGGGCTCGAAGAGGCGCCAAATGTATTGTCGATGAGCCTGTTCCCGTGCTACCGTGCTGTTTACCGCGTAAGCTTCCCGCCCGGCTAGTTTGGCCATGCGTCGGCTGAAGAGGGACAAATCATGGGCGTTTATTGGCAAAAAGCTTTGTAAAAATGAAGTGTGTGGAATGACTTCGTTCACAAGTTTACCCGTGGGTGATGAGGTCACAGTTACATGGAAGGGTGATGATGGACACTCGAGTGCGATAATTAATTCTGCGCTCTACAGTGCACACGGTGGAAGAAACCAACTATGTGCAATAATGTCGAAGATCGCAGTCGAGTTAGCTATACAGATCGTGTGCTGTGAGATCGACAAGGTAAACAGATTTGAGAATGGTTAATAAAATCTAAGGCCATTGCATATCAAGGTCAAAATAGTGCTAGCGATATACGAGTCTCATACGATGCCATTTCAACGATTGTACCACAAAAGCTCGAAATGTTACAAGGTTCAAATTCCAGAGTTATATGGCTCAAATTCAAAGATTACAAGGTTCAAACTGATATTAGAAATGAAATTCAGCTCATCAGCTGCAAACGCTCGCGCTGATCGCTGAACATGGATATCAGAGAGGTTCAAACTAATATCACCGCTTCTAAGTCTGGTTTCGAAACCTCACAATTTTTGCAAAGGGGCCAGCCATTGAGAAATCATGTATGGGGCTGACACGATGACATCCGATTACTCTGTCATCTGAAGTTCCAAAATGAAATTCAACATTTTGGAGCCTACTCCATTCTGCCGCATGTATCGGTGCTGATCAACAAACCATTCATTTTTGCGAAATAAATGTAGGGCAAACCTCATTTCCTTCAGCACCCTTGCTCTGAGAACAAAGAATCTGGCGAATATAATATCCGGTAAGGTCCCTCGGTAGGAGTTAAAAGTAAGTTCTGAGAGATGCAGATCTAGGCATTCGACATGATTGTTATATTGTATCATATTATCCACCACTTGGCCTAATCTTATCTGCAAAAGAAGAAAACGTGTTAGTGCCTACATGCGGTTTTGAACATTACTACAGGCCTATTTGGTTTGCAGGATTTGTAAAATGCACTAATATGCCATCTTCGATCTAACATGATTAACATGGGCATTTGATTACATTCTAGAAAAATGTAGCCTTCTTCACAAGAGGTTGGAGTGGATGAAAAGTTCCCTAAGAAAACTAGTAGAGATGAACCCAAAGGAGAAATGCTTATTGATTGTAACCATATGGATCAAGCAACCAATATGGGGGGACATGTATGTACTGAAATCCTCCAAAAGAACCTTCAAAAATTGTAGTACATTGTCATTCTAAACTTGGAAAAAGGTTTCACAAATTGAACTCCCTTATGGTTAACATTTAACAAGAAAGGAACATCACCTCGATATATAGCTTCTCCAGGCACGGAAAGCATCACAGGAAACTGACAACTTGCTCCAAGTTGTGGCCGATAGATTCTAGTGCCAAGACCTTCACTGTGCCAGTTTCGGGGTCAAGCTTGTCGGAATCATTTTCTAAATGACAGACGGACAAACATCTTCAAAATTAGAAATAATGTTAATTTGTAGAAGGAGAGGTAGAAGGCGGATGTTGTACCTAAACGGGTGTGGATCCAATAACAAGTTCGGAGTATTTGTGAGACGAGTAGCCCACCACTGTGAATTTCGGCGCAGAAATGACATTGATTCTTGTTGGACCTTCTTGATCAACTACAAGTAATCTCTCAAGTGCAGGTGTGTCCTCAATGATCATACCGTGGTACACATCTTGTGATGTCTTCCTGCCGCACCAGCAACACACATAAATAGTCCGGAGAGTCATGGAGGTGATGTGGAAGGTACTCAATCCATTGATCGCCTGAAGACGAAGGTACTCGAGTATAGTACAACCACGGAGCAGGCACTCCATGTCACCGTTTGAGAGGCAGATGGCGATGAGCTCGAGGTGCTTCAGTCGTGGTAGAATAAGAGCGGGCGTCATTAATGGAGGGGGGATGGCAGTTCTGAATCGGGCGACAGCAGCGCGGCGCGAGGCGGAGTGCAGACGTTGGCAGTGACCGCATATGCCCATCATCAAAAGTGAGCTCCTAGAGCTGATCTACCGCGGGGGATCGGAACCAGTCGTTAAGCTTGGCTCAGTCCTTGCCGTTGGAACGGAACTTGCCCATTCTAAGGCCTTTGGTTGGGCCAAGGTGACTGCCGTGGATCTTGGAGAACGCATCCAAGCTTTTGCGATAGCCATGGCAGAGCTCGTGGGTGTCGATGAGGTCGAGAGGGCTGGAGTTCCATAGGGGCGCCACCGCCGGGAAAGGACGGTTGTCCGCGCCCCATATTTGATTGGGAGGAGGGAGATGATGACTCTCAACATATCATCGGGAGGCTCTGATGAAGTCTAGGCTCTTTGGAGTCGCTATGTTCTAGATCGCCCGCCTCCGCTTGTTGGCAGCCCCGTTCTCCACCTCCGGAGTCTCCTTGTCAGCGGCGCTTTCTGATAGAAATGGGAGTACAGGGAATATTTAGTTAAAACAGGGCAATAGAAAAGTGTATTGGTAACTAGAAGTTATTAGGTAGGAATATAGTAAGAAAAGGGAATAACAAGTGGTTGCTTAAATACTACACAATTCATTTGACATTGTTGGGTAAGTCAACATGCAGATAGTTGAAAAGAAAACTTACTTTGAACAAAGTCTGGACGGATGATTTTGTCGGGGAAGTTAGCATATATCTCATGACCAGGCCCTTTTATGTGCAGTGCAATTTTAGTGCCAGCTTTCAGTACATAAAACTTAGAAATTTCTTTCCAAAAGTCAGTGCCAAAACAGGAGTCACCACGTTCATCAAGTCTTACAGTAGCAACGATTATAAATCCATGGTTTGTGTGCAGTATGGCATCCGTGGAGCCTTGATCTATGTAAAGGGAAAAATTGTGCACTACATAATCTGTTGCATAGCAAGGGATGTGCTGCAGAAAATGGTAGGATTGTTAAAGAAAATATGGTAACATGTAAATATGGGCCCAAATTGAAAGAACTGTACAACAGTTGAAATTGAAGGACAAAAATCTATAATTAACCAGACAGGGTAAACATGATGTCATGGAAATACAAGAGTAATCGAAAGAACAATACATCATTAATTTGCCTAATATAGAAAGAAGAGGGGGGAAATCCCCTTTTACGTATATGGTGCATGTGGCACCTTTTATCCAAATGTAGAAATATTTAGAATATGTTCAGGAAAGTAGGCCATGCCAACCGATTTAGGGTGAGATTGAACATACCGCGCGTGTCCTCAAGTTATCTGGTATGGTGAGATGGAATCTCTGGCGGAGATCGCAAAGTCCAGAAGTGTCGACGCACTGTATGTTCTATGAATGAAAGAAAACCCTCAAATTAGCTCGAATAAAAATGAATTCACGGTGATTTCCGCCGGGTGATTAAAGGAGGCAGATGAACTGGGATAAGAGAAGAGATAATATCTCATTAAATTAGTTACCTTGTGGTCCATGAGAAAGAACTCTCAGTACGGCGGATTCCCCAACCGAGCGGAGCTGGGTCGACCGCGAGCAGCGTTGAGAAAGTCGATGGTGATAGGCGGCGGCAAGCGGAAGTGGCGGAATGCGGTGGGCTTTGCCGGCAGCCTGGCGGCGGCGCATGCGTCGAGCTAAGTGTTTACCACCGCGATAGGCGGTGCCTTGGCATAGAGGTGGATGAGCTTCTGCAAGTGTGAATGGGGAACATACTGGAGGGGGTGGCGGGCGGGGTGAGGGTTTTTGTGACGTGGGGATCATGAGGGTTTTCTTTTTTTCTTTTCTGAATTGGGTGGTGAGGGTTTTGTGTCCCACAAAGAATTTTGGGGGCGACAGTTTGCTAGAGCGAACCGTGTGTGATTGACGCAACAGGCAAAATGAAAGTCATTGCACACGGTTTCAATTTTGGGAACCGTGTGTGATTGACGTACTCCTACTACCTCCGTCCTAGTTTATTGGCCCCCCTTTGTAATGTTTACCAAATTTTGACCAAATATTTAACATACTCAGACATAGATAATAAGCGTACACGTACATAAGCATAGTTTAACCATAAGTACATAGTTCAACCATCATTAAGCACACTCAAGCGTACATAGTTTGATCCATCACACATCTCATCTCACATGCCAGCACGATCCTGAAGATTCTCCCGGTACTCGGCGACGTGTTGCGGCGCCACCCGCGAGAATACTTCGCTTGAAGGAGCCAACGGCCCGTCCTCTTGCATCTTGTAACACTTAGATATCGCCATGGAGCTTCGGTTGCAAAATGGGCATCCATAGCCGCTGTTCCAGGTCCTAATACGCCTGTTATGCATTCCCGCATAAAGCTCCCTAAGGATTTGCCTCTTCTACCTCCTCTGGCCATCTTCATCCTCGTTGTCCACATCGTCAGATAACACCTATACAAATAGTAAAACAAATTTGACATCAAATCAAATGATTACATGCCATGAAGTAGGATTAGGAATTTATGGCTATTTATTTACACATATCCAGAGATTATGGTTCAATTTTGAAGCACAATCATCTATTTACAGACCAATCTTGAAGAAAATAATGTCACATACATATGTAGGTCATCCAAAATCAATTGTCAAGTCCTGGCTAGGAATTATTAGCACGAACACTAACCCTAGTCAGATTACTAGCAGAAATAATTTGCACAAATGAAACAACTAATCACTTATCACCTGTACCATTCAAACAATCAATACACTACATGGATCTAGCGAAACTTACTCAGATTTCATGGATTGGGAGAACATAACCATAGGATTTCTATTCCAAAAAGGGGGAGCCAGGAGTAACCAGAGAAACCCTATGATCTATTTGACACATAAATGGGTATAGATGACTAACTAGCTGTCCGTCGTCGTCAGAGTCGTCGCCGGAGTGGTCGTCGGAGTCGTTGCTGGAGTGGTCGTTGGAGTCAGTGTGGAACTCCGCCTCCGGCTGTGGAAGCTCGACGCCATCGACGATGTCAGGGTGCAGCAATAACTCGCCGACGGTGACGGCAACCTCTGTCTCCATCTCCACGCCGTGCTCCGATGCTTTAGCAGCCCCGACATCGCCACTCCCTCCGATGGGGCGCTTCGGTGGCATCCTACACTAACGACTTTGAGGACTGAGAGAGGCTTCGAGGATGCAAGCGGAGAGAGGATTGTGTGTGTGTGGCGAGGATGGGGGGTGCGGCCGCTCGGGCGCACCATTAATATGGAGTAGTGGGAGTTGTGGGAGAGAGGCAGGTGGCAGTCAAACAGATGGCTTGCCTCCTGGTGAGCCTGCGCACCGGACTGCTAGCATGCCTACCAAAGTTTTACACACCTACTCGCACGCCTCCTGATGACACTGCGCAGCGAGCACGCCTCTGTCAATTCACACACCTGCACACACGCCTCCCCGTCTGCCTGCGTGGCGGACTGCTCACATGCGTCCCGTCAACTCACACCTGCTCGCACGGCACCCGCGTCGCGCGGCGGCAAATATATTGTTTTTCTATTTGGATGATTAATGCTGCCGCTTTATTGCTTAACCGAAGCATGGCACATATCCATTGTTGGTCTAACGCTCACGGTTCGAATAAATAATCTGTTTGGGATATTGGTTCCCAATTATTAATGATCTCCCGTCTGTAATTACATAAAGATTACATCAAAACTGGTCTCAATTTTGACAAAAAGTACAATGGCACTTTGTATTGATGTCCATATGACAACACGATAAGTTTCATGAACGTCAAATAAGTTTTGGATGTACTAGAATTTAAAAATCATGATTCTCAATGTTCAAAATTTGTTGCACGGGGAGTAAACATGCACCCAGTGAGACACATGTGTTTTTGCAATCCATTTAGGTGCACTGTCACGTGTGCATGTAGCTCAAATTTTATTTTTGCACATTATACCCGTAGAAAATCAATCAATTAATGTATTAAAATGTCTTAATGATCTTTTTTTTTAAATTAAAACGCCCCTCCTTTGGTAACATATATTTTCACGGCGGGATAATTAATTTAGCATGCATCGTAGTTACGGTGGATTCGCGGTGTGTGTGTGTGGGTGTGTGCGTCTGGGGGTGGTGGGTGGCTCGGAGTACACTACGAGTTGTGAGCCACCGTGTGGGTTGGCCATTTTGTTAGGTAGGCTGGTGCCACATCAGAGTCGTGAAATCATTATTTAAAAACATTACACAACCCTTTCATACATACATGTTTTGGCCACATGCAGTCGATGGTTGTCCTACACGACATTCGATACTCGCGTGTGACGCTTTCTGTGGGCCCACGAGGTCGTCGTCCATCACTTTGACGAACAGCCGACAATGAGGTTAATTTGACCAGCAAGGTAGAATCTTTTTTGTTTGTGTTATGGTGGTATATAGTACGCGTCGAAGAGGTGGGAGGGGACTAACATATATACTATACATACGCGTCCGTGAACAAGTACACCTCACTCAGTGTCGGGACTTTTTGGTTTCCGAGGCACGTGCCACATCAAAATTGTGAAATTGGCTATTCAAACATCACACAACACCTTTTTGGGCCACATGCATATCCTAGTTAGGACACTCACGTGTGACGTTTCCATCTGTGGGCCCATGAGGCCATCATCGATGCATGCATGCATCACTTTGACCTACATCGGGAGAGGTTAATTAATTTCACCATCGATGAGGATTCTTTTGGGTTGTACATATATTACGGCAGGATCATATAGTATGCGGTGAAGAGGGGGGAAGGGGGCCATCATATGTAGTACGCTTGATGAACCTCGCTCTGTGTGGGTGCTTGGTTTACGATTTTTGAGGCATGTGGCACATCAAAGTTGTGCATTTTGGGTATTCAACATATATATGTTTGGCCCACATGCAAAGTGGCGGTGGTTGTCCTCTCACACGCACTTAAGCGGTTATCAGCGATATCGATGCTTTCCATCCATGGGCCCGCTTGGTCCATCACTACTTTTTGCCTGACAACAAGAGAGGTTAATTTGACTTAGGAGGGGATTATTATTTTTGCTCTGGGATGACATGCATGATACAGTCTGAGCACACACACATGCATGTGTACGCATGAATCCCTCCCATCGAGTCGAAGTGGCTAGTACAACGACACGTCATGAACCGATCTAGCTCTGTGTGGGGAGCTAGTGTATGATTTTTGACGCACGCGCCACATCAATGTTGTGTATTCAAACATGCATGCACACATCACCTCCATACATATGCATGTAGTGGTTGCCTTCGAACGGTACACTCCCTCATGTGGTTATCGGTGACAAGCCTATATATTCATGGGCCCGTGTGGACATCCATGATCACCTTGACCAACAACAAGATAGGTTACCATGGCGGATTCTTCATTTGGTTCGTGTTATCATAGTATAGGTCATGGTTAGATTCAGACCTTAAGTTTGAGTGCATATACTATGCACGCATGCATGCATGCATGCATGAATCCCCGTCGTTGGCTTGAAGTGTGGTGTAACATACATATGCATCGTCAACCTAACCCTCACTCAGTGTGGGGATTTCTAGTTCGAAATCACGGTGCCACATCAAAGTTGTTCCATTGTTACTCAAAAACACACCTCTCACATATGTTTGGGCCACACACATGCAGTGGTTGTCTTCGGGGACTAGCTACTTGCGTGATTATTGGCGAGCTAGCCCATCTCCAGGGTCGCATGGACGACCATCACTTTGACCAACAAGAAGAGAGAGGTTGTACGACCAAGGTGGATTATTCTTGGTCCGTTTTACGATCCATCTTGGTGAGATATGCCTCTCTGGCCTGCCGACTGAAAGTGTGTGTGTGTGTATGGGGGGGTTGCTACTCAGCACTTTGCTAGGTGAACCTCGGTTGGGGGGGGCATGCATTCATAGCTTAGGATTCCCTTCATGGCGACACGAGGGGGGGGCCCTAGCTACTTTGCACTTTGCTAGGTGAGGGGAGGGGCATGCGTTCATATCTTAGGATTCCCTTCGTATTGACACAAGGTGGGCTGCTAGCTACTTCGCATTTTGCTAGGTGAACCTTGGTTGGGGGCATGCATTCATAGCTTAGAATTCCCTTCATGCCGACATGAGGGAGGGGGGCTGCTAGCTACCAGCACTTTGCTAGGTGAACCTCGGTTGGGGGGGCATGCATTCATATCTTAGGATTCCCTTCGTGCCAACACGAGGGATGGGGGCTGCTAGCTACTTAGCACTTTGCTAGGGTGAACCTCGATTGGGGGGGCATGCATTCATAGCTTAGGATTCCTTCATGCTGACACGAGGGAGGGGCCTGCTAGCTACTTCACACTTTGCTAGGGTGAACCTCGGTTGGGGGGGGGCATGCATTCATAGCTTAAGATTCCCTTCGTCTTGATACTAGGGAGGGGGCTGCTAGCTACTTCAAGACTTTGCAAGGTGAATGAACCTCGGTTGGGGGGCATGCATTCATATCTTAGGATTTCCTTCGTGCCGACACGAGGGAGGAGGGGGGCTGCTAGCTACTTTGCACTTTGCTAGGCGAACGTCAGTTGGGGGGGAAGGGGCATGCATTCATAGCTTAGGATTCCCTTCGTGCCGACACGAGGAGGGGGGGGGGGGATGGGGCAAGCAATACCGTGCGCTTTGCGAGAGAGGTGCCACATCGAAGTTGCATTTGGTATTTGAAAATCAAACCACCCTTTTGATACATAAATTTGGTCCACATGCAAGTGTGTTCGTGTTCTGACCCTCTCCCGCGTCATTTTCACCAAATTTATGGACATTAGACAAGTCGGATGACGCAACAGACATGGTTCACTCAAACTAACCGTGTGCCATGCCGGTGCCTCTGTCACGCACACATCCGCACAGTACATTGGGATCTACGAGGCTCCCCCTCTCAAAAATATCTGCCCGCCTCGAGGTTTTTCTTGTTTCATAACACACAGTTGTCATCTCCGGACCGTGTGCGATGTTTCTTGTTCCCAATCCCGCCTACATCCCTAGAAAATATCTACCCGCCTCGAGGGTTTTTCTGTTTCATAACACACGTTTGTTATCTCCGAACCGTGTGCGACGTTTCTTGTTCCCAATCCCGCCTGCATCCCTAGAAAATATCTTCCCGCCTCGAGGGTTTGTCTGTTTCATAACACACGGTTGTTATCTCTAGACCGTGTGCGATGCACTATCATCAAAATTTTCAATAGCCCGGCATTTCATTCCTGCGTTTGACTCCCGTGTAGTAAATTTTTTAGTACCCGTGTCATTTCCTCAAACACCCTGCGCCAACCTCCACACACACACACACACACACACACACACACACACACACACACACACACACACACACACACACACAAACCTCCTCGGGCGTGCGCACACACACACCCTCCCTCGCTCGAAACCCTAGCAAGGTGCCCGCCGCCGCCGTAAGGCCTCCATTGTCAACATCTGCCGGTTTGCCTGTGCAACTTACCCACCGATCTCCATACCCAGGCCGCCCTGAGTTTCTTGGATGACACCTGCCAAGCACCCCCTTTTCCACAGATCCCCATCCCCATCCCCCACTCTAGAGCGTCGCAGCCTAAGCCCGGCTACGCTTCTCGTGGATCTTGAGGAGCGACTGGCCCAAAAAAGGTGTATAGCGGTCTCTTCGCCCGACGTCACCGAGGAAGCTGACGACCATTACTGATGGCAGACACTCAAGCAGCGGGCTAGAGTATGCGGGCATGTCTCGGCCGCCGGCTACGACATCGAGGTCATCGACAACGACGGCCTGAGGCGGGTTATGTCACAGGTTAAGTGGCCCACCCCCAACCCCTCGGGTTCAACCACCGTCGATCTCATCCATGGCCCCGCCGCTGATCTCCTCTGGCCCGCTGTCAACAATTTGTCATTCTACATCGCCATCGAGCCCCTTTTGTCCTTCTACGTTCTGCGACGCTGGCTTGGGATCCACAACTTCCAAGTCAGACCTCATCAACAACGACCACGAGGAGGGCACCCTCTCCGGCTGTTCCAAGGGGAAAGA
>CM038678.1:597397929-597455429 GCA_021605205.1 Aegilops longissima | reverse complement strand
AAGGGGTCTAATGAGAAAGCATTACGATTTCCTCCTCATACCCATCGCGTGTAGACTTGAGTTCCTCTTCAAGCTCGGTGATCCTAGTCATTGCCTTCTTCAAATCTATCATGCCTGCGCACATCTGGTTCTCCTGGCGTCGAATGTGCTGATTTAGCTCCTGGATGAATGCTGCAATGGACATGTCCTTCCTGGTGCTGATCATCTCCCATTGCTCATCTCGGAGCCCACATATCTGGTAAATAGTATCCGTGAGATCCTTGTGGTAAATTTCTCCAATGCGTCCCATAGCAATGTGGGCTGCCATGCTCTTTCCTAGACTCCAGGTTGGGGCATCAAAGGAAAACTCTATGGGCTTAGTGACTGGCGTGAATGTCCTTCCTGGAACTTGAACTCGAATCATCCAGCGCTCCTCTTCTGGTAAAGTGGCGTTGTAGGTCCCGGTGAAGCTTGGTATTCCAATGTTGAGGTACCTAGTGACTTCCTTGAAGTGTCGTCCAAAAGGTGTGTCTTCATCCGGTTGTGCAAACTTGTTCCTCGAGTCCGCCATCCTCAAGAGTAGAAAATGGAGAGGAGTCAGAAACGGGTAGAGAAGAGTGACCTATGGCTTATCTTAGTGGTCGTGTCCTACATTCAGCGTGTGCTCTGATACCATCTTGTAGCGACCCGACCTCAAACGGTCAAGTCTCTGTGCTTCAGTGTCATCCCTGGATCGGTAATGCTGACACACACAGTACTCGAAGGATTTATAACAGAGTAGCAATCACACACTTATTACATCGAATGTCTCAAAAGATAACTTACTACAATAAATATGGCTTAAGGCCATCTAATGTGAAAACAGCGGAAGGCTTGGAAGATAAAGTGAGTCCATCAACTCCAACGGCATAGCTGAGTGCATGACAACGACCTATCGCACCTTTACTCGTCGTCTGAAAAGTCTGCAACATAATACGTTGCAGCCCGAAAACGGGTCAACACATGGAATATGTTGGCAATAACACAGTAGAGCAATGAACAAATAAATGCTATCACTATATGCATATATGGCTGGTGGAGGCTCTATGGTTATAAGATTTTGCGAAAAGCCAATTTTTCCCAACAACAAAGGAATAAGTTTTATTTAACTATCATGGTAGTTGAAACATCATTGAGAAGGTACCTCCAACTCAATCCCAATTAGAAGTAATTATGAACCCAACAAATTAAATTAGAGTGATGAGATACAATAGGATAATCCAAGTACTAGATACTCAAGATGTCCATAACCGGGGACACGGCTAACCATGATTAGATTGTACACTCTGCAGAGGTTTGCGCACTTTTCCCCACAAGACTCGATCTCCTCCGTTTGATTTCTCGCACTACGTGGTGTTTGAGAAACAGATGATTGAGACACAGTCTTTCAGAAGCATTAACTCTTTACTCTGGGTGGACAGTTACACCTACTTTCCCTCTACATCTGCTAGCCCACCACTGAAAGAGGTCACACAACATACTCAACTATGCCAGAGCCCATAATGGCTTATGGCTGCACACGGAAGTTTCTAGCACTACAAAAAAATACACTTCCGTGATGATACGTGTTTGTCACAGTAGGTCGTGTTTTTTTTCATGCATGCACATCCATGACGATTTTATGACAGAATCAAGATTGTCATACCTGTGCTGTCGTAGAAGTGTTCCATGACATTACCAAAATTATCATCACGGAAGTGTCCACTTCCATGACGATAAATCGCGCGTCACAGAAGTGCTTTCGTCAAGGGTGACCGACACGTGGCATCCACCGTAACGGAACACCGTTAAGCTATCGGGTCAGGTTTTGGATCCGCTAACCCGTTAAAAGCCCCGACCAATGGGGATTTTCCACGTGTAAAATCATCATTGGCTGGAGGAAACAAGTGTCGGCTCATCGTTGGGACAGATGTCATCCACTCATTGGACAGAAGGCGCCTATGATACGTCGACACGTGGCACGGCCCAACAGAGGCCCATTCCTGTGAAAAGGCCGGCCCGTTTGACTTGGTCAAAAGGTGGCGGCCCGGCCCATGGAAAGCCTGTTAACGGCCTGTTCGCATATAGCCCATTTACATCCCGCTAACCCAAGGCCCGTTACGCCCTATCCGAATTAGGCCCAGTAGCGTCATCTAGGCCACCCAATATGATTCCAGCCCGTTTTCACTTCTGGCCCATGTATGGCCCATGATGTCTTTCGGCCCATATGAGGCCCTATGTAACTCTTGGACTACTAACGGCCCGTGGTGAAACTGGCCCGTAATGAACAGTGTATCACTTTACACCCATTAACGGCCCGTGGTGAAACTGTCCCGTAATGAACAGTGTATCACTTTATACCCATTAAGGGCCCGTTACTCAGTTGGGCCGTTTCCAGCCCATGTTATCTTTCGGCCTTCTCAGAGCCCATTTATTCTTGGGCTCATTTCAAAGATTCGTTTACTTACGACCACATCGTCATTTTCGCCAGGGCCAAATTCAGCCCGTGGTTACTGAGAGGCCCGTTTGTGGTCCGTTAATCGTTGGGCGTTTTCATAGCGTCATCAACACGGCCTATTAACGATGGCTCGTTATGGTCGGCCCATGAACGGACGATTCCAACTCTAGCCCGTTTACGCCATAATGCGCTCGTTATTGGCCCATGTTTGCCAATCGATCATCTGGCCCGTATAAGGCCCATTCATGATCTGCCCGTAGAAGGCCCATTGTTTCTCTGACCCGTTGAAGGCCCATTGTTTCTCTGGCCCATAGAAGGCCTCTGTTTCTCGACCCATAGAAGGCCCATTGTTTCTACGGCCCGTAGGAGGCCCAAATGTCACTACAAAGAATATTAGCCCATGGTTATTGTGGCCTAGTTTTAAAAAATAGGTTATTGCAGCCACTAGCAAACCGCGGAAAAAGAACTGCACTGACTACAAGCAAACAAATAAACAAGACAACAAGGAAATAAATAAGCAAGCAACTTATGCTAGGCTATCACGGCTATTACACATATTATATCCACTGGGTGTCAAAGTTCGCCACCAGTGCAAAAGCAGCATATAAACGCCGCAACAAAACAAGTCCAAACTGAAACCACTTCAGAAGAGTTCAAGAAACAATATCCTGGGTACCCATAATGCTGGCAAGATGCTTAGCAAGCTTATTAACTTTCTCTTGTTTGGCGCTTAAATCCTCCAGCGCTTGTTGTTGCACAAGAAAATACGATCTGAATTCTGAGGACTTCCTCGGTCCTTCGACTTCTTGCCGCAAAGGTGGTGATCGATGCCTTTCACTTGTAGCTGAGGATCAAGAAGTCAAGTGATTCAGCAGCGAGTTCAAAGAGCTTGTGCCAGTGATCGCTGGCGAACTTCGAACACTACATCAAGGCAGGGGCGTGGGGTTTTCTCACTTGTCTACAAGATCGTTTTATCACCTTTCTTGGAGACCAACAGGTTGTCTCACTATCTTGAACCTTATCTGCATTACTTTCTCTACCATTGCATAGTGGGGTGCTCTTCTCCAATATTACATTTGCATACTACAAGAGAGACAAGCGAGACACATCACAGGTTTAGCTTGTAGTATCTGAAACTCATTTTGGTAAACCGTTCAATAGTAAGGTGGACAGGATAACAACATGAAACAAACATATATCTATGTACTATGGTCACTGCATTGTCCATATCATTCTAGTTTATGTTCCCTAATCAAGATAGAGACACAGTTCAACTCATATATTTTTAAGACACGGCAACATAGACAAAATATAAGTGTGAGAAACTACACATCATTGGCAGCACTTGTAATGTGCATCACATGAGAACATAACTGTTTATACAACTTAAACTGAAATCAACATAGAGCAAGAAGTTAGAACAGCAATCCAGTTAAAGAAATAAGTTTAAAACATACCTGTTGCTCCATTGGAGTTTCAGTTGGATCCTTCGAATTCGAAAGTAGTTGGTATGAGTAAATACAGTGATGCAACAGCAAAGGAGTATGGACCATAGCTACGGAATCTGACCTGAGAACAGTTGCTCTTCTACTTTAAACGTGGAGTTTGGGTTAGCTGTGGTGGTCTTCGTGCTTTGGGCACTGCAGTAGCTTTACAAACTGCTCTTGTGGGGGTACTATGTGGTGGACATGGTGCTTTGTCAACTATAAGTGGGTTACTATCCGCTAGGGTTGCGGTTAGATGGGTCCTAGCTGGTTCTCTGCCCAACGGTGTAAGTGTGCAATCTGGAAGAGTCTCGATTATGTGTGGTGGGGCTAGTTTGTGGGCCAGTACAACCATGGTTCTATCTGCATCGACGGGTAGCACTGTCTTTTGTGAAGAATGGGTTTTTGCTCCCTTAGATACTGCCATCACCCCCTCCAATTCAAATGGCTGATAAAAAAGAAAAGAAATTGAACGTACAGACATTGTATGATAGACAGATGTGGTAATTCACATATATGTTGTCTAACCAAACAGGACAGCATGACACAATTTCACATATATGATGCCTAACTAAACAACATAGCATGACACAGTTTCAGATATATGATGGATAACTTAACAAGATATAATGGCATAATTCAACATATGATGAGTACCTAAACAGGATGACATGACAAAACTATATGATTTCTTTCTAAAATAGGTTGGGATGAAATAATTCACATACATGTTGTCTAAGTATATAGGATGGCATGATATAATTGACATAATTGATTCATATACTAAGCAGCTGGCACTCGCATGTATGATCTCTAAACTAAACATATAGAATTCAATATTGTGCATATGATGTCTAAACTAAGCAATGCAAGACACCATATGCATCATATGAGAAATATAAACATTGCAACTTAGAGCATACACCTCAGGTGGGATATAGGACTGGTCATATGTCTCTGAATCCTCCTCTGAGGAGCTCCCTGTAACCATCGAGATATATGCTTCAACAGGTACCATTGCCTGCTCCGAAGACCTTGTTTTCACCCCAGATTTTTCCATAACCGGCTCAAATGGCTGATACACATGAAGAGTAGTTCAATATACACAGATTGTCGACAAATGGAATACGTAATGAAAAAAAGATGGCATGAGATAATTATTCACATATATGATGCCTGGCTCCATGGCGGTGCATAATTCACATATATGATAACTGGCTGAAAAACATGGCATTGCATAATTCACATATCTGATATAGAAAGAAAACACGAGGCATTCACACAAAGCATGTCTAATCGAAGCGGATGGTATGGCAATGCAAGAAACCATATGCATGATATGAGCAATATAACCCAGCCAAGTTAGAGCATGCACCTCGGGGGGACGGCTGGTCATCTCTCTCTAAATCCTCCTCGAGGAGCTATTCGTAACCAGCAAGAAATCAGATCGACAGTAGCAATCGACTTCTCGAAGACCTTGTTTTCACTCCAGATTTTCCCATGACCGACTCAAATGGCGATGCAGGAAGAGTAGATGAATGTATAAACATTGTTGACAAATGGAATACATTATGGAAAAAAATATGGCACGATACAATTAACATATATGATGACTGGCTAAACAGGATGGCATTGCATGATTCACGTATATGATGCCTTGCTAAAGAAGATGGCATTGCATAATTCCCATATACTCCCTCCGTTCCTAAATATTTGTCTTTTTAGAGATTTCAAATGGACTACCACATATGGATGTATATAGACATATTTTAGAGTGTAGATTCACTCATTTTGTTCCGTATGTAGTCACTTGTTGAAATCTCTAAAAGACAAATATTAAAGAGGAATGGTGGGAGTATGATATAGAAACCAAACAGTGGCATTTACACAAAGCAAATCTAAACTAAGCTGATGACATATAAGATGTATAATGTAAGCAATGCAAGGCGCCATATGCATGATATGACCAACATCAAGCATGCCGAGTTAGAGCAAACACCTCGGGTGGTAAGCAGCGTGGTCGGCTCTTCCGAATCTCCATCCGAGCAGTTATCTTCCTATGGAATACAATCTGAAATGCAGGAGAGGGGGCACTTCGCCCACCATGGGCGGCGTCGCATGACATTATATTCGCATGCAACGGTCTTCTCTTTTCTCTACATGTTGATGCGATTGTGTACAATATCGACATGCATAATAAAAAATAGTTAGATTTTGTAAGGCCTAAGGGTGCATGCAAAATCAAGACTGATGGTAGCAAGCGAGTGGATGGATCTAAAACTAATGATAACGGTAGATTATAGCTTTAGTTTAAAAGATAGACAATGGATCATCTATTGTTTGTTGCCCACCCAACATGAAACACATAGAAGACCCGGATGAACCAGATAGTAGCGAGATACTATTAGTTCTGTTGGCTCGATATGAGACCCATGGGCAATTCAAAACTCAAGATTGAGCGATAAAGTAGCAGGTAATAATAACCGATGTATAATGTAAGCAAACACGAAAGATGCGACCTCTCTTCGGGAACTGTAGTCCTCGGGTTCATCTGCTTTCGATCGATGATGGTAATGCAGTTAGGCGTGGCTGCAAGAACGGGAAGATGATCGAGGCGGCGAAAGAAAGTCTGCAGGGGGGATCTCTGCTGCAGTGAATGCTTCTGTCGATGGCGCACCTCAGGTGGGGTGGATGACGGCACGGCAGGAGTAGGATATAACGCACAGAGTTTTCTTTTACGCCAATCTGAAAATGAAGTAAATCTGTAAGGGCTCCTTAGAATTGGAGGATTCTATAAACGCAGGGACAGGAAAAACACAGGAATAGGATAGGAATGCACGTGCAAAACAGAGCATTTGGAAACATAGGATTTCAGTCAACCTAGGTGTTTGGCTCACATGAATAGGAAGAACAGAGGAATGGATAAACAAAGTGATGCGACGAGTGTACAACCTCTTTGTCATAGCCTTGTGGACCTCAACATCATTGGGTTGGACGTGGAGGATGGTGATGATGCTGGTATGACTGTCGGAGGCGGGGAAGAAGATCCGAGGCCTCTGCAAACGGCGCCGAGGGTACTGCTCCGCTGTGATGGACGGTTCCGTCGTTGGAGCAGCTCCGCTAAGGTGTACGGCGACGAGGCTGAAGCATGACAAGACAAACAACATTAATCTGAAGTGGGACCCTAATATCATCTGCAATAGATGATGTAAAATACATCACCAAAAAGTGTTAGATGTAAAACGCATCAGCCGCGCCACGACCGCTCCGACAGATGCTGTAAGTACTGTTCACTCTGAACTTAACTGAAGAAAATGAACTTCTGAAAGTGCGTTATATCGACTAGAGGGGGGGTGAATAGGCGATTTTTATGAATTCTTCACTGAGGAATTTGAAGGTGAGGAAATTCCTTAGCGAAGAACTACTTGCAGCGGAATAAGTACTCAGAAGTAAGCATAACAGAATACACGCATGGTCATCATGATGAAATGAAGACTAGCACAGAGTACAGAAAGCGTAATCACAGGATAACACAAGATGAAGACAAACAGACTGAAGAAATTGGACTGAGGAAATTGAGAAAGTCTTCATTCAAAGTCTTCAAACACAGATATGAACAAACACTCAACATAGTAATGAGGAAATGAAAGGGTTTAGGAAATAGAACCAGTTAGGTTGGTGAAGACAATGATTTGATAGACCAGTTCCAACTGCTGTCTCAGTTATGCGTCTGGTTGGAGCGGTGAGTATTTAAACTCGAGGACACACAGTCCGGACACCCGATCTCTGAGCACGCAGCTCGGGACACCAAGTCCTCACCGTATTCTCCTTGAACTAAGGTCACATGACCTCGTCCAATCACTCGTGGTAAGTCTTCAGGTGACTTCCAAACCTTCACAGACTTGGTCACTCGGCGATCCACAATTCCTCTTGGATGCTCTAGACCATGACGCCTAACCGTCTGGAAGAAGCACAGTCTTCAAAGGTAACAAGCGTCGGATCCACGCAGGATCAATTTCTTGATGATGCTCAATCACTTTGGGTTTGTAGGGGTTTGGTTTTGGGGTTTTTCCTCACTTGATGATTTTCGCTCAAAGTCCTCGGAGGATGGGTTGCTCTCAAATGACAAGTGTCAAGTTCTCTCGAGCAGCCAACCAACTAGTGGTTGTAGGGGCGGCTATTTATAGCCTAGGGAGCAGCCCGACATGATAAGACATAAATGCCCTTCAATGATATGACCGTTAGGTGGATAAGATATTTTGGGACAGGTGGCAAGAAGACAAGAACGATCGGAAATTTGAGTCTCAAATTCCTCGGGGCTATCATGTTCCTCTTTGTGTAGGCAATCCGCCTTTGGTGAATTCCTAACTCCTCGGTCGAACAAATTCCTCGTGACCGGAAGAACTTCGTCTCATCCATGAAGAAATTGGTGAACTGTATGAGATTTCAAAGGCTTCACTCGAAGGGATTGGAAGGTGTAGGATTTTGAGTTGAGCATCACATGGAAATTTTTCCTTAGTATTTCCTCGACCCCTTTAACGAGACGGTGTTTCCTATGACTCAAGAAAGAGAAAATGAAACTACGAAAATAAAAGTCTTCACGCTTCATGTTCCTCAAATGAATACCAAGTCTTCAAGGTCACACCAATTTCTTCACTTTCAAAGTCTTCAGAAAATCAAAGTCTTCAGTCGAAGAACTTCATTTTTAGGGGTCGACTTTCTCTGTAAATATCAAACTCCTCATAGACTTATAGACCTGTGTACACTCACAAACGCATTAGTTCCTTAACCTATAAGTCTTCAATCCACCAAAATCACTAAGGGGCACTAGATGCACTTACAATTTCCCCCTTTTTGGTGATTGATGACAATATAGGTTAAGTTTTCAACGGGGATAAACATATGAAGTGTAAATACTGATAATGAGGAATTTGATTGCAAGATATAGAAGAACTCCCCCTGAAGATGTGCATGGTGAGGAATTTGCTTTTGAGGCAATGCACATTTGAAGAGTTGAATCATGGAGATCTCCCCTATATCTTGTAATTCATACGCATTTGACATATAATATGAAGAATTTGAAATGCATGATGAAATATGGTGCTTGATGTAATTCAGCATGCGTGCGATAACATTAATGAGGAACAAGCATGCAAAATAACGCATCAAGAGTATCAGAGCTCAAATAGACTTGCTTTGAAGATTTTCAAGAAGCTCAAGAGAATCAGAGCATAGTGCAAGAGCATAATGCATCAAAAGTATCAAAGCACCATCGGGTTTAAGATTACAACTCGATCCAATAAAAGTTTCAGAAGAACAAGAGTTGTAACTTAACAAATATAAATTGTTGTATATGGGCAATAAAATAGACCCGCTTGAAGACTAACTCAAATTTCTCCCCCTTTGTCATTGAATGACCAAAAGGATCGAAACTGAGGACTAACGCTCCTGAAGAATTTCAAGTTGAAGAAGGAGTGCCAGCGTTGTTGGGTTCGGTTGTTGTAGTAGGACCTGCCGCGGTGTCGTCCAAGTCTTCATTTTCATCAGTGTCGCGCGATGAAGAATAGGAGCTGGCAACCAAGGACGGAACTTTGACCTTCTTGTATTTCTTCGGAGGAGGTGCAGACCAGTCAAATTCTTCCTTGAGTCCCATTGTCGTCAGTTCTTCCGCACTATAGACATGTGAAAGAACGACCCAAGTGCGTTTGAAGGTTTCATGGAGGTAGTAGTGGTTTTTCTTCACTGCATTGTGTGTTGAGGTCATGTTGTGAAGAATTGAACCAAACTGACGCTTGACCCATTTATGATTGCGATCAACCTTCTGATGAAGACTGAGGAGTAACTCACGATCAATCATCACCCTGGGTGCAGTAGCTTGAGGACTTTGCTTGACTGAGGTATTTGCGGTACAGTCATGTGTGGCAGAGTCATCATTGGTGGAGTAGGATGCTGCTTTGCGAAACTGTCCATCCAATGGACGAATGCCTTCATCGATCACAGTAGTAGCCTTGCCCTTGTCATCAGCTGAGGTAAAAGTCCATTTGAGGACTTCAATCGGGGGCAAGTAGCTGCAGTGGTTCAGAGTATCAGCCTTGTAATTGAGTGAAGACCTTTTCCTGATGAATCTCATTATCCAAGGCGCATAAGGCTTCAGCTCAAATGGTGACATAGCAATGTTTGCCAGAGTCCTCATGAAGAAATCATGGAAGTTGACAGGAACGCCATGGATGATGTTGAAAAGCATATTCTTCATGATGCCAACGACTTCTTCATCATTCGAGTCGTGGCCTTTGATAGGACTCATTGTCTTCGTCAGAATCCGATAGACAGTCCGAGGCACATACAATAATTCCTTGACGAGGAATTTGGTTCTTGGGGCTTGCCTTGGCTCCAAAGGCTTCATCAGCACTTGCATATAGTGATTTGAAAGTTCTAGTTCGTTGTAGATACAACGAGCACCATCAAGTGGAGGGCTGAGTGGTAGAGCACGAAGCAATTCATTCTTTGGTGCCTTGTAGTGAGTATTTTCAGACATCGATCTAATACCCATGAGTTCACGTCTTGAGCGTCTCCGGTGATGTGCGGCGTTGCATAGAATTGAAGAATGAGTTCTTCATTCCATCCACGTATATCGGTGCAGAAATTGAAGTCTGCGTCATGAAGAACACCGAGGACTGGCTCAAAGCTGGCAGAGACTCCATGTCCACATGAGGAATATGAGCATGATCGAAGACTTTGTCTTTGTTGAAAAGCAGCGAGGAATAGAAGTTGGCTTGGTGGCAGTCGTAAACGCCTCTTCCTAATGCGAGCAGAATCATATGGATTATAGTCGATGAAGAATACGTGCTCGGCAAAGAAATCATCAGCCTTGAATTTTGTTTGCTTGAGAACGGATTCTTTTGCTTGGGCAGAGGGGTGTGTCGTGAGTTGCATCACCACCTCGGGAATCGCGAGCTCAGGTTCTTCAGTGAGGAATTTCTTGTTCCTTAACAGTGCGATCGAGGATCAAGGCGGAGTTCATCAGCACTAGTGGCTGGAATTTCTTCATGCCTGAGCAAGTGGGTTGAGTTTCTTGAGTCCATTTGAACTGTTGGTGCAGGGACCGAGGAATCTGTTGGAGCGGGGTGAAGAGAGGAGTATTGGGATGCAGACTTTCCCAAAAGTCATCATTCATCACTGGTGTGGTGCACCCAATATCCACATCTTCATCTTCAATTTCCTCAACACCTGCCTCTTCAGATATGAACTGACGCATAGGTGAGGAAATGACTGGGGTTGAAGGGATTGCGTCCACTTCAATTTCTTCATCAATCTGCTATGACGAAGCAACAGAATGATGTTCTTCATCAGATCCGATTGGGATCTCATAGTCTTCTCCAAAAGGAACAAGGTCCTTTGATGGCATGGAGGAAATCGGAACAGCATCAATTGGATTTTCAAATGAGCTGGTCATTGGCTTCATTTTCTTTGCAGCCGAAGAATTTGACATAGCTGATGCCTTCCTTTTCTTCACTGCAGCTCGTTCTGCAGCCTTGGTTTTCTTCACATCAGAGGCAGATGGAAGAATTGGAGTTGGTGTTGGCGCAGGAGGAGCTGAGGAATCTGGTTGAATTTCTACAGCGTAATCGATGCGATTGCCTGACTTCTTGATTTCTTCAGCGCACCACTAGTGGATGCCACGGCAATTTCTTCGGTGGTGGAATGGGATCATCAGCCTGGAACTAGCATTTTCATCAGCAGCCTGAACTTCATCAGTGGTCTTGGCATGTTCTTCGATCGGCTGAGTGAGGCTTGACTGAGGAATTTCATGTTGCGTTGGGGCAGCAACATTTGTGAATTTCTTTGTCGATTGATGAATCGACCTTGGCTCCTGCCAATCAGCATAGTAAGAATCAAAGTTTTTGCTGAGGTCTTGAATTTCAGTCTGGACCTTGAGAAGTTCCTCAGGTGTCATTTTGACAACGTTTTTCTTCAGGAACTTCTCCTTTCTGTATTGAGCCTTCTTGATCTCTCTTGCCTTTTCAAACTTCCATTTCTCTTAAGCGATGAAATGGGTCAACATATGACTTTGTCCAGGGGTCAGATGAAAGTCAGGCATAGGGATATTTGGATCATTGTGCCAGAGATCAATATAATCGAGGATTTTCTTGGATCAACAGCGATGGCACAAATGTGCCTTTGGCTCTATGGCCCTTTCTTGGCGATCTCGATGATTTCCGCAAGTTCATCATCGAAGCTTCATCATCGAAGGCACATGGAATGCAACCTGTTTCTTCTTTGGACTTGGCGAGGACCTCGTCCATTTGTTGCTTTGGTCTTGCAGAGTCGGACCGGATAGCGAAATTGGTGCTGCTTGAGGAACTTTTTGAAACTCAGAGGCAATCAAGAAACCAGCAGTCCTTTGACATGTAGCGGATGCACGAGGCCGAGGATTTTGACAGAGCAGTCGAGGACTTTGGTGGAGCAGAAGCAGTGTGAGGAATTTGCCTTGAGGGCACTGCTGAGGAACTTGGCCGTGAGGGCGCTGATGGTGAAGCACTTGGCTTGTGAGCAGGCTTCTTTGGCATGGATTTCCTCGGTTTGACCGAGACCTCAGTAGCAGTAGTAGTGGCAGAATCCTCATTGAATTTCTTCACTGCCTCCTTGGCTTGTCTTGCCAATTTAGCTTGGCGCTTAGCCCATTCGTCAGGAAAGTCCTCACCACGTTTGATGCTTGTGGGATCAGCTACTTGGCCAGGTGCCAATGGAGCTCTTGGGCATGGAGGATTGAGAGCGAATTTCTTCATGTACTTTGGAGTCACATATCTGTATTCCCTCCATTCCCTTGCCCATCTCCGTTCAATCTTACGAATCGCACCTTGCGCTGATTTTTCTTTCTTTGCCAAATTTTGCTTCATCGGTGTGCAATATTCAGCATAAATTTCCTCGAGGATTTCAAACGGTCATGACCTCGGTTTCTTTCCTCCTTCTCTGGCTTCTTACCGTCGCCATATTCTTGAGTTGAGGAATTTGAACAATTGAGTTCTCTGAAGAAGTATGCAGTTTTTCTTCGAGGAACGCTGCAAATGAGTTAAGTTGATGAGAACCTAGTGATTCAGCAGCAGACATGAGTACCTGTGAACAGAGTACAGGTGCGAGGAATTTGGAGAGGTCATATGCGTTCTTAGAGGGTTTTTCAAAAAGAACAAGTTTTGAGGATTTTGACCAGATGAGCCTTGAAGAATTTCACTAAGCGTTTTTTGTCTTAGGTTCCAGAGTTGTACAGATCGAGGATCCACACAATTGGGGAATCTTGAAGAAACTGATTGCTTAGAGAAACGAATCAAGAGCATATAACTTGTGAGGTGTTTGTGTGTGAGGATTTCAAGAATAAAACACCTTTGAAGATTTTCAGGAAGGCTTGAGAATCAAAGTGAGTAATAAAAGTAACTTTTAATTACCCGAAATGAAGAACAACAAACTGAGAAGAACGGATGGGAAGTTAAATCGGGTTAGATCTTCCTTGCCCTAACTTCGGCGGAGGAAGACAGCTACGGCGGCGGCGGAGTGAGGATTTCCATGATCGGGCGAGTCGTCGGCGAAGAGGTCGAGGCAGTGAAGCTCTTCCTCACCGGCGACGATGGATTAGCGGCAGCGCTAGGGTTTGAGGAGCTCGAACGGAAGAGAGAGGTCGAGCGGAGTAAAAGAAGTGAGGATGGAGAGAGCGGTATTTATAGAGGCAGTGAAAAACTGCTCGCCCGAAGATTTAGGACGAACGTGCCCCTGACCATTCTCCTTCTCACGACATGTGTCACCCACGTACTGTGTAGTGGAGATCGTGTACGATCGTGGGTGAGTAAAATAATGCATCATGGGATACGGAACGGTTTGAGCGGCAAAACCGAAAGTTTGGATAAGATCAGTTTTAAGGTTTCGTTCGCAATTTCTTGGTGACAAGGACACAGTGAAGATTTTGAGCGAGTTTCAAATAGAACGCACATGAAGAATTTGTGAATAGATTGGGTTGAGTATAGCATAGAGGGGAAGGGTCGATCACATTCACTTAGCAGAAAAAAGCGACTTGAAGAAATAGCCATAAGTGAATCTTGTAGAGGACATAAACCCATATATATATATATATATATATATATATATATATATATATATATATATATATATATATATATATATATATATATATATATATATATATATATATATATATATATATATAAAAGAAAAGGCAATGATGAAGCGGTGAAGATTTTGCAAAGTTGAAGAATTTGAAAAAGCGAAGAATTTCAAAAGCGAGGAAAAGCTCAAATTGAAGATTTTCAACTTTGGTGGTGGCGTGACCCATCAGTATAAGAATGATGATTTCAGACACCGCGTACAATTGTCGAGGGTTCGAGAATCAAATTCTTCATTAATTTCTTCACACTTAGAGTGTTATTCTTCATTGATTGAAGAAAAGCGTTTCTTCATGTGTTGCACATCTAAGTCATCAATTTTGCATAAGTGTTAGGATGTGTGTCTTTTCAAAGAACATTCAAGATTCTAAGATATTTAGCTCACACCACAACTTGCTAAATCTCTTCTCATCCAAGGGCTTAGTGAAGATATCAGCTAGCTGTTCTTGATCTTCACGTGCTCGATGGAGATGTCGCCCTCAACACATGATCACGAAGAAAATGATGACGAATCTGAATGTGCTTAGTCTTGAGTGCTGAACTGGGTTGTGAGCAATCTTGATGGCACTCTCATTGTCACTGAGAGAGGCACATTCCTCACGTTGATGCCGTAGTCCTTGAGAGTTTGCTTCATCCAGCAATTGAGCACAACACGAGCCAGCAGCAATGTAATCAGCTTCCGCGATGAGCGGTGATACGTGATTCTGTTTCTTCGAGGACCAACGGACCAAAGATCGTCGAGGAAATGACAAGTGCCGAAGTTGACTTGCGGTCCACACGATCACCAGCATAGTCGAGTCGAATATCCAATGAGATCAAAAGTAGAGCCCTTGGGGTACCATAATCCTAGTGTTGGTGTGTGAGCTAGATATCGAAGAATATGCTTCACAGCCTTATGGTGTGATTCCTTGGTGTAGCTTGAAATCGGGCACACATGCAAACACTAAGCATTATATCTGGCCTAGATGCACATAAGTACAATAAAGAACCAATCATGGGCGGTATACCTTGTGATCAAGTCAATACCATTTTCATCAGTGCATAGATGGCCATTTGTGGGCATAGGAATTTTGACACCTTTGCAATCTTGCATGCCAAATTTCTTCATGACATCTTTGAGGTATTTCTCCTGAGATATGAATATGCCATTGTGTTGTTGACGAATTTGAAGACCTAAGAAGAATTTCAACTCTCCCATCATAGACATTTGATATTCTTCACTCATCATATAGGCAAATTCATCACTATAACGTTGGTCAGTACAACCAAAGATAATATCATCAACATATATTTGGCACACAAACAGTTCACCATCATAAGATTTAGTAAAGAGAGTAGGGTCGAGTGAACCGGGTGTGAAGCCATTCTTCACGAAGAATTCCTTCAAAGTATCATACCACGCCCGTGGGGCTTGCTTGAGGCCGTAGAGGGCCTTATTAAGTCTGAAGACTTTGTCAGGATTCTTTGGATCTTCAAAACCTGGGGGTTGAGCAACATATACTTCTTCCTCAAGCTTACCATTGAGGAATGCACTTTTCACATCCATTTGATATAAAGTGATATTGTGATGGTTAGCATAGGCGAGTAATATGCGAATAGACTCAAGTCTAGCAACAGGTGCAAAAGTTTCATCGGAATCAATTCCTTCAACCTGGGTGTAGCCTTGAGCTACTAGTCGTGCCTTATTCCTTACCACAAGGCCATTTTCATCTTGCTTGTTGCGGTAGATCCACTTTGTGCCAATGATATTATGCTTGCGAGGATCTGGACGTTTGACCAGTTCGAGACATTGTTGAGCTCGAATGATGTAATTCTTCTTGCATAGCCTGAATCCACCGGCTCGAAATGCTTCATCTACCTTAGTGGGCTCTGTGATAGAGACAAAAGCATAGTGCCCACAAAAGTTAGATAAATGTGAAGCTTTTGAGCGTGTGAGAGGACCTGGCGCTTTAATGTCATCGATGATCTTCTCCACTTGCACTTCTTTTGCAACGCGAGGATGAGCTGGTTGTCATCGAGGAATTTGATCATTTTCCTCAGCACCATTGTCTTCAGCATTATCTTCAGGTGCATCAGCTCGACGTTCTTCGCGTACAGGAATGAATTCTTCAGAGATTCTTGATGGGAATGACATCCTCAGTTGCCTTGAACTTGATAGATTCCTCAGGTGCTGGTTCATCTAACACAGAAGGTAGGTGCTCTCTTTGCGAGCCATTAGTTTCATCGAACCGCACATCTACAGTGTCAACAATCTTGTGAAGAGCGATGTTGAAGACTATGTAGGTGTGCGAGTCCTTTCCATAACCGAGCATAAAACCTTCATGTGCTTTCGGTGCAAATTTAGAATTGTGATGAGGATCTCTAATCCAGCATTTAGCACCGAAGACTTTGAAATAACTTACATTGGGTTTCTTGTCAGTGAGGAGTTCATAGGCAGTCTTCTTGAAGAATTTGTGAAGATATACTCTGTTGATGATGTGGCACGCAGTATCAATTGCATCAATCCAAAAACGACTAGGCGTTTTGTATTCATCAAGCATTGTGCGAGCCATCTCAACAAGAGTTCTGTTCTTGCGCTCCACGACGCCATTTTGCTGAGGAGTATAAGGAGCAGATAACTCATGAGTAATACCAAGTTCATCAAGATAGGCATCAAGATCGAATTCTTGAACTCAGTTCCATTGTCACTCTGATGTGCTTGATCTTCACACCAAAGTTAGTTGAAGCCCTCGAGGAAAATCGTTTGAAGACTTCTGCACTTGAATTTTGTAAGTAACAATGTGTACCCATGTGTAACGAGAGTAATCATCAACAATAACAAAGCCATATAGAGATGCATCATTAACGACACTGAGTAATGATTGGGACCAAAGAGGTCCATGTGAAGCAATTCGAAGGACGAGTAGTGGTCATGATAGTCTTATTTGGATGCTTGGCCTTGGTCATTTTCCAGCTTCACGGGCTCGCACAAGTGATCCTTGAGGAATTTGACATTTTCAATGCCAATGACATGCTTCTTCTTTGCAAGCGTGTGCAAATTCCTCATGCCTGCGTGACCAAGTCTTGATGCCATAGCCAGCCTTACGAAGCTTTTGCAAGTAGACACACGGCTGGTTGTGGTCTGTAGAGATATCAACAATATACAAGTCTCCTCTCCTAAAGCCTTGAAGACTTTGGAATTGTCGGCTTCCATAATCACAACACAACGATACTTGCCAAAGATAACAACCATATCAAGATCACAAAGCATTGAGATCGACATGAGGTTGTATCCTAAGGACTCAACAAGCATGACTTTGTCCATGTGTATGTCCTTAGAGATCGCAACCTTACCAAGACCCAATACGACTTTTGCCTTTGTCGGCAAAGATGATATGCTTCATATGTGGCGGTGATAAGGAGCATCCATCAATAGATTCTTGTCACCGGTCATGTGATTTGTACATCCACTATCGAGAACCCACTCGGTGGCTTTGGGTTGATTATCCTGCAGATGAATTAGTACAACTTACGATCTCATATACTTCATCGGTGAAGAATATGATATCAAGTTCATCGATGAATTTCATCATCGGTATTAACATATAATCAGTATGAGGGCGTGTGAAATGAAAGTTCATTTCATCATGATTAGCCTGCGTCCTTTCGAGCAATTTGTCGGGTCCCAACAAATTCTTGGGGCGTTAAGGCACGTCTGGAGACTGACCCTCTTGAAGAGATTAGTTCTTTTCTTCACCACCCACATCTGAAGGGGTGGCAAAGAGTTCATCACTCTGCGAGCACCATACGAGAATGGTGGCAAAGAAGCCAAACCATTTCGTTTCACATAAGAGGGGTTAGGGTAAGCATATGAATAAGCAGAAAAATTCTTCGAGGACTTATGAACATATTGGTTTGAAGAATAATGCACATATTCATAGCCCTTAGCTCTACCCTGCGAAACAGAGTTGTTAGCACGATGATAATCATATGAGGACTTTGATCCTTTTGAGGAATTTAATCCACGTGAGGAATTTGGTCCGTATGAGGACTTGGATCTATATGAAGAATTTGGTCCATATGAAGAATTTGATCTGGGGTTCCTATTCTTCACAGGTGGTGTCATGAGGACATTCACCTGAAGATTTTCAAGGCACATCTTGGGAACCCAGATTTTCTTCATAGGGGAACCGTTCTGCGATTAGTGCCAACATATCTAGCAAATACTTCACCATTCTGATTTTTGAACAGTTTATAGTTGAGTCAAATGACTCATCGGAAGAATGAGGAGATTCACATGTAAAGCCAGATAAGTTAGATGGATCAGCTGGAGGTCCCTTTGCAGCAACCCATGAGGTTTTGGGATCTTGCTCGGGCTTCCAATATGTTCCATCGGCATTGAGTTTCCTCTCAAAGGTAATACCCTCTTTCCTAGGGTTTCTGTTGAGGATCTGCTTTTAAGCACATCACAAAGAGTCGATGCCCTTTGAGGCTTTTGTACATGCTGTCATATACAATTCCTTCAGCCTGCATCGTTAGTGATACTAGCAATGTCCTCAGATGAGGAATTAGTGATAGCAGAGGCAAGTGAAGAATTTGTAACAGTTGAAGCATTTGAACATTCAGGTGAAGAATTAGCAGATTCACGTTCAATGCACTTTAAGCATGGAGGAACAAATTCTTCCTGAGAAGTGCTGATTTGTTGAGCAAGTAATGAATCGCGCTCCTTCTGAAGATCTTCATAACTCACTCTTAGCTTCTCAAGGTCTTGCTTTCTTTGAAGAAATTCATAAGGAAGTTTCTCATGATCTGACAAGAGAGTGTTATGATGACCTTGAAGGTTATCAAACCTGGACTGAAGTCTCTGAAGATTTTCAGTCAGGGCTTTAGTGCGATCCATTTCTTCACCTAACATATCATCACTCTTATCTAGCATGTTTTGAACCTTTTCTAAAGCCCTTTGTTGTTTTACAGCAATCTTAGCAAGTTTTGAGTAACTGGGCTTTAGATCTTCATCAGATCCATTTTCACTAGATTGAAAGGAGGTATATTTGAGTACCTTGGCACCCTTTGCCATGAAGCAATAGGTGGGAGCGTAGTCATCACTATCTTCATCAGCTTTGTTTGTGAGGTCATTTTCTTGAGTCGAAGATGGACTTCTTGAAAGCGATGGTAGAGCTAGACTCGCCACACCAGTCTCAGATTCTTTGATGCCTCCTCTTCCTCATATTCCTCGATTCAGCTTGAGTCCATTTCCTTGCCAATGAATGCCCGAGCCTTTTGGAGCTGCTCTTCTTGTGAGAAGAAGGCTTTGAGGATTTTGATGATGAAGATTTCGATGATTTCTTCTTCTTCTTGGCGTCATCGAGCTGTAATCCTTGTGTTTCTTCTTCTTTAATTCCTTTTCCCACCGAGGACAATCTTGGATGTAGTGACCAGGTTTCTTGCATTTGTGACAAAGTCTTCTCTTATAGTCCTTTGGATGAGGAATCACTGCTTCTTGAGGATTTTCCAAAGCGACCACGTCTTGAGAACTTCGGAATTTCTTCACGGCGATTGCTAGCTCTGGCCTAATTCTTGAGATCTCCAAGGCTACTACGAGTCTTCACACTCAGATTCGAGACACAGCCTTGGCCTTGTGGCACGTGTTTTCCATAGCTAGAACCATAGAGATCTCTCTTTTCAGCAAGCTGGAACTCATGAGTATTTAGCCTCTCGAGGATATCAGCAGGATCAAGTGAATTGTAGTCAGCACGCTCTTGTATCATCAGTGCCAGAGTATCAAATGAGGAATCAAGCGATCTTAACAATTTCTTCACCACCTCATGGTCGGCGATGTCAGTGGCGCCAAGTGCTTGAAGCTCATTTGAAATGTCAGTGAGGCGATCGAAGGTTTGATGAACATTTTCGTTGTCGAGTCTTTTGAAGCGGTTGAAGAGATTTGGAAGAACATCAACTCAGGAGTCACGCTGAGTTGAGACTCCTTCATTTACTTTGGACAGCCTGTCCCAGATGAGCTTGGCAGTTTCCAAAGCACTCACTCTTCCATATTGACCTTTGCTCAGATGGCCACATATGATATTCTTCGCTTGAGAATCGAGTTGCTTGAATCTCTTCACATCAGCAGCATTCAGAGAAGGTGTGACTGAGGGAACACCATTTTCCACAACATACCAGAGATCGTTGTCAATTGCTTCAAGATGCATTCGTATCTTGTTCTTCCAGTAGGCATAGTCCGTCCCATCAAAGGTAGGACACCCTGCTGAGACCTTGATCATACCTGCGGTCGACATAACTAAAACTCCAGGTGGTTAAACCAAAATCACATAGAACAAGGGAGTACCTTGCTCTGATACCAATTGAAAGTGCGTTATATCGACTAGAGGGGGGGTGAATAGGCGATTTTTATGAATTCTTCACTGAGGAATTTGAAGGTGAGGAAATTCCTTAGCGAAGAACTACTTGCAGCGGAATAAGTACTCAGAAGTAAGCATAACAGAATACACACATGGTCATCATGATGAAATGAAGACTAGCACAGTCTACGTAAAGCGTAATCACAGGATAACACAAGATGAAGACAAAGCAGTGAAGAAATTGGGTGAGGAAATTGAGAAAGTCTTGATCAAAGTCTTCAAACACAGATATGAACAAACACTCAACACGAGAATGAGGAAATGAAAGGGTTTAGGAAATAGAACCAGTTAGGATGGTGAAGACAATGATTTGATAGACCAGTTCCAACTGCTGTCTCGGTTATACGTCTGGTTGGAGTGGTGAGTATTTAAACTCGAGGACACACAGTCCGAACACCCAGTCTCGACGAGCACGCAGCTCGGGACACCAAGTCCTCACCGTATTCTCCTTGAACTAAGGTCACACGGACCTCGTCCAATCACTCGTGGTAAGTCTTCAGGTGACTTCCAAACCTTCACAGACTTGGTCACTCGGCGATCCACAATTCCTCTTGGATGCTCTAGACCATGACGCCTAACCATCTGGAAGAAGCACAGTCTTCAAAGGTAACAAGCGTCGGATCCACGCAGGATCAATTTCTTCAGTGATGCTCAATCACTTTGGGTTTGTAGGGGTTTGGTTTTGGGGTTTTTCCTCACTTGATGATTTTCGCTCAAAGTCCTCAGAGGATGGGTTGCTCTCAAATGACAAGTGTCAAGTTCTCTCGGAGCAGCCAACCAACTAGTGGTTGTAGGGGGCGGCTATTTATAGCCTAGGGAGCAGCCCGACATGATAAGACATAAATGCCCTTCAATGATATGATCGTTAGGTGGATAAGATATTTTGGGACAGCTGGCGCGCAACACAGCAACGGTCAGAAATTTGAGTCTCAAATTCCTCAGGGCTATCATGTTCCTCACTGTGTAGGCAATCCGCACTGGTGAATTCCTAACTCCTCAGTCAGAACAAATTCCTCAGCGACCAGAAGAACTTCGTCTCTGTCATTGAAGAAATTGACTGAATTGTATGAGATTTCCAAAGGCTTCACTCGAAGGGATTGGAAGGTGTAGGATTTTGAGTTGAGCATCACATGGAAATTTTTCCTTAGTATTTCCTCGACCCCCTTTAACAGTACGATGTTTCCTATGACTCAAAAAAGAGAAAATGAAACTACGAAAACAAAAGTCTTCACGCTTCATGTTCCTCAAATGAATACCAAGTCTTCAAGGTCACACCAATTTCTTCACTTTCAAAGTGTTCAGAGAGTCTTCAGAATATCAAAGTCTTCAGTCGAAGAACTTCATTTTTAGGGGTCGACTTTCTCTGTAAATATCAAACTCCTCATAGACTTATAGACATGTGTACACTCACAAACGCATTAGTTCCTTAACCTATAAGTCTTCAATCCACCAAAATCACTAAGGGGCACTAGATGCACTTACAACTTCACAGTCGAAACTGAATTTTACTGTCGAAACTGAATGAACTAGTAACAGAGCATTGCAATAAATGTTCAGGGCATTCGTGCACTAGTAGCAGAGAAGCAGTGATCTAAATCAGCAGACGCTCGAGCAGGGAATGCACTAGCAGAGGGCAAGTCTTGCAGTAGCACCCATGACGAGTGCTAAAGCAGCAACTCTGTAGCTGCGGAGGTCATGCAAATGCAAAGAAGCGCAAGCAAGAGCAAGAGCGAGCAGCAGCATGAAAGAAAGGAAGCAGTGCAGCAGCGTGACCGACAACAAGAATAGAGCCGCAGCGTGGCGAGAGCCGGAGCAGCTGCAGCTGGTGCTGTTGTGGAAGTCGCCACCGAGGATGCAATGACATGGGGGAGAGACGCCGTGGATGATGTGGCCAGCGACGGCGCCGTCGATGGTGACGCCATGTCTGCTCGGTATCGAGCACCGGCAATCCCGTAAGATCGAATAAAAGATAAAAATGCAGCGGTGAGTGCAGAACCTCCTTGGTGGCGCCGAGTTGGCCTCGGCTTCATCGGAGGAATTGGTGAGGGTGCTGCGGTTCGAGGGCAGGTCAAGGCGGCGCTGTGGGGATTGAGGTGGCGCGATAGACGAGGCGACGTCGGGGCAGCTCCTTGGAGGTGGAGGGCGGGCGGCTGATCCGGCGGGACGACGAGATCGACAACGGATCCTCATCTGGTGCGGTGGATGAGGGACGGCGAGCTATTGCGGCGGACGGCGTGGTCGAGGAAGAGTCTCCGGCTGGGCGGCGGTCGGGAGGCCGGCCGAGGCGTGGGGTTTAGCGGGTTTTGGCGGCCTCGGTGTCTGAATGGGGGGCGAAGGGGAGGGGAGCCAAGCTTAGGGACGCGCTTGTCCGAAATGTAGGGTAAGTTACAGCGTACCCCACGGTTTTGACACCATGACGTGGAGCTTCATTTTAATTTGAGGGGTAGAAGGGGATTTTGCGTGTGCGTCTGCGGGGCGATTTGGATGAGGAGGGAGTTCTCGCGCGCGTCCAAATTTCGGGATAACAAGGCGCGATACGGGTTGAAGAAGCGGGAGTTTCGAAGCAGGTGAGACAAAAGATACTCAAGCTTGAAAATTTCGGGATAACAAGGTGCAGATTCCTTGTTCGGCAGAACAAACTTAAGGTGTAAAAAAACAATTCATACAAGATACAAGAGAGTCATGTCCCCTTTTACTATATTGCTATAGATGCCAAAAAAATGCTACAAGAAAAATGTACAAAAAATTGGGAGAACAAGATTACCCTACACAGTACCAAATCGATTCGCACTTCCCTCAACAAAAAAAATCAATTCCCACCAAAGAAATAGTAATGTCCCTTTTTATATGATTATAGATGCCATTATCTCGAATTTCAATTCTTCAATCCACGTTATGTGAATTCGCATATATCATTAGGTGACCTTGCGGTTTATAATTGATGTAGTCGTACATTTTGATCTTCCATCATATATGAACATTTTACTCCACCATGTGAACATATATATTGTCGTCTACCATATGGAATAAATTTGAATCAATTTTCTTATTTGAATCGATTGTTGTCAAGTTATACAACAATTTAAATATTATCTTGATAAAAAAAGACATGCATATAGCAGTAATCATATTTCACTATGAACTACATGTACCATCGCTCTCAAATTCAAATATTTGTATCCATTTTATGTTGAATTCAAATCATAGTACATTATTGGTCTAGGTAGCGAGATGTTGGGATAATCTAAACCCTGTTTTCATACATTATAATTTTGGCTGAATTGGGACAAGTTTTGGTATAAGCCTCTTGCAAAACGGAGATTCTCTCAACAAGCCTCGTGGTTCCGAGAGGAACGTGTCACCTTTGTGTCTTGAAGCGATATCGCTGCCTCCCCTGATTTTATTTACAGAGGCAACATAGAACTATCTGAGTGCCCTGTTAAATTTTGGAATTATTTCGGGTTCATTTGGCCTTTTCATACATTAAATGAGTTTCTAGACTTTTAATGTGCATAATCTAAATTTGAATTGCATGCACATGCTCCGGTGCACCAAAGTGGGTTGAAAAATCACATGTGTGTCCTTGGTTGAATTTTTAGGTCCCATGGAAGAAATGAGAATGAAATTCAAACATCTGGGCGTCATGACTCTGCCGAGAACATCGAGAAACTTAGATTTTAAATTCATGTAAATCCAAAACTCGGCTGGAAATCATGAAACTTGGCATGGTCATGTCATGACACTAACATGTTGTGGTAAAAATTGGGCCGATTTGGAAGTTCGTGGTTCTAAGAGGGAACGTGCCACCTTTGAGTGTGAAACGATATATGTTGCCCCCCCTTGAGTTTCTTAACAAATTCAACATTGAACTACATTAGTGCCCTGTTAAATTTTGGAATTATTCCGGGTTCGTTTGTCGTCTTTTATACATTAATTGAGTTTCTGGTCATTTAGTGTGCATAAGTCAAATTTGAACTACAAGCACATGCTCTCGTGCACCAAAGTTGGTTGAAAAATCACATTTGTGTCCTCGGGGTGAATTTCTAGGTCCCATGCAAGAAATGAGAATAAGATTAAAACATCTGGGCATCGTGGCTCGGCCGAGAACATTGAGAAACTTGGTTTTAAAATTCATGTAAATCCAAAACACGTCTGAAAATCATGAAACTTGGCATGGATGTCATGTCATGGTACTACCATGTTGTGGTAAAAAAATGGCCGAATAGGAACAGATTTTGGTATAAGCTTCTTGCAAACCGAAGCTTCTCTCAAGAAGGCTCGTGGTTACGAGAGGGCGTGCCACCTTTGAGTCTTAAACGATATCGTTGTCCCCTTGAGTTTATTTGAAGTCAACATAGAACTACATGAGTGCCTGTTAAATTTTGGAATTATTCCGCTTCGTTTGGCCTTATTTACACATTAATTGAGTTTTGGTCATTTAATGTGCATAATTCAATTTGAACTACAAGCACATGCTCCGTGCACCAAAGTTGGTTGAAAAATCACATTTGTGTCCTCGGGTGAATTTCTACTCCTCCTTCCATCTATATAGGTCCTAATCGTTTTCGAGGCTAACTTTGTGAAACGTTAGAGCAATAATATATGACATGCAACTTACACAAAGCATACCTTCAAATTTGTATGTCAAAGGGCTTCCAATAATATAATTTTCATAGTATACATCTCATGTGCTATTAATCTTGTCAATAGTCAAAGGCTGTCTTGAAAAACACATTAGGCCCTATATAGATGGAAGGAGGGAGTAGGTCCCATGCAAAAAATGAGAATAAGATTCAAACATCTGGGCATCGTGGCTCGGTCGAGAACATTGAGAAACTTGGTTTTAAAATCATGAAACTTGGCATGGTGTCATGTCATGGTAGTACCATGCCATGGTAAAAAAATTGGCCGAATAGGAACAAATTTTGGTATAAGCTTCTTGCAAATCAGAGCTTCTCTCAAGAAGGCTCGTGGTTTTGGGAGGGAACGTGTCACCTTTGTGTGCATAATTCAAATTTGAAATACAAGCACATGTTCCAGTGCACCAAAGTTGGTTGAAAAATCACATGTGTGTCCTCGGGTAAATTTCTAGGTTCCATGCAAGAAATGGGAATTAAATTCAAAATTCTGGGCGTCGTGGCTGGGTTGGAAACATTGAGAAACTTAGTTTTTTAATTCCTGTAAATCCAAAACACGCATGAAAATAATGAAACTTGGCTTGGTGCCATGACACAGCACCAACATGCTGTGGTAAATTTGCAGTCTGATTTGCGAAGGCGCACACATTAACAATCAACAAAGTCATTTTGGAACAAGTGCTGTCACGTTACAATCGGAAACACAAGTATTATTGAAACCGTGGGCGTTCTACTTACTAGTACCATTTACGTGCCGCCACGCGTCCCCATTTTTTATTAGCTAGGAGGCGCAGTGCAGGGTAGCTATTTGAGTACGAGAGGCGTGCGATCAGACCCCTGCGTGTCCTTATCAGGAGGATAGCCCTTTGACCTCCATCTGCCGTCCACCTCTCTTCCAAGGTCTCCATTAATGGCGCCCGAGCCTCTGTTTAATGGCGTGGCTATGTCTCACTCGACTGAGATTTAAGAGAGAAAAAAGAAAATCTGAAAGCACAGATCTTGATGTAAGTCCGACGGACCTATATAGCATATATTGCGACTTATAGCAAGACTGATGAATATATAAGGACGATTAATTTTTTTTACCAAAGAAGGGCTTGCCCCTTCTGATTTTCATTACTGAAAACCACCACAATTCACAAGAAGTTCAGCACAACTCCAGCCTAACACGAAGGACTAAAAGCTACCAGATTGAAATCGCAACATCCCAAGAGGCCAACAAAGGCCAAACATCCGCGCTAGAACCCAACATTTCACAACCGACAACACAATCCACATCCTAAACCGATTATTACATCAAAAGAAACCAGGAAACTGAAGGAAGCCCAACAACAACTAGAAGAAAAGCAACGCCAGAGTCGCCACATCAAGAGTTTTCTTCATTCCAGCCTCGCAGCATTGATCTTCCACAGAAAGATAAGGACGATTAATTATCTTACATAATTAGAAAGATAATTTAAAAAGCCACATGCAGCTACGCCCGAAATACACAAGGGTAAAATAAGAAGGAAGACAAGGATCTGGCTCGCTGATCTCTACTTTCTTGATGCGTTGCTGCAGGCCGCGAGAACTAGTCTCCGCGGCAAGCGGCGATGAGCTCTTTCGTGTCCTCAAGACGCTGCTTGAGAACATCCACGGATTCCTCCACCAGCCTTTGGCGCTCGTTGCGGAGCATGTCATTCTCGTCCATAAGTTTCTTGACGATGGCGTCGGTCCTCTTCAACAAGGCTTTGGTTTCCTCCTGCTGGATACGCACCGGACGATCTTCTCCCTCGGCAGGCGCGCGCTCGGCGAGCCTCTCATTGCCTTCCCTTAGTTGCGGATGGCGCGGTAGCCTGTTCAAACGAGGCTTTCACGCCGCCCTGCAACCTTGCCCAACCGGAGATCTGATCCATCGGCTATGGACGATCGCATGCATGCGCTATAACGATCGTCGCCTGCCCACGAGAAATTTTCCCGGCCGCGCATGCGCTGGCAAGCATCTCTTGCATTCGTGTGGCGGGACATCTCTGCTGCTTCCACGGCGCGGCCGGACCAGTCTGCTGCATCGACAGCGCGGCGTGACCTCCGTGCTACTTCAGCGGTGCGGCGGGACCTCTGTGCTACTACTTACGCGCAGCGGGACATGTCGGCTGCTCTCGCAGCGAGGCGAGACATCTCTCGTGCTTCGCTTCCATGCTCGCCTCTCCTGGTGGCAATCTCTCGACCCGAACTCCTGGCCATGGCGAGCGCAAGGAAGGATGCTGAATGACTAATTTGTTTTTGTGGATGAGGAGTTGAGGAGGAATGTGCAGTCATCTTGGCATACTAGTATTTATAACCGAGCACTAATACGCTCCTAAGTGGGAAACCGTTTAGGTTGTGATCGGTGTGAACAGGTTTGGAATTCAATATAGCATGGTACTAATACGCTCCTAAGTGGGAAACCGTTTAGGTTGTGATCGGTGTGAACAGGTTTGCAATTCAATATAGCATGGAGTAATTTGGAATGTGACGAGACGCAAGCTACTTTATGCATGCATGCATTGCAATTAATGCATTGATAAACATAATTTTTTGAGAAAAACAAGAGCATTAATTAGGTGCTTTTGCAAACTACAAAAAATATTCCACCACTCACCATCTTGGTTGGTGAGATTTTGAATAAGCCCTATAAACCGGAAAGGAGAATGCTTGCTGTATGCGTGCAATAAGCGGCACCGTCGTATACATATCTTATGGTTAATGGGGCGTTTGGCAGCAATAATAGCGTGGCGAGCTCTAGGCTAGTCCTTTTTCAGATGCATTAAACCTATCTCTCGGGACTTCTCTTACGCACCATCGTGCCACCCACTAAAACTTGTACTCTGAGTTTAGTAGTCGTTATACAGAAGAGAAGAGGTGCACGCACTTTTCGTCCTCTCACACACGCGTCTGTTTTTTTCTCGAAAAGGAGGATGATGACCCCGACCTCTGCATCAGGAGTCACACACACATCTGTAGCTACAAATTGCAGTGTTCTCAACCATCCGATTGGCTCTATCATGGATGTACCTATATACTAAAACATGTCTAGATACATTTATATTTTGACAAATGGAAGGCATGTATTGTGGAGCGGAGGGAGTGCTTGTCATCAAAATGGATAAAAGGACGTATCTAGAACTAAAATACGTCTACATACATCTCCTTTTATCCATTTTGATGACAAGTAGTACTTCTTACCCAAAGGAACTTTATATCCAACAGACACAAAATATCCGTTCATTGTTGGAAATTCTTGATCGATGTCAAGTGATTGCTGCATCGCCACCAAAACCCACCATTTCTTAAGCTAAAGTAGACCAAGGTAATCCCTATATTAGCATATTACTAAGATAAGCAGAAGGCTTTGTAGAAACATTTAGGGCGTGAGCTTGTCAATCTGAATGTGGAGGGACACAAGCTTAGCCCCGGCCAGCAGCTTGGGCGGAACTGTCAAGAAGGTCAGCTCCTGCACGTCGACGTCGCCGGGATCCTTGCTGCTTGTCACCTCCATTTCCACCTTGACGGCGTCGGTCATGCCTTAGGGATCCCCCGGCGGGCGGTTCGCCCACAACTTGGCCAAGTAGTGCGGCAGTGGGGACGCCCCTGCTCTGATGCAGACGACCGACACGGCGATAAGTGCGCCGATGTCGAGCACGCTGCCGACCAAGAAAAATGCGCGGCGGTCCTCCTCCGTGAACAACAAGAGCCGTGGCTCCGACAGTGGCACTTGCAGATGGAGCACCTTGCCGTACTGGATCCTGTGCACGGGCATGGGATGCGCGGTGCTGATGTGGTGGTAGAGCACCGGCGGCGGGCCTTCGTAGCTGCAGACGGGCACAAGGCATTTGCGGCGCGAGTGGACTGCGCTCGGTGATCGGCGAGCTTGTGGTAAGTGGCGTAGAGCCCACAGCCTTCGTGCGGGCACTCCACCCTCACCGGCAAAGCAGCCGGACTCGACCGCCGTGTTCGCATGTCGAAGCCACCGCCGCGCGACTTCGCTTACAGCACTTGCCGCTGGTTCCCAGGCGCTCGGCGCGGCAGTCGCGCGAGGCAGTGCCCTCCCTTGCACTGCAGAAATCAATCGAACACACATCAATCAAGAAACCTGCACCTTGCTCAATCAGCCGAGCAGACGAGGTGTATTGAACCTCATACTTGGAGGCGTCAAAGGCGGAGGCACAAGGGGCAGTGGAGCACGGTGAGGTCCATCAAGACCTTAGAGAGCTCCATCGTCGGGTCTGTTCGGTGCTGCGATCTCGCCCTCCTCGTGCACAACCATCTCTCGACTTGGGCGGGGTATTACAAAGCTTTACCGTCACATATTTTATAGTACTACTTCAAGGTGCATTAAATCAACACATGCAAGTATCAAAAGAAGAGTCATAGCATGCATGCATGCGTTTAATTAATGCATCGGTAAGCATAAATTATTGAAATGTACTTTTTGAGAAAAACAAGAGCATTAATTGGGTGCTTTTGCAAACTACAAAAGTATTCCACCACTCACCATCTACCTTGGTTGGTGAGATTTTTGAATTGATCCTTATAAACCGGAAAGGAGGAGTACAAAAATATTCCACCACTCACCATCTCTGATACCTTGGTTGGTGAGATTTTGAATTGAGCCTTATAAACCGGAAAGGAGGAGTATATCGAGTGCGGTGCTTTGATGTGTCGCGTCAACAAATGACGTCAGCGAGAAGTTTGATTATCCTCTCCCTCGCGGACTTAACGCACCTGCCTTTGGCTGTATGACAGAGTTGGCCACACACCTGTCGGGCCCACCTGTCAAACACGCAAAGGCAGGAGCGTCCCTCCCTCGCCCATGAGCGTGGTGGCTGGCAAGAATAGGAGAATCTTTTGCTACATGCTCTCCCTCCCGCACGCGGTGGACATGCAGCAGTTCAATTGGTGTCAAATGGCCAGAAGCGTACTGTAGTACTCCATCATTGTTCGACTTCCCGAAGAGGCGAAGAGCCAAGCGCAGCCCGGACGCTCGTGTGGCAGTTTCATGTGTAGAGTAGTCTAGGATAGCGTGTACCGTGCATGTAAGCTTAAAATCGTTGGGGTCGGCTCCATGCTATGTGGCCGTCTCGAAGTTAAAAAAAAATTAAAATAGTCTTCTGGCCCTACCTGTCACCCTAGTGATTGTAGTTTTCACGCTCATCTGGTCAAGACAGGAATATATATTTTAATTTGTTTTTTTCGAAAAGGGGGGACTCCCCGGCCTCTGCATCGGAATGATGCATACGGACACATATATTTTAATTTGTGGTGGGTAAGTGTTAGAGGTTGCAGCAAATATATTGTACACTGTGGGTCTTTCAGCCAAGTTTAGAGGCAAGCATGTGGGGCTAGTGCTATGATGTGTCGCGTCAACTTCATTACAGCGAGGAGAAGCTTGATTTTACTACAGCCTTCTCCTCTCCCATGCACTTGTTGATTTGCGCATAAGCGAGGACAGGCTTTTGCTTAGTAGTACTTCTACAACAAGCTATCCGTCCCTTCGCCGTGGAGCGGACATGCAACGATGGATTCGACCTTTGTAGAAGCAGCAGTAGTAACATCATTGTTCGTCTTCTTGAAGAGGCGAAGAGCCAAGCGCAAACCGAGCGTTGCGATTCACGAACATTGGAGCACGCATTTAGACGAGCTCTTGCATGAGACAAAATTGCTATGTGAGCCCACTATTGTACTAGTGCGTACAAATACTTGCTAGTATAGCCCAGTAAACGAGAAAGGAGTATTTTCCCTTCTAGAGATTTCAACAAGTGACTAGACTACACGAGGCGGAGTACATATGGAGCAAAATGAGTGAATCTGCACGTAAATAAATACGTACTAGTTCTATCGTTTTCCTCTCCGAGGTGCACAATATTGAGTATCTTGACTAGTCTCTTTTTGACACGCATTTACATTTTTTGACACAGTCTGACGCATAGCGCTCATATACGCGCATACACTCACCCCTATGAGCAGCACACGCATGGCACTATCATCTTGAAATTCTGAAGTCACCATAGGCACCTCGTCGTCGTCGCGGGTCCATAGGTGCTTGAATGCCAAGGAGGAAGAGGGTAGCGGTTCCGAGGCGTTGAGCAGTCAATGATGCATCCTCAATTACATGCAGAGGAATTAATTGGAGAAGCGAGAATAGAGCCGACATGATGTGAATGCAGCGAGTTTGGACTCTCATATAATAAAGGCACCCACCACTCCAATCCATCTACTCCCAAGTCTCTCGGGCAACCTTGCTCACTCCAATCCAAGACCAAGTGACTAGAAGCCACAAGCACCTATGGAGGCAATGGGCCGCGGCGGCGATCGGCTGTGCCAAATTATCCAAGGCGCCGTATTGCGGCCCCACACCGCACAGAATTTCCAGACGACGCTGGTGACCGCAGGCATCGTAGCCCTCGCCGACGTCGACTTCGCCTCTCGCATGGACGACATGATGGTCAACTCCATCCGCAAGTTCACCGCCGTCAAGAAGCGCAGACGACCTTGCCGTCTTGCTCCGACCCAGCGCCCAGGCTCCTCATTGCCTGCCACCCTCATCGGCCTACATGGTGACGAACTCTTTCAAGCCCTGGTGGCCCTGCAGGTGCCGGAGGTCGCGATGAAGAATGTGCACCTCGAGGACGCGCTCGCCGCGCAGTGCCTCACCATGCAAGAAACCGTCGACCTGCACATCCACGTCTACGAGGAAATCGTCTACATAGGCCACTACAAGGCAAGCAAGGACATAAAGACGTTGGCCTTCTTCCAGCGGCTCGAATCTTTGGACACCATTGTTTAGAAGCACATCGACCTGGCCACGAAAGCCGCTGCTACTTAGGCGCCGTTCGGTGGGCCGGCGCCTTGAGTCGAGGAGGTGGACGTCATCGATGGATGCATCTCTTCTTCTTGCCTCCTGTAACCAACACTGCATCACCTCGTGGCCTTAATGTTTTATTAGTATAGTACTCCCTCCGTTCTCAAATATAAGTCTTTCTAAAGATTCCAGCAAGTGACTACTACATACGGAGCAAAATGAGTGAATCTACACTCTAAACTATGTCTACATACATCGTATGCTGTATTCTATTTGAACTAGTATCTAAAAAGGCTTATATTTATGAGCGGAAGGAGTATATGGCATTTTATTCGAAATAGCGTTTTCCTTTGTGAGGTGGGGCATGATTGAGCAAACCCAGCCCTCCCACGGCGTCGGCCGAGTTTAGAATTAGAAGAGAAAGCGAGGGAGGAGAGCTAGCTGTGCTACAGACCTTTGTTGTCGAGATGGGACTCGTGTTTATAGAATAGAATCTTGAGCACTCATGCCTCTTTTCTTTGAGGAAAAATTATTCGTATGTCTAGTACCACTAGTTGGGTGCGTCGACCTATAGCTGTCATCACTTTAGTCTCCTTTTGAACCGCTGACTCGCTTCACAATACATATTTTTCATGCATTTATCCTCCTATATGTACTCCTAGGCTATTTCCACGTGCTCCCATTCGCCGACATGTGGGACATAGAGCATCTGGGTCGTAGTGCATGCACGACTCGGAGCATTTGCCGGGGTACTTTACATTTCAGACCTCATGAATTACATGCAAACCCTCATGAGAAGAATAAATAAATGAATGAATTACTACATGAAACAGATTATTTTCATGGAAAGCGAGCACGTTCATTAAATTTTGGACATAACACGTTTATAAAAATGACCGGACCTAAACCAGTCTAAGGGCCTCTTTGATTTTCCCACAAAAAAGGGCCTCTTTGATTAGCAGGATCTGAAAACACAGGAATGGGGAAAGTATGATGGCGATGAACCGAGACGAGGAGAACTCTAACTCAGTTAGAGGTTAGAGTTAGATTCTAACCTGAACTAACTCTAAACCAAAGAGCTATATGGATGGCGGGTTAGATTGACAATAAATGCTCTATCTCAATCATTTGACTACTTTGGACCCTATTTTTAGTCAGACTAAAATAAGTCCCTTGGATCCAAGCACCCTCTTGGTGTGGCCGGCTCTTCTGTGGCCTCCTTTCGCTCACAATTGACATAAACGAACCATCTATACAAATCAAGCATGCAAAACATGATAATTTTTTACTTTTTCCATACAAATGAGATATCCCACTTAAACATAAAAGTCGTCAATCAAGCTTCACAAAATAAAAAAACACTTCATGAAACAAAGAATGAGCTAACTCATCACGAAAGTCATTCACGATAGGGAGGGAGCCGGAGCCCCTCACGCACCGAGGGAGGAGCATAAATAATCTCTCAGAGGAAGGCTCAGTAGAGCCCAAGCCCAGGAACCCCTCAAGCCTTGCCCTTGCAAGTTGAGGTCGACACCGGCATGGGTAGCAGGGCCGCTTGCCGCCGACTGGGAACTTAATCTTTGGGCCTCTAGAAATAATGCAAGCCTGTAACTAAAATACCTAGAAAGGTGAACTGAATCTTTGGGCCTCTAGAAATAATGCAAGCTGAAACTGAAATACCTAGAAAGGTGAACTGAATCTTTGGGCCTCTAGAAATAATGCAAGCCTGAAACTAAAATACCTAGAAAGGTGAACTGAATCTTTGGGCCTCTAGAAATAATGCAAGCTGAAACTGAAATACCTAGAAAGGTGAACTGAATCTTTGGGCCTCTAGAAATAATGCAAGCACAAACTGAAATACCTAGAAAGGTGAACTGAATCTTTGGGCCTCTAGAAATAATGCAAGCCTGAAACTGAAATACCTAGAAAGGTGAACTGAATCTTTGGGCCTCTAGAAATAATGCAAGCCTGAAATTGAAATACCTAGAAAGGTGAACTGAATCTTTGGGCTTCTACAAATAATGCAAGCCTGAAATTGAAATACCTAGAAAGGTGACCTGAATCTTTGGGCCTCTAGAAAGATTTATTACCTCCTCAAGAAGCATCAAACAATTCCATGCGTGCACCACAAATCTATAGCAAGTTTGATGGGGATCTACTTTTCCAAATCAGAATTAGCGCTAGAGCAAGCAAGATCAATAATATGGCCGTGAGGCAGTGAAGGGCGAACAAACTCACCCTCTCGCGACCTCCCTGGTAGATCTTGCCGCCGCCCATGACAGAGGGAGAAAACGACTAGTGAAGGGGATCGGGGCGACCTTCAAAGGCCGGAGGGACAGGGAGGCCGGAGTAGGGCGGCGGAGGCCGGAAGGAGAGAGTGGCGGAGGAGAGAGAGAGAGGAGGCGCTTGGGTGAGGCGGCCCTATGGGGAACAAAGAGGAGTCGTCTGAGAGGGGGAGCGATGCAGTGCGGGCAAGTGAGATTTTTTAGTTCTCTTTTAGTGGGCCGATGATAACTAACCCAATTAGAACCTCTCCACCAGGCTAGTTTTTTAGCTGGGTTAGAGCAAACTAGCTCAAACTAACACTACTAGAAAAACCACTACTAATGGCGCACCTAATTTGGCCATTAATGGCGCATCACTGGTGCGCCATTAATAGCTACGCCATTAGTAATTTTTACTAATGGCGCACCTCTGGTGCGCCATTAGTATCTGATATACTAATGGCGCACCACCAGTGCGCCATTAGTATATGCTGCAGTGCGCCATTAGCATGCCTCCCGAGGCATGTATACCAGTGCTTTGGCATACTAATGGCGCACCACCTCTGGATCGCCATTAGTAACGCACAACATACTAATGGCGCACTACCCGATGATCGCCATTAGTATGCCTTTGTCATACTAATGGCGCCTGTCATGTGATCGCCATTAGTATGAATATTAGGTTTTTTTATTTTTTATTTTCTGTTTTTTTGCACAGGTTACAAAATGTATAATTTGACAAAATATAGACATCACACATCAACAATAGATTCATCAAATACAATAGAAGATTAGTCTTTGAATACAATTCATCATATTAGTCTCCGAATACAATTCATCATATTAGTCTCCGAATTGAAAAGACCGAACAAAGATAGAACATTATATTACAAGTCTCGAGACCGCGAGTAGCGAGTTTGTCTTCACATTACAAGTCGATGTCGATCATCTAAACTACCATCACATAGAGAGAGCTGCGGTCATCACGATGAGCATCATCACGATGAAACTTCGTCTTCATCCGGTTCCTCAACGCTCCCTCCCTCTCCCGCTAGATAGCGGGCGTATCTAGATCGGCCTCGGCCCTAGTGGTGTACCCTTTGTAACTATTACCGCTGAATCGGTGAACCTGTCTCCGACACTCCTCCCGGTCATCGTAGACTCAGGAACCTTACCCTTGTACACGACATACGCCGGCATCGCTATGCACTAGCCAAGCGAAGCGTTAGTACCAATTCACAGACAATACATAAGCAATATATAAGTATGCAAAAGAGCGATCGGAAGAGAAAAGCAAGGCATTAATAGCATCGATTACATCTAAGTTGAGCGACTCTCGAAACCAAAGAGACATACTACAAGTTCATTAAAGTTTAATTACAACATGAGCCAATCGATGTTTGAGAACTAGACAACTCGACTCAAGGGACGGGCGTGGATGAAGCCGCCGTCTATCGTGGGAGTCATGAAAGAGCAGGCGTTGTCATCCTGCATTTGTAGCATTGTGTCGATGTCCTTTGTTGGACGGTTGATTTATGAGGTAGAACTGCCCGAGTGCGAAGGACATCTTGATGGATGATTTCCACAAACTCCATTTGGATGCGAAAGAATTCTTGTCGGAGGTCCGCGTCTGGATTGCCGACACGCTCGCGGCCCAATCTTGGAGTTTACTCGGTAGCGAAGTTGATGATGGTCGTCACGATCGCCGCATGTGATGGATGGTGTAGTAGGCACCCTTCGACCGCCCGGCGGCTTGCTTGGCCTTGCGAGCGTCGTATTGTGGGAGAACACGTTCTTGCCGTGCTTACGAATAGGCTGGTGAAGGTGCCTCCAGATTTGGCGTGGCGGGAGAACATCATCAAGAACCTTCTTGACATTTGTGTAGTCTCGTTCATTCGACGGTCCGGGTCGAAATCGTGGCCATGGAATATTTGGAGCTTAGGAGGATGGCGTGCAGCGTGTGTCACTGCAGAAAACACGGAATGTTAAAAGAAAAACAATCGAAATGTAAGAATTCATATGTTACGGGCGGTTGAGGGAGGACTTACTCGGGAAAGTAAGGCGAGGAAGTTATCCTTATCTTGGTTTGCGAATGGCGCCTTGAGGTAGAACTTCGCGACTTGCGGTCCCGGCGCTGCCCAAGATCTTGTACGCGCATGTAGAAGGGTCAACTATCACGATGTCCGGGGTCTTGTCGCGAATGATCCGCATCTCCATACTCAGCGAAAATAGCGAGCGAAGGTGTAGTGCAGCGGATGAAGGTTCAACATAGCGTGGATGTCATCAAAGCGCGGGGCGATCATCGCCCGATGGAGTTATCCACAAAGCCCTTGCCCTCTGGCACCTTGGCATGAAAACCGGGTATGCCACATCCTTCTCCACGAGGCGCCGCTTCTCCAAGAAGAACACTGTCATGCAGACTCCGCATAGCACGGTTGCAGCATTGAGCATATTTGTCGGTAGCATCGCCCTACCGCCACATGCACCCTCCTCGAGATATCCTATGGTGAAGGTGGCCCGTCACGAGCACGGATCGTACTCGGTGCGGCTGGCTCGCACCCTTCTTAGTCTTTCTTTTGCGTGCCTTCTTCTTCTCCTGTAATGGGACGAGTTTTGCTCACAGACCGCCTTCTTGAGTGTGTTGGGGCTGATAATATTTTGCACCTCGCCTATCTCGAGGCTCGGTGAAGTCGGCAGTGGGCGTCTCTGAGAGCTGAACGCGGGGCGGCGCTGTTGCAACAGCTTCTCCAGCGATGCGAGCTATATCGCACACGTCTTTTGTTGGGTTTGGTTCTTGAGAAGGAGGCCCCATGAAGTCGCCATCGTACCCATGCTCGGCAAAGTCTTGATCGGCGTTGCCAAATGTATCATAGTCGTCGTCGTCGTCGTTACGATCACATGCCATATGCATGTTTGGATCGATGGCATAGGGATGTCGGCACCGTTCGGCGGTCTTGCCATGGGGCCGACTTGGCGCCCGCACGGCTGGCGGTGTTGTCTTTGGGGTGGTGTCCCCGCCCCCAAGCGAATCTGGCTCTTGACCAAAGCGAGGGCCAGCTCGAGCGGTAGGCGAGGTCATCACGTCATCATCGTCGGCCCGGCGGGTCGATTCGGAGGTAACAATTCGTCGCAGACTGGCAGCACCGAACAGTTGAACCCTAAACAAGTTGGGTGGCATCACGGGTACCGTGGAACTAGGGGTTGCCGGTTGAGCGATTTTGCCCTTGGCGACATCGACCAACTCGTTGTTCACGAAGTGGAAGAGAGTGCAGGCGTCGGCGGCGCCCTGCGAAAACATGTAGGGCATCGAGGATGCCCGATCAAAACAAGAGATGAAGTCCTCGGCGAGAGGCTTAATTAGTTACCGTGATGATGGCGTCGAGCTCGGCTAATGTAGAAACGCCAGCAGTAGCGTCTGCGATTAACGGAGGGGGCGCTTCTGCGGAGGTGCGGCGGCGTACACCGGTGCATTAAGCTCCGTGCGGCGTCGGAGACACCAATGCCGCCTCCGCGGAGCACCAATAGCCCGCCATCGCATTATCTGATTGCTGGCCGTGAAGCTAGGAATCGAGGCGGCCCTGTTGGTCGCCCGCAATCCGCCTCAACCCGAGATCAAAGGTAGGCACAAAGGCGGTGATAAATCGCTCCGAGTCGTTGTTCCACTTGCTCTTGGACAATCTCCGGAATCGCGCCACTGTGCCTTGAGTTCTTGAACCTCTCGCGCTGGCTTTCGAGCTGGTCTTTTCTCCTTCGCCCACCGGCGGTATAGTATGACCCCATTTTGTCGACAAGCCTTTGCGGCCACGACCAGTGGCGTCGACTTCTGAGCTTATCCTTGTTCTTCATTACATTCAACCCCTATTTAGAGTGGTGTCCCAAGGGTTTCTCTGAGTCGACCAGCGCTCTGCTTTCGATCGCTGCGGAAGGAATGTGAACCATTTAGAAATTGGCTTCATTAATTAGAATGCAACCATATGGAGCTAATTACAGCGGGGTGTATTCCTTACAGAACAAGCTCAAGCTGCCTGGTCTTGGATCCGTGGTAAGCTCCTTTGTTTCGGGTCCTTCTTGTGCGGGCCACGACAAAGTTCTGATGCGCTTGTCACCGTATGTATCGAAGAGGCGGTAGGCCTTGCTAAACGCAGTCCGCCTCCTCCTTGTCCCATATAGGCTCCGCCACTTTTTAACCGCCGGGACAGTGTGTGTTACCCTATGTTCAGCTCCGCATTTGTTTCCCCACTCACTTGATTGGGAGCTTGCGGTGCTCGAGCAATTGATCTTGAAGTCGTTGTAGTCATCTTGGTGATCGAAGGATTTTCTCCTTGATCTTGATAACTCTCACCTTTCTCGATCATTCTCTTCACATTGCTTTTCCAAGTAGACAGGGCCTTGCTCATCTTCGTGAGGCAGCATTGTTCACTTTATTCCCTTTGAGGCTTGTGTTTTCAAATTCAGCGGGAACTTGTATCGTTCGTGCAACCGTGAAGAGGAGGTTGCGCAAATTCCCTCGGTCGGGATGCCTCGGGTTCTCGGTGTTGATCGAGGCGGTGCTCGGACAATGCACCGAGCTGAGCGAGTACCCCTTGACTATTCGTTCGGCGCGTTGGATTCCGTTGGAGTCCACTTGATAACTTCCTCCTTGAGGTGCGAACACGATCAGGCGCCAGTCCTTCCGTTGCCTCTTGGTTGGCTGCCATCGTAAATGCGCCACCATCATCGATGGTGGCATCCTCGGCGGCACCATCGGTGGTGGCATCGGTGTGGTCATCCTCGGCGGCACCATCCGTGGTCTCGGGATCGGTGGGGAAAGCGGCGGCCTCATACAAGTGAGGTTGTTCCTCCATCTCTGGGACAGCTCCCAGAATGCCTTGCCGCCCGAACCCCCGGCCTCATCGTTGTGGGCCATGTTTCTCTCTAAATAGAAACAAAGTTTGGTCAAAAAGTTGGTTATTGTCAAGGAACAAGATCTCTAAGTTGACCAAATAACCTAATTCTCGAGGAATGTCGCCAAAAAGTTGGTTATTGTCAAGGAACAATTGAGAGATGTTTGTGATATTGCCTAGGTGTTTTGGGATAGAACACATTAGTGTGTTGTTGCTAAGGTCCAAGTCCACGTTCTCAGGGTAACCTAGTTCTTGAGGGGTGTGTCTAGAAAGTTCACTCTTCTTTTTAGAAGACAAGCGTCTGAAATGGTATTGCCTTTCCTTAATTTGTACTATTTTTTCATTGTGCTGAATACTTATGTGGGTGAGTGTATCCGTAATTACTTTTTACTACACATGAGGTGTTCAAACACATGTCAAGCAAGGGTGTGCGAGTGTGTGAATAAAATACTAAACTAATCCAACCACTAAAGCAAATTAATTTTATTTAGGTTGAGAATCGAGGCACCTTCTAGGTCAAGAAAATTGGGCATGACCTTTGCTAATTTTCTTGACCTAGGAAATCCCATTATCAACAAAGCGGAAATAATCAACGTTTCAGAGAAAGGGGTCATTTAGAAGATCACAAGTAGCAGCAGCATCACTTGACAAAATCACAACTAGCAATGACATCACAAGTAGTACATCAGCCTTTATTTACACAAAAATATCAGCGTTTGCAACATGTAAGGTAAGATGCTTAAGTCCAGCACTCAGCCTTTATTTATGAATGTACAAAGGAAAGATGCAAAAGATTAAGTGGTACACAATTAAAGCAAGGAAAGAAACATGTAGATCTGATAGAACCAATCCTTGGTTGGCTAAGTTGATGAATTATTACTGTAGAAACAAAAAAAAGGATTTGACTCCAAACCAATGTCATAACTCTACATCAAACACAGCCATCGAATGTTGAACATCTTGGTTCAAAAAATCACAAAGAGGCTCTAATAACATCGAGGCATTGGCACCGTGTCGGCCCTTCATCTAAAATCACAAAGAGGCTCTCATCGATAACCTGCCAATACCTAAATTTTTCTCAGTTCCATCATAATCAACAAAAAGCTCTCTACATCTCTGTCATCTAACTTGATTAGCGATCGACCAAGAACACGGAAATTTAAATGTGGCAGCAATCAAAAGCAGACCTTTTTAACAGCTTGGTTAATTATGCATCCGCATAGCCTGATTCTTGAATGCCACACACCTCAACCAAGCGGTGATAAAACAGGAGGTTTGGTTCCAACAAGCAAATAGCGATTCGATCAAGCAAGAAGCTGCTTATTGTTGCTTGAAAAAGCAGCAGAAATCGATAAGTCTTTTGTCCACAGACAAGAGATGTGCCAGTGAAATGAGAGGAGGGAGGGAGGAGGGAGGAGGAGGAGGAGGAGGGAGCTCAGGGGTGGTGGTGCTCAAGCAGCGGTGGTGTGGGCAGGGCCGTGTCGAGGCGGTGAGGTCGCGTCAGTGGCGTCGAAGTGTCGAGGTCGAGGGACAGGCGGCGTCAGGAAGAATCAGCGTCAGTAGCGGAGGCAGCGTCAGTAGTCAGAAGCGTCGGGAAGTCAGCGTCGGCGTCGAAGTGGCGTCAGGTGAGGTCAGCGTCAATGGCGTCGAGGTCAGTGAGGTCAGCGTCAAGCGGCGTCGGGCGTCGAGTAATGAGCGAGCGCGTCGTGAATGGCAGCGTCAGTGGTGAGGGTGGCGTCGAGGTCGAGCGAGGCGGCGGCGAGGTCGAGTCGAGGCGGCGGCGGTGGATCGAGAGGGGAGGCTGGCGGGGAGAGGAAGGGGATCGGGCGAAGGGGGGAGAGGCGGGGGATCGGGCACAATACTAATGGCGCACCTCACCGTGGTGCGCCATTGCATATCCATACTAATGGCGCACCTCACCGTGGTGCGCCATTAGTATTTTATTCAACTCAAGCCAACAGGTTATGTACTACGAGAACTTATCACGTCAAGCCCTCTACTAGCTCGTGGTGGTGAGCAGCCAGTTCTCACACGGGAGGTCTTGGGTTCGACTCGGGCTCCACAATTTTTTAGCATTTAAAAGCTGTTTGATACTTATTTATGTTTAAATATGTTCAAACTTGTTTAAATAATAACAGTAATATTTTTTATAAGACAGTAGCATTTAAAAAGCTGTTTGATACTTATTTTTTATAAGGCGGTCTTGTGAGTGCGGAATTGGCGGCAGCGGTTGAGTAGGGAATCGAGGTCGCGGGGTGGGTGGCAGTGGGACTGGGGTGCTTTCGGCGAGGGACGGATCTGGCGAGGTGGGATAGCGATCGAGATGGAGGGATCGAGGTGGGCTCCACAATTTTTTAGCATTTAAAAGCTGTTTGATACTTATTTGTGTTTAAATATGTTCAAACTTGTTTAAATAATAACATAATATTTTTTATAAGACAGTAGCATTTAAAAAGCTGTTTGATACTAATTTTTTATAAGGCGGTCTGTGAGTGCGAGGTGTCGTGGCGGTTAGTCGTAGGGAATCGAGGTGCGAGGGGGTGGTGGCGGCAGTGGGTGGGGGGTGCTCGGCGGGGACGGATCTGGCGAGGTGGGATAGCGATCGAGATGGAGGATCGAGATCGAGTGTCCATGAAATTTAAAAATATTCATGATAGTTCAAAAGTACCCATGAAATACAATCGAGAAATGAAGGCTACGATTTAAATACAATCGATCTTAGCTAGCTATCTGTTCACAATCTTCTTGCCCTTCTTTTTACGCAAATGGAGTTCTTACGTGGAGCAGACGTCCTTTAGGTAGGGTGGTCTGCTTCTTCTTGTGGTGTATCTGCTACTTCATCATCGTCGTCATGTTCGATCCTCGGGTCGCCGTACTTGTCGAAGTCTTGCTCATTGGCTACTCCATCCATTCGATGATCTTCCTTTTGCCTCTCCTCCGACAACACGTTGGGCTTTGGCGGGTCGGTAATGAAAAGCATTGGTCCACTTGGGAAGCCAGTACCCATGGCTCATTTTTACGGTGGCGTTTGCGCCCTTGATCTTGGATTTAACCGGGTATAACCATGGTGGTGAAATACGGTCTTCTTTTATAGCGTTCTTGGCCCATCGACCACGGAACATCGGGACCTTCTCTCGGCGTAGCTCAGCTCCCGATCTCCTCGATCCTTCCGTAGTATCTGTCCTTGTCGTTACGGTGTAGGATTCCGCCGTTACCCGGAGTTACGATAACCATCGCTCTTCATGTCCTTGGCCTCGGTGTAGAATGTGTAGCCGTTGATATAAATGCGCCTCATAGGTCATCGAGGTTGTGCTCGGCATACTGTGACAAAGCGAATATGAGTTGTTCTTCAGCGGAAGAATCCTCATGTAAAAGTGCAACGAAGCTTATGCTTGAACCAACGCGTGAAACATGAGTTGTGCTCTTTGAGTGTATCTCCGTCCGTCCTCTGTTGGCCTCGGTCATTGTCGTCTTTTTAATAAAGGTTTTGTGCTCTACCACCCAGGATCGACCACGTCTATGTGTTGTAGCGCGACTAGGTTTGCTCTTTCAAAAGTCGTGAGTCGACCCTCGAAGTCGACATGCATTTGCGGCGACCCTCACGGTGACCCCATCCGGCGAGCCTGCGAGGTGCTGTTGACAGGCAGACCAGCGGGGTTCTCGATGCCTAGATAATTAGTGCGATGGGAGATGCACTCTTGATTGAAAAGCTCCTGGCTATGCTTCCTTACGGGCGTGACATGTTGCGAGCGTATCCTTTGATGACACCATTCATCCTTCGAGCGGCATCATCTTTGTGCGAGGAGCGTCGGCCCGAGTTGGATGATATCCTCCACTATATGGACCAGCGGATGCACCATAACGTCGAAGAATGCGGGCGGGAAGTACATCTCAAGCTCGCATAGTATCACCACGATCTCTTCTGTAGCCTTACGAGTTGCCTCCGTAATCGACTTAGAGATGGCGTCGAAGAAGTTGCATAGGCCAAATAGCGTTTCCGCGGACGTGCGCGTCCATGATCCTGGTTACAAGCTGGAAATATCTGCGTCATCGACGCGTGGCGATCGTGAGACTTCATCGCTGAACTTACTGCTTGTTGGGTCTGGTATCTGCTTATCTTCCCAGCGTAACCGTAAGGAAGTTTTACTCCTAGGAGGCGGTGAAAAACTGCTCGATCTCCTCGACTTAGAGTGAAGCGCGCGGGAGGTAGTCATTCCGGTCTTCTTGGCCTTTTGCCTTTGCGGCGACTTTACGTGTCTGCTTCGCCTCATCATCATCATCATCATCATCATCATCATATATAGCGTGAAGCTCTGCACGATGCCCATTGATTTCAAGTCTGCCCTTGCTTTCGGCCCATCTTTGGTCCTCTCGGCATGTTGAGCAGGGTACCAGCAGACTCTACACTACGTTCTTCGTGATATGCATGACATCAAGGCTGTGAGGCACGGTGGATCTTCGATCGGCAAGTCGAGCAGACCTCGTTTTCCATACCTTCGCAGCGGCTCTGGCGCCTTCGCTTCTTTCCGGCTCTGGCGCCTTTTGCTTCTTTCGGCGGTGGGCGGTCTTTCCAATTTTCAACAACTTGTCTATTTCCTCGCCGCTCCTCGTACGCAGGCGTTTTGAGTTCGGTTTCACCATCGAACAGATCCTTGCGTTTCCTCCACGGGTCATCGTCGCGAAGCCACCTTGATGTCCCATGAACACGATTTTCGAGACCGGGATCTCTATCTAGGCTGGCGTCGTTGTGTCATCCATGCCTTACGCATCGAGAAAATCCGTGGACTACCTGCCCGTGAGATATCCGTAACGAGATAGTCGTGCACCGTCGTGAGCGGTCACGGCTCTCATAGGAAATATTCTTTCTGCGGCGTCCACGTATTGGCTGGCGTTTTCCACAGCGTGTCAAGCTCCTCTTCGGCAGCCCGGATCTGATTGATGTCGTTCCTGGTTGTTTGGCCCTTCAATTAGCATACTCATGTGAATGTACTTCCTCTTCATGCACAACCAGGGGAAGGTTGTACATCCACACAAACACAGGCCAGGTGCTATGTGTGCTTCTCGGCTGCCAAGCGGATTGACTCCATCGGTGCTCGCGCCCGGCCACGATGTTCCTTGGATCGTTCCCAAATTTGAGTCTTGAAGTTCAACGCTTGCCACTGGCTCGCATCCTTAGGGTGACTCAGCATCTTGTCTTTTTATCTATCTCCGGATCATTTCGTCATCTTCCGCTTCTTCTCCTCCCTATCCGGCGTGCCAGCGGGGAGCTTTCTACCTTAGGGTCCATGAAATAGCGCTGCAGAGCGAGTGATCGGAAAGTACCACACCACTTTTGAGGAGCTTTCTTCCTCTTCTTGTATCGAGTGGCGCGCTACACGGACATATGGTAGACTCAGCGTGCTCGTCCCGATAAATGATGCAATTGTTCATGCACACATGGTATTTCACGTCGGTAAATCGAGAGGACACGATTTTCTTCGCCTCCTCAAACTGGTGGGCACTTGTTCCCCTTGGGAAGACGTTCGTGCGAATGACATGTTCTCGTCGAAGCATCGTCGGTCATTTTGTGTTTACCTTCATCTCGAGCCATGGCGTTACTTTCGGCGGGTATCCTCGGGCTGCATCCTTCATACAATGGAGTAACGCGTCTAACTCAAGTTGATCCATCTTGGCTTTCTCTCGGCGGCAGCTCTTGCGTTATCCGTGCGCGAGAAGCAGCTCTTGAATATGAGGTCCTGCACCCAGCCCGCCGATGGTCCAGCGTAAATGCGCTCGCCGGCATCATCATCTTCATGATCATGCCCGTCGCCTGCTCGGCATCTTCCTCATCATCATGTCCTGCATCTTCTACATGATGGTGTATGCAACATCCGATCGTGATCATCTCTGAGGATTCTTCGTCTTCTCGCCGCCCGAGCGCGGTGGTTGTCTTGCTGCCCTTCCTCATTTCTTGCCGGCCCGCATGGGCGACTTCGTAGTCATCTTCATCACCTTGCCACGATAGCCATCCATGAAACCACGCAACAGCGGTGGTCCGCACCTGCCGGAATCCGGGTCCGCAATAAGGCTCTTGACTTGCATCTTGACCACGGACATCTTATCTCCGTCTCGTTCTTTTGAAGCATCTCGGCCTTCGCGGACCTCAAAAACCTATTCACGATGCCTTCGGTCATCGTGCGGACCATCAGTACGCTGCGAGGTAGAGCAAAAGCGATATTTTAGAACCAAACAAAATTTGGCATGACTTTCCCTAAAAATAGGACCAAAAAGAATGCTTAATGCCAAAATTCTGCTTGAAGCGAAATGAATCAACATTCGGCAAAATATTGGCAACTATCGCATTTCAAATACTGGTACACCTCCAAACACAAACACATATGCAACACCACAAACATATGCAACACCACGAACATACATAGATCTAGCTAGGCCTTAAAAAGTGCATGTGCACATTGTTGTGGGAGAACAACCTAAATATAGCTTCCCCCTTACTTACCTATTAAAACAAGGTAATTTAACCACTTAATTTGAATGAATCTATGGTGGAAATGAGGTGAAAAGAGGAGGCACCGAGACAAGGAGGAGGTGGAGAGAATGAAGTGGGGAGAAAGTGAGTGTGTGGGTAGGAGAGGCTGTCCCAAATATCTTGTTGCTGCCCACTTACTAATGGCGCACCTCTTGCATGGTGCGCCATTAGTAATTACAACTACTAATGGCGCACTTAGCAGGATCGCCATTAGTATGTTTGAATAAGCGCACTAGTTCAAAAAATTCTATACTAATGGCGCACCTTGCAGTGCGCCATTAGTGATTACAACTACTAATGGCGCACTTGGGCGGGATCGCCATTAGTATGTTTGAATAAGCGCACTAGTTCAAAAAAATTCCTATACTAATGGCGCACCTTTGCTGGTGCGCCATTAGTAATTACAACTACTAATGGCGCACTTGGGCGGGATCGCCATTAGTATGTTTGAACAGGCGCACTAGTTAAATTTTTTTTTGATACTAATGGCACCCATTGCAGGTGCGCCATTAGTAGTTTAAACTCTAATGGCGCATCGGATGGTGGTGCACCATTGGTATATACTAATGGCGCACCATCTTTGCAGTGCGCCATTAATCAATCCATCTATAGCCCTTTTTCTAGTAGTGTAACCCCTGTTGTTCCGATAATTTGAGGCTATTTCAACCCAAACTTGCTCTAACTCAGGGATCCTAACAAAGAGGAGTGTTACTGTACATGCTACAGTGTGGACCGTAGCACATTGTTTTTTATGGCCATATCACCACATTGTTTTCTCTGCTGGTTCCTTTGGGCTACCGTGGTTATGCTTGCTGGTTCCTTTGGGCTGCCGTGGTTCGCCTCCTCCAGACCTGAGTAGTACTCCCTCCGTTCCTAAATATAAGTCTTCGTAGATATTTCCTTTGTGGACCACATACGGATGTATATAGATGCATGTTATGTGTAGATTCACTCATTTTCTCCGTATGTGGTCCATAGTGAAATCTCTCCAAAGACTTTTACATTTAAGGCGGAGAATAATATAATACTAGTATATTGCATCATTCTTTGCTCCTTCTTACTACTCCGACATGTGGGAGAGCCAGCATCCGAATTCGGCGTGTCATGCACCAGTTAGAAACGCAGAGCGGAAGGGGGCATCACCCGATCGAGCGCCCGATAATTCATGACTATAGTGAGTGGTCATATTACAAGTCTTTCCAGCGATGTAGCGCCATCAAATCACACAGCCCCCTCGCTCACCCTCCTCGCCTCTCTATCAAACCGCCTACCGAAAACTGCCGCAGCGTCTTGCCGGGAAAAGCCCCCCTCAACTTTTAACTGCGAAAATAGTTCGAGCTTGTTACGTTCTATATAAATACAATACTTACTGTATGTTTATTCACCCGTGGGGTTGTTCAATGAATGGAGGCGAGGAGCACAAGTGAACCTTAAATAGAGTTTCTTTTCTTTAATGCCACGTACATAAATTGAAGCGCTTGTTGTGGAGAGAAAAAGATAATCACTCCACTATATATGGACGCAGAGGGCTGGCGCTTGCTTTACTAGGGTTGCTCTCTTCATTCTCTCATCCTCTCGGATATAAACAAGACATTGGCAGCGACATTTTCTCTCTGCTCACCGCTGGTCACAGATCCGGCGGATCCCTTGGCCGGTGTGTGTAGAGGACTAAAAGGTGCATCGTTCACGCGGTCATCGCCCCCGAGGAGAAACCCACAGCTGTCGGAGGGCCCGATCCTCTGCCCATGTCGTTCTCTCGACCTGATGCCGGCTCGGGAGGTCCTCAGACCCTTCTTCCTCCTGCCGTATTGTCCATGAATCCGACCTACCGCCGCCGACATCCGGCGACCCTCGGTATAAGTTCTTGGCGGCCTTGCTCTCTGCTGACTCCCCGTGTGCCTTGTGCATCTTTTTTACTCATAAGCTCTTCCAAAGCCACCTAAATTTTAGTATTATTAGAGGTAAAGCTACTTCATGCATTGAATCTAGGGCTTTGTTCAAACAACGAAGAAGGGGAAAGTTGTAGCATGAATCTAGGACTTGATTCAAGAGAAATAATATGGTGAAAGTAGTAGAGACACGATACCCAACGGTCTCTTGTTTGAAAAGGAAATAATGGAAAAGCACTTGTACAAAGCTGGATCTGAAACAGATCTATTATTGGTTGAAAAAGGGATAGAAAGTGGCGGCTGGTGGACAAGTCAGCGAGTATGTCGAGGATTAGATTTGCTGCCATCACATATTAAAAGGTCTCGAGGATTAGATTTGCTGCCCTCACATAGTAAAATGTCTCGGGATTAGATTTGCTGCCCTCACATAGTAAAGGTCTCGAGGATTAGATTTGCTGCCCTCACATAGTAAAGGTCTCGAGTTAGATTTGCTGCCCTCACATAGTAAAGGTCTCGAGGATTAGATTTGCTGCCCTCACATAGTAAAGGTCTCGAGTTAGATTTGCTGCCCTCACATAGTACAAGGTCTCGAGATTAGGTTTGCTGCCCTCACATAGCGTGAACAAGCTCGGCATCACCACTTTATGCCTCCTTGTAGGTACATTGTCTTGATCTTCCTTTATCGCATGTCCTTATACCAACCTTTTGCTGTTGTTAATGTAAGTGCGCATGTAAAATGAAGCGATCCTGCTGTTACCTTAGGGACATGTCTAACCGGTGTTATTGTTAATCTAATGCCTCCGGTGATAAGATGCAATTAAAGCTGTGTTACAAATGGCACTCTGCTGTTTTCCCCGATATGATAAGTAAGTTGCTCCTTCTGCTGCTTTGAGTGTCTGGTGTCCCCGGTCCCATGCCCTTAAACCAACTCTTTAGCTGCTTTGTTGATTTCTTTGTACGGTAAACAAGCAATGCCACCAAGTAATCCCATATTTGAGGAATCTCATTGTTGATCGTAATGCTTACGGTAACATGAAGCATTCTTGACGTTTAAAATTTCTCTTGTCCTTGCGTGATTGCCATGAACATAATTAAGATGCTTCTTTTCATTTTGTATATGTTTAGTATATTCTTATTGACCAGCAACTGTTTACTTTCTATCATTTTGTGCGAGATAGGGATATCCATTTCACCTTGTTGCTATTGTGACCTTTTGGTGAACTGCACAAAACACTTTTTGGAATGAGTGTCTTGTGCAGTTCAACTAAAATATCACGTGGGCAACATCTCTCAATTTTGGTGGAAGCGCACAAAATGGTGATTGGAGTTTCAAAATCTCCGTCAAGTTCTCTTTGGTAATCTTGTGCAACATTTTATTAGCCTTTGCAAGATGGAGCCGTCCTTGTCACCACAATGGCACTTTATTTTAGTGGAGCTGCACAAAGGATAAGAAAATTATAGTTGCACCTTACATGAGCGGACAACCAACCTTAATGTTCCTCAATTTTAGTGCAACTACTAAAGAAGAACACGGCAGCTCACAAGAGCAAGTACTTCTTGCTACTGAATGATGCAATCTTTGCTTCATTTGGTGAATGCTGAAAAAAGCGCATGAATTGAATCATGGAACTCGAGGCAGACCTCATCCAAGTAGAGCTGGAGGTTGAGTTCAAGGAGGCCGCTATTAAAGTGAAATCATGCTCTCTGTCTCCTTGTTTGTGATGTGCAATCATCTGTGCAAACAGGAATACTCAACTCTGAGATGTTGTGACGGTCAAGAGCATTAGCCAAGTTCTTTGATTGTATGACATGGCTAGCCAAGATGGATTTAATCGATATTCACTTTATCAAAAGGCTCTAATGGGTTGGTTACGAATCTTGCAAGCTGGGAATCAATGAGATGTGTAGGCATCTTTGTTGTACTTATTATTTGAATCTTATTTGTTGGTTACGAATCTTGCTAGCTGGGAATCAATGAGATGTGTAGGCATCTTTGTTGTACTTATTATTTGGATCTTATTTGTTGGTTACGAATCTTGCAAGCTGGGAATCAATGAGATGTGTAGGCATCTTTGTTGTACTTATTATTTGGATCTTATTTGTTGGTTACGAATCTTGCAAGCTGGGAAACATGACATGATGATGAGAGGACAACAACCATAACAAACAGTTCAAACTTGGTAGTATTATCTTTGTGAAAGTCGACAAATGTCTTGATCGTAATGCGTCACGAGAATAATAATTCTAATTGTTGTGCATGTTGATCTGTGCAGCGATAGAGCAGTGAATGCATTGCTTGTTTTAAGTATAAATTTCTATTAAAGCTAATTAAATTTAAGTAAAGTGACCACTAACTCCTGTTATTATAGTACCAATCTGAGACCCGCTCGTGAATCGGCGTGTGGCGGATGGGTTTCTTAATGGGCGTTTGAATCGCAGAGGTGCATCTTCTGCCGGCGTGCGATGGGCGAGGAGGGTAGTAACTATTGTCGCTGTACACACGACTTACTATTGAATCCGGTTCCCCAAGAGCTGAAAAATGAAGCTGCTGCACCGCCTACACACTTGTTCACTCGAAGAGACTCAATGGCGATCCGAGGGTGAGCTGCTGGATATGGACTTCACAAGGAGTTCCTCTTTGAGTTCGCCGTTCAGTCCTATGGCTGCACCAAGTTGAATGTGATGTACACCAGCGATCTGGACTCGGTGAAGCTACGCCTCGCCTCGATCCTATGGCTGCACCGGGTTACGGAGCATTCGCCCGTTTCATCGGCGCGCATTGCTGCTGCTCGCTACGGTGGAGAAGGAAGAAGCGCGACGATTGGCCATCTGGTGCAACAAGATTGTCGACATCCGAAGCAATACAAGATCATCGACAGCAGGCGGAGAAGGACTCCGTGGTTGACCTCATTGAGACCATCATCGACCCACGATCGCCAACATGAAAGAAGGCGATCGGAACACGTGGGAGGTACCTCGAATCTAGCCTACATAACCTCTGCGGCCAGGGCGCATCGCATCTTCTGCGACATATGCAGGCAGATCTTGGACATGAGGCGTGTACGCTTCCCGTAACCGAGTACGGACAGCCATAGCGTCATGATCAAGCGTGCGGGAAGGTCTAGATGTTGTACTTTATCTGTTTATAAGCACCTTTATCATCGAGTGTTTCATGCATTAGCCTATGTGTGTAATTATCTGTTTTGTCGAAATATTTCTTTTAAGAACCCATTAACCTGATTGCTTTTTTAGTGGCTATTTGCTTATGTATGTAAACTAGTTCACTTGTCCGTAAAAAAACTAGTTCACTTTCGGCTGCCGTGCTTTGAATCTCCTTCCTCCCAACATATTCCTCTCCTCGGGTGGACCAGTGAGGTCTCTGAATTTTCTCCACTTTCTTTTTCGATGTAAACTGAGTTTTCTCCCGATACTTTCCCTAGAACCAACTCAACTGTCCCGTCTAGCCTAAAAATAATAATACCCCGTACTATTAACTCATCAAATTAAAATGATATTTTATTTAAGTAAGTTGAAAGTTCTTACAAAATAATACTCCAATAATAATTGTTTATATATAACTTGCCAAGTTAACTCCTAGTGATTGCGTACATAAGCTTGCAAAGATTTTACTAACGTGCAATCATGTGTTTATATTTTATAACATTTCTCCGTCTAGCCAACATGATATTTTCACCTAGCCCGACAAGTCCAGCAGATTTGAGAAAAATGCAAATGGGATTTAAGCGGGCTGCATAGATGCTACATCATTGTTTCACCCAGCCCACCAAATGGACTTGGTGACATGTGGGCGATGGTTCAAAAGCCTAAGAAGGCGTTGGATTTACATCAAAGGCGGCATTCTTCTTCAATCTCCGTCTTCTTCCCCAGCGTTGCGGAACCTTTGCTCCAGCCTTGGCGTCTAAGCGGCGTTGTATTGTGCTCCTCGGTGAAATGCTACCCGCTTGGCGGCAGGCCATCCCTCCTCCGCATCTCTGTTATTCTCTGCGAGTGTAGGCCATCCGCACCCAAACCAGTCAAGTTTCCAACTCCTCTTCGTCTGCGACTCCTTGCCGTGTCTTCCCCATCTCCGGGTCGTTTCGATCTGGGGCCTCGCCGTCGTCCCTTGCCTCGGTGTGCTTTCGTGGCGTGGTCAACTTATCTGAGTGTCATCGGAAGAGGACTATACATGGAAAACTGGCGGCTGGGACCCACGAGGTCCATGGTGCATACGCAAGGAAAGTTCCTCCTTATTACGCCTTTGTCGTACCTTTATGCGTGGGAAGGGCTTACGTATTTCACGAAAAAAACATTCGCCCGTGACAGGTCGGACCACCAGCTATATCTTGCATGCGCAAGGAAGTGCCTCCTTATTACACACCAAAAATGAATACCCCCCGCTAGCTGGGACCCACCATAGTGGGTGGCTGACTTAATGGGCCTACTAAGTTAGCGAGGGCGGAGGCTTTGTCAACCTAGTCAATATGAGCGATTCTAGCTCCGGTGACCGTCGATGTCCATCCAAGCGACCATAGTGCTTCTTCAACCTCTGGTCTTCTTGCTGACCCGCAAAGCAGGCCCGGTCGTGCCGCGTGCTCCTGCCTCTCGTGGCGGCTGTGATGCAGCGGAGGCCTCACCGCCCCTACTACTCCCACGCTGGCCGGGTATCCCTCTACTCACCCACCCCTGTTATTCTGCGGCGATGGCAGCCTCACGCCCTTGCTGAACGATGAACCCTCGTACTCCTCTCGGCGTGGGCATCCACTGCGCGTCTTCTCCGGCTCGCGTCGTCCCCTTCCTAGGCCTGCCGTCGTCCCTTTGCCTTGGTGCTCTCGGGCGGCATGGTCAATGTGGTCAGCGACCGACTTCCATCGGAAGAATCTTGTCGATGGAGAGGTGACAGTGGGTCCCGGCCACAACCCATTTTTGTGATTTGCCAAGTAAGTCGCTTTGTCGGGCTGTTGGGCTACAAATCTTTCAAGGCGAGGAGAGCTTCATTAATTTGGCGAGAAATAGCCTATCGATAATGAGAAATGGGCTGTACATTTTAAAACACATCAAACCGGCAATTAGTTTCAAATATCTTTTTTCATTTCGATATTTTAAATTACATTAATTTTTATCGTGGAGAATTTGTTGGATTTTATATTGATATATATTTATTTTAAAATCAGTTTGAATGTGAGTTGAAATTTGGGATTAAAACATTTGGACCCTTTTGAAATATGCAAAATTCATTATAATTTTTTAGCTGTGGCCACAATATGGGCTGTAATGCTAACAAAAGAATATGGGCTCCAAAAAAACCTTAGAATTAGCAAATGGGCTGTAAATTATTAGAAATAATGGCAGATGGGCTGTATCTGTTTTCCCAGATTTGAGGCTTTCCTAAAAAAGGTTGGGCTAGCGGTGTTGTTGGATGTCCATCCAGCGGCCGTCGTCTTCTTCAATCTCTGCTCTTCTGCTCCGGCCGCTCAAACAAGCGCCCGGCGGGACTGCTGCTCCCTCCTCCCATGGCGGCTATCTTTGCCTGTGACCTCCACCCCCATCGTACTCCCATCGCTGGCCTAGCCATCCCTCTACTCACCCACACCTGCTTTGTTATTCTCGGCGGACAGGCGGGCAGACGATATAACCTCGTGCAGTCGTACTCCCCTCAGCGTGGGAAACAAGCTGCCGACTCTTCCCTGCCTCTGTGTCGTTCCCTTCCTAGGTCGCGGCGTCGTCCACCATACTGGTGCTCTCGGCGGCGGCCTGGTCAACATGGTCAGCGACCGACATGCATCTGAAGTTATTTGTCGTGGAGGCCGATAGCTGGGTCCTGACCTGCGCGAAATGCCTCCTTATTACAGCGCAAAATAATGATTCCTCCACGACATCACGGACCCACGAAAGGGCCTCTGTATTTCGTGAAAAAACGTTACCGGTGACAGCTCGGACCCACCAGCTATATCTTCGCATGCAAGGAAGTGCCTCCTTATTACGCACAAAAAATGAATACTCCCCACATTAGCTAGGACCCGGTATAGTGGCGAGGCTGACTTGTGGGCCTACTAAGTTGGCGGGGACGGAGGGCTTTGTCAACTTAGTCAATATGCGCGATTCTAGCTCCGGTGACCGTCGATGTCCATCCAGCGGCCGTAGTGCTTCTTCAACCTCTGGTCTTCTTGCTCGGCCGCGCAAACCAGCGCCGGTCGTGCCTCGTGCTCCGCCTCCGTGGCGGCTGCGATCGGCGGAGAGCCTCACCGCCCTACTACTCCCACGGCTGGCGGGCCATCCATATTCACCACACCCCTGTTATTCTGCGGCAATGGCAGCCTCACACATGGCGAACGGTGAACCCTCGTACTCCTCTCGTGTGGGCATCCACTACGCGTCTTCCCGGCTCGCGTCGTCCCTTCAAGGCCTGCGCCGTCGTCCACGCCCTAGTGCTCTCGGTGCGGCGTGGTCAGCGTGGTCGAGGATGGCTTCTATCGGGCGTGGGTACATGCGTGGAGAGGTGCGGCGGGGTCCACGGCCGCAACAAGGAAGTGCCTCCTTATTACGCGCAAAATAATTATTCCTCCACGGCGGCGAGGACCCACGGACGGGCCACCGTATTTCAGCAACGTTTCTCCCATTGCTGGGACCCACCGGCTACATCTTCATACGCAAGGAAGTGCGTGCAGGAAAAAAATGATTAAGCCTCCACGGTATTGGGACCCACCGGCTACATCTTCGCGAGCAAGGAAGTGCACGGCGGTCGGGACCGACCTGGTGAAGCGTCATAGCGTTGTCATTCAGTCGTGACGTGTATGTACATCTTGGTCGTTGTAGAAACGCCGCGTGTCGTGTAAGCGCTGCGTAGCATGTACCGCGTCACGTACAATGGCGAGGTGCAGAAAGAAAATATATACGTACGTACATACGGGCGGGTCTCGACGCGCCTACTGCGCGCTCATCGTCGGCCGGGGCTCGTGTATATGGCTGGGTCGGAGCGGAGAAACAACGTCGTCATCGTGTTCATGGGAGGCAGCAGAGCAGCGTCGTGTTCATCGGGAGAGCAGCGGAATGCGTCGTGTTCATGGGGAAACAGCGGAATCGTCGTCTTCATCGGGAAGCAGCGGAATGCATCGTGTTCGCCGGGAGGCAGCAGGCAGCGTGAAACCAACCGGCAGGCGGAATAAGCGATGGAAGCGTGGCGTACCGCTGCTGAAGAAACAGACCTCCTCGTTGGGCTGGGTCTGTTGGTCGGGAGGGTGTGGCGTACCGCAAAATGAAGAAGCGGACCTCCTACGGTCAGCAGAAGTCTGTTGATCGGGAGAGTGTGACGTGCCGCAAAAGCAGGCAACGGACCTCCTATGGTGAAAGCAGGGGTTCTGTTGATCGGGAGGAGTGTGGCGTGCAAAGCAGACCAAGCAGACTTGTGTTGGGCGCTACGGTCGCAGCAGGGGTCTGTTCATCGGGAGGTGTGGCTTACCGCATAAGCAGGACTCCACGGGATCTGTTCATCTCCACCGTCGACCTCCTCCGGCCTCCACGGGCTCCGTCGACCTCCTCCAGCCTCCACAGGCTACCGTCGACCTCCTCCAGCCTCCACGGGCTCCTGTTCATCCAGCCTCCACCACGCGCTACTCCACCGGCTACTGTTCAACCACCCCTCCACCGTCTACTATTCATCCAGCCCTCCACCACAGGGTCTGTTCAACCACCCCTTCACGGGCACCCCTCCATCGTCTCTTGTTCATCGGCCCTCCACCACACTATGAGGTCTGTTCATCTAGAAACAGCCACGCTCACTGTTTATCAACCCCCGCCCCATAGCGCTCATTGTTCATCGAGGCGGCATCGATCGGCTTGATTAGCAGCAATAGCGAAGAATCGCTTCGATCGGGTTCGATTAATAACCATCGATCGATCGTTCGGGTTCGATAACGCATAACTGCGGTGCAATCACTCGGGTTCGATTAGAGCCCAACGCCTCGCTTCGGGTTGATTAGAAACCAACGCCTTGCACACGCGCGTCGTGTCTGAAAGCAGCTTGTCGCTCGGCCCCGACCTCCCATGTAAGCAACTCCACAAATCCCCCTCGCTTCTACCACGGTTTTTCCGTCATGGGCAGCCCAAAGAATGTCATGCAGCTGCGTCTCCGGCCCGCCAGGCGAAAAGCCCATGTTACGTCATGATTTTTTGTCATAAGTAGGAGCCCACCACATCTATGATGATACCGGGTTTTGTCACAATTATCGTCATAGAAGTTTCATATGTATGACAGAAAAAAATTTCGTTCATCCCAAAATGTCACGGATGTGTCTTTTTTTTGTAGTGTAGCATCAAATATCTCACGATCCCTTTGAGCCTGGGTGGCGGACCATAGGAGGATCACATGGCATATCCCCGGGATCTCCTAGGACAACACTGGTATATCCCCAGGTGCCCAAACAAGCAATCCACCCAAATGTGTATTAAAGGTGCCACCTTAAGTTGAACCATTAATTAACAACTCACATCTGTCATGGATACACTCGAACCCAATCCACGTCTACGAGCATAACATGGCATTATAAGCATAACGTAGAAGTAACTCCCAAGGGTTTGATAATAAAACAGGTAAAAGGTTCTACCTCATTAGGTACTTCCCAATACCCACAAGTTAATCACATCCTAACCATGCAGTGTTTGAGGATTGTAACTAATGCATAAAAACTGGGTATGAAAAGAGTATGATCAATGTGTTACTTGCCTTGCTGACGATCCGCAAAACCTAGAGACTCGTAGTAGCACGCTTCGCACTCCGGGAATTCTATCACAAACAAACAATAACACACATAAGCAATCAAGCAAAGAAGCATGGATAAACTAAAATAAGAAGATCTAACTAGAAAGTTCAATTTAAGAACTCCTGTTTGCAAAAATAATCAAATCAAACGGGGCAACGAAACTCAAACTGCGAAAGAAACAAGATTCGATTACAAATCTGGACTAAAGTCAAATTTTACAGTACCAAAATCTTGTTCAAGTTGGTTTAACAGAAAGAGGGCTTCGAGATGAAGATCTAGGCGCTTGAATCGCCTAATTCCGATAAACGAGCGAAAAGATAAACTAAAACGAAAATCGGGTCAGAAATCGCGATAGAAAATAATCGCGAAAAACCGGAGAAAAAGAAAAACTGACGAACAGGCTAAGGAACAAACGTTCGCTGTCTGTAACTAACGGACGATATCCGTTCGTTAAAACGAACGTACGGACGAACATCCGCTATTTAACTATATCGAAAAAAACGAAACAAAAACCGATCGATTCTAAAAAAACTAAACTAAGGTTTTCGAAATAAAACCGAACGGTTTAAAAAAACGGTGGCTACCTCGAAATCCGGCGAATCGTGGTGTGTGCAGCTCCATGAGCAAGCCGGCGGTGGCGAGTGGCGAGTGTGGCAATGGCGCGCGAACCTGATGGCGGCTAGGGTTTAGGGGAGGAGGCGTCGGGTTGAAATTGCGAAGTTGTGGCCTTGTCTTAAAAAAGGCGGTAGGTGGAGTCCTGGTCAAATGCGACCGGTCAGTTTCCTTTTTTAGTATTAGGCGTGCGAGAAAAAAGAAAGAAAAAGAAATACTAAGCGGACTCAAAAACCACAGAAATAAATTTTGCCGTCCTTTAAAATCTCTAGGAGAAGGTGAACATTTATTTAGGACTCTAATGCAACTTTGAAAAGCATATATTTTCCTATGCAAATAAAATAGCAATAAAATCCCAAAAAAATTTATTTATTTGTTTATAATATTTTTAGTCCAATATTTCATTTATTTTGAGAAGTCATATTATCTCCTCTCTTATATTTTAATATGAAATATTTTAGGAGAGAAAAATAATAAAACAAATGATCCTCGTTCGATATTTGAAAAAAAATTCAAACATGAAAGCAAGTGAAATCCCCAACTCTCTCCAGGGTCCTTGAGTTGCTTAAATTTGAGGATCATGAAAGCGAAATGCAATAAAAACATGGTA